>ML788468.1:258276-284789 GCA_009831015.1 Picea engelmannii
AATTACCCATTTATTATATCTAACTACTATAGTGGGTCTTATTTAATAATATAGTGGACCTAGTCCACCTTACATTGAATGACCTCCACTATTATCACTATGGGCCCTCTGGGCCCCCCCACTACCTCTCTAGCTACCTTACAAAATCGATAACCATAGAGAAATAGTCTTGGATTGTTTCTTCTTTTGCATTTTTGTATTCTTGAGTTGGGTTCTCAATTTCGTCTTTTGGTTGATGTTCATTCCTTCATACATTCTGGTTAGGGAATCAAACATCTCTTTTGGAGTATTCTTAGAATAAACTTGAGGGATCAAGTGATATTTAATGGAGTTTGCAATGATCCTTTTGGCCCTAACCATATCCTTCTTGTACTTCTCTTTGGCTTTATCTTCTTCGGGTTCTAGTACATTTTCTTTTATGAATTTTGCAAGGTCATTCTCTTCAAGAATGAGTCCAATTTTTTACTTCCAGGCACGAAATTTTTCCACACCTTCTAACTTGTCAACAATCTTTGTGCTTGCATACATCTTGACCTGGAGCTAAGAAAATGACCAGAAAATGAAAGTTCTTAGAAAGTGAATCTGAACTTACCATGAGATATGCTAGGCTGAGGCAAGTAGGCTGGAGCTGTCTATTTTCAAAAAATCTGAATTTTACCCCTTGAAACTGGACCTGTGCAAATATGGACTCGTACTCGTTGTGGTTTCCTAGTTTTTTGGTTCCAATCAAAACTAGGGTTTGACTTTCCGGAGGCTCTGTCCACTATAAAGGTGTTCTCAAGATTCCAAATGATACGCTAGGGTAGGGTGCACTTCCCTGGATAGTTAGAAATTCAGTTCCAACAAAAACCCTAATTTTCTTGTATGACAATAGTGACTTTTTTAGATACCCAATCAAAGGTGCTCTATCCAGTCAAGCTTTGATACCGTGTTAAATTTAGATTTGTTATTAAGTTCTTTTCAATTTACTAGAGCATAACAACATAAGTAGGATCACTGAAATAAACGCAATCACAAGGTACACAACATTTTATCCTGGGAAACCCTCATGGGGGAGAAAACTCAACAAAAACTTCCTCAATAATAGATTTCCAATACGATGCCAAGACTTAAGACAAAACCACCAAGAATAGACTAGGACTGATCATGCACCTCTCTCTCCTTCTTCTTGCAACTGCAACTACCTTCAAAAGATGTGCACTAGAAGTGTGAGTGAGTGAGTGAACAAATGAGGTGCCCTCCTCACTTATAAATACTAGTTGAGGAGGTGCTAGGGTTATGTCTCTTCATCAAGTAGGGCCGGATTCTTCCAATAGTGGTTAAAACCACTTTATTAAACCCCATGGGCCAACTTTACAAACACAACCATATAACTATGGTTTGACCAATCCACAAAAGGGGATTAGTTATTATACAAGACCCGACATGATCAATCCACAAAATGGGATTTGATCTATAAGATAATAACTCAATTATAGTTAGAATATTATTCGATGTTACAATATTTCAACATGTTCTTGATCTACAAGGAGATCTTCCATATTAAGTTTCCAAAGTTCAAAATTATGGCCATTGAATTTTTTTATCTCTATCCTCAAACTACTTACCATTCTTTCAAGCACAACTTTAAATATTATTGACTTATGACTCCCACTAGACCTAGGTTTATCTCAAATATAATATTTTCTTAACATTTCTTTGATATGACTTGTAAAAAGAAACATATATTATATGATACCAAATGTAAGGGAATAAACACATACACTAAACCAACCAAGAAAGAGAAGATAGATTCAAGTATAAAATAAATGACAAACACACAGAGTACACATAGATTTTACCTTGGAAACCCAACTGGGAAAACCAACATTCCTTGAGCATCTTTATTTTTAGTTGTCTTATTCATTCATTGAATAAAGAGTTACATGAATAACCTTGGTCTAGACCTAAGACACGATCACCATCATACTCTCTTTCTCTACACAAGAACAACCCCGCAGGCAATTTGGACTACATCTACATGACCAACAACCTTCATCTAAAGATTATCTTTTACAGTATTACAACATGCCTAATTGATAGGATTTACAGTATGAAAAACCCTAAATCATGGCGCCCAAAAACAGTTATAGATCCATGTAGGTGATCGGTTGCAATCCCATGAATCTTAGGATTTTGTTACAGACAACTTCCAATCGATTACCAATCGACCTCAAGTCAGTATTCAGTGGATTTCCATTCGACCTCTTGTCGACTGACCTTTCATCTTCCCGGTCGATCACTTTAACCTCAACTTAACCATCGACTCGATTTAACTCGCTAGTTGACTTATCACTGAATCAATCCACATTGACTAGACAATTGATTGATTGTTCTTTCATTACAAAGAATATAACAACCCAACACATAGTTTGTATTACTTGATCATAAATAGACCAAATATAGCATATTTGGTTGGTGTACTTTGCCAATTCATGGTTAAGAAACATGAAATATATTGGAAAGAAGTCACTATAGTTCTTTGATATATAAAATGGAACTATAGATTTTGGCATTTACTTATCTTTTTTTTTAACTAACATGTTATTTAGATTCCAATTGGATTGGTTCTCCAATTGATAGAAAATCCACTACATGATATGCATTTACAATTGGATTAAGCATAGTTTATTGGAGAAGGAAGAAAAAACCAACTATTTCTTTATCTCTTATAAAAACTAAATATAAAGAAGTGTGTGCTTCTACTAGTGAATCTATTTGGTAGAAACATATCTTGGAGGTGGAAGAAAATAAAGGAGTAATTACACTTATCAAATGTGACAACCAAAGTGCTAAAAAAATAACAAGAAACCCCATGTACCATACTATATCAAAGTATATTAAAGTCTATTACTATTTTGTAAGAGGGACAATTGAGTGAGAGCATTTGATATGAGTAAGGCTAAGTTTGAGATGTATAGAAGCGTGATGGTTGTCACAAAGAACAAAGTCTTCATAAGGGGGATTGTGAAAATTAATGAAGACTTAGAAACATTTATCGGGGATTATATTAGTTAGGAATAAAACATTTATTCATCCGATTAGGTTTCGAGTTATTACTCAAATTGTTTCCAATGATTTTGTTAATGGAATGAATGGCCACAATAGGAATTCATCAAACCTATTGTTTATGTATAAATATATTGAAAATGAAATAAAAATATAATAGATATTGCAGAGCGAAACATCTCTTCCAATCGATTTCTCTACAAATTTGTAAATTTTATTTCATGTTATTTTTTAAAGTTTTCAAGTTTATGGGTTTATGGGTGGTAGCAACATATGAAAATAACATGTATTATAAAGGAACAAAGTAATTTTTTTTATACTTTATATATTTAAACAATAACTGGGTAAAAACAAATTTTAAATTCAAACTTGACAAAATAACAACAAACTAAATGTGACTCAAAAATGGTAAAGTGTCATTATGTTTTTAAAAGTTGTATGTGTCTAAATAAATGTGTTTGTGTGTACATGAGTTCATTGCAAAACTCATTGCAAAGATATGTTAGAATAGAAGGTTATCAATCGAATTTAGGCTAGATTTTATTTTCGTGTAAGCAAACCTCTAACAATAATATTCATTTAAGTAAAAAAAATTGTGTCCATGTGTAAGAGCTCATAAGAGCTCATACCTATAGAAGATTTTTCTATCTTAACCTTATTTTCCTTTTGGTTCCCATTTCTTGAAGATTAAAAAAAAGTGTTGTCACTTTATAATATTTCAAATAACATGTGGCTTTCTGCAAAAGGTCCACTTATCAAAATGAAAAATAACCATCATTTAATTCAAATTTGAGATTTATAATACATGTTTTATCTAATATGCTTCGCATCTTTACTCTCATATATGAGGGTGGGGAAATATTAGAGAAAATATATTATATGTTTTCTTTAATATTCCTCTCTATTATTCCCCTCACCCCCACTCCTTTTGCATAAGGTCTACTTATCAAAATGAAAAATAACCATCATTTAATCCAAATTTGAGATTTATAATATATGTTTTATCTAATATTGCCTCCCATCCCTACCCTCGTATATGAGGGTGAGGGGAAATATTAGAGAAAATATATTATATGTTTTCTCTAATATTCCTCTCTATTATTCCCCCCACCCCCACAACAAAGTGTAGTCTTTTTTACCATAAATAGATTATTATAAGAAAAGAAATTGAAAAACTAACTATATTATCAAATAAATTAGAGTGAGAAAAATCAACAAAAATAGAAAGTGCACCTATAGTAGGGACACATTAGTTGTCTTAAGGACCAATTAAATAAAATAAAAAATATTTTCTAATTGAATAGAAAAATTAATTCTATAAGGCGGGAAAACATCTAAAAATAATTAAGGTATTCCTAATGCAATATACACCAACCCACTCAAAGTTATGTAAAATAATAAATCCAATGCATCCATCTAAGGATATCAACACTTACAGGAGTATCGATGTGATGCATAAGTTTGTGAGGTTGGTATGATTTGTATCATATATTTTTGGTATTTTTTGTCACTTAATTGAGGAAAAAGAGACCATTAAGTGTTAACTAGGCAGAGGTAACACTGGAGTTAGAATGTTAGAATAAACCTATATTCACAAATCAACAAGTATGGGAATGTAAAGTAAAAATAGGAAAAGTAAGTAATGATGAGATGTATACCAATGGAAAAGACCGAAATGATTACACCACAGAGGATTGGGATGAGCAGGTGGGCTCTCCTCTCCCCCTTGGGAGGGCCCTTTGTTGTCCCTTGGAACCTTCTCTCTCTATTTGAACAAGAAGTGTGCAAAAATATCTCTAAGGGGATATATCAATGCACAAGCTTGGTGCTATGGGTGCAAGAGTGATATTTTGAGAAAGATGATTCTATAAGACTCATTCAAACAACATAACAATGTTTTTCCTTATATATTTTGTATGCATACCCATGGCCTCTATTTATAAGCTTTGATCAAGATCAATAATAGTAGGTTCCCACTTGGTTGTGGCTTCCCTTGTGTGAGAGGACATGGAACCACTTAAGGTACCAACCTTGAATGATCTTTGAGACATCTTTGGACCTCATCTTGAGAGTACTCTTGATGGGATTTTTTTTTCATACATGCGTTGAATGTGGTTGAAACTTAACTTTCGGTCAATCTGCATGGATTTCTAAGGAACACACAAACAAACACATGCAGATCACACAAAATACACATTGTTGAGTCACGCATACGACTTAAAAAACCACTTTACACACTTTGATGCTAGGTTGAGTATTGTTGGAGTTACTTCACACACACCTAGGATTTATTTTTCCTAAGGTTATTCCTTGTTTATTAGTCATAATTAGTCATTATCCAGTCTCCTATATTTTAGGGGAGAATATTCCACCTGGAGAATATTCTATTTCAGTTGACACTTTAGTTCGACTAGTTGAGTTGAGTTTAGATGTTGCATTGGTTTTGTCACCATGCAACATTGGGATCATCAACAACTCACTACTCTTTGTTCAGTCAGTTAACTGAAGACTAGTTGACTAGTTAACTCAGCTAGGTGGCAGTTCACTCCCGTAACTACCTGAGAGACTAGACTAGGTGGCAGATTACTCTTGTAACTGTTGGTGTGTGTCCATATCAATCTATACCACCACTATGGCTCATTAGTTACTCATTTATTCTATATACATTGTAAATTATTCAATCTTTGAGTGTGGAATACGGTTAATGAGAATTCTTCCATTCTTTCTATCTTGCTTCTTCTTTCTCAATTTATCTTTGCAAATGTGTGTGGTATTTTCTAGCTAGATCTATTATGTGCAAGTTCAACACATTTACAAGTATAGTGTATTAATGCCATGAGTATACACTTTGTTGTATTGAATCAATTACCCCTCTAGTAATCACCTGTATAGCTATGTGAGTGATTTTTAGGTGCTAACAGATGCCCCCTAATGTGTGAGGTTAGGAGCACTTATATAGTCGAAATACATCATATTTTCTTTTTCTTGTGCATTGATTCTTGTGTAGAGAGAGAGAGAGAATGGTATGAGGGAACAAGGATGGCCTATGGAGGAAGAAGGGGAGACCCACTTGCGAAAACACAATTCTAACTGAAAATAAAATTTCTTTATGCAAATGAGGTGGGCATGCTCCATGCTAGTGCCATAAAAACAAATGATTATAATAGAAGAAAAAATTATGAAGGATTTTGTTTCATCATCAAAAGTATGAAGGACTTGATGATGTTGTAGCTGGCAAAATGGTGAAGTAGAAATCTGTAGCACCCTCAAGGGCATTGGTAACAATAAATGACTATTATAAGGATAACTTCCATTGGAACTTGATGTTGGACAGCTGGTTTGGAAAGTTGGTTGTCATTGATGTCAACCCTTGGAGAATGATCTTGGAGATTGATGTCAACCCTTAGAGATTGATTTCAACCCTTGAAGAAGTCTAAAATCCCTAGATATGTGGAAAAGATAGTTAGATAGTTGGTTATCATCTGTATGATTGAGATTTATTGTGAGTTAGTTGATTTCAGCAGATGTGATGGATACATTTGATGAAGTCTACATGAAGCCCCAGAGGTGTGTTTATGGTACCAAAATTTGAATGAGGTTTTTGAAAATGAAGGACATTGTAAATTCAAGTAAGACACTCATACATGGATAGTACTCATCATGTCGTTTTCGTTCATATGTGGAACACCACGTGGTTCCTCACAGTTAGGGAGATATGGATTTGTGAAGTTGGAATCCCATAAGAATGGTCAATAATTCCCTAGTTGGTTACAATTATTTAATGAAAGGTTAAAGTGGTTGTAACAAGAAAGTTCAAGAAGCCCTAAATTTAAGGAAAGAGGTCATAAAGTTAAGGAAAGAGGTTACCTAGAAAAAGTATAAATACACCTCAATAAGTCTCTCATAAGCACATCATATATACACACAAGTTCATTGAGTATCTATCTCAGTGATCAAGTGATTATTTTTTTATTTAACCAAGAATATATGAGGCATTTTTCAGAGGGAAGATGAAGTAAAGAAGCTCGAAATTCCAAGGGAGCATGAAGTCTTGTGAGGATGTGTTCTAAGGTATTTTATTTACTGGTCATCTTACCCTTTTCGCTATAACATTTTTTCCAGAATGATTCAAATAGCCCAACCAGAAGGATATTGAGACAACATATCAAGGTACCTATGATAGAAATTTCAGCTTCTGGGTTTTTTTAGTTTGTGCGATACACTCTATGAAAGATAGGGTTTTTGGCTAGTCTTGGAACTAGTCTCAAACATGTGTTTCAGGTAAAATGGTCATAAATTATTCATATAATATCCAAATTTAGTGAGACCAAATGCATTGTATATATTACCAAATGCATTGTATATATTACAGTCCTTATTATGTGGTGTACCATTTTCATATTATGTGCATGGCATTCTCTACAAATTCGCTCTATAGAATAAGACATAATTCATAAAGGTATGCCATTTTTTCTATAACTCCTTTTATGGGAGGTTCCAAGCAGTAAAACCTAGAGGAATTGCAAGTACAAGTATGGAGTTATTCTTGTTGAAATTTAAGGTTTGTGACTAATCAAAAAACTAGTCCCGTGAGACTAAGGTAAATTTTGATGAATATGTTATTCTCTTGTTGTTAAAGTTGAAGAAGGTCTATGTGTCTGTGATCACATACACCAGGTTTGTTACAGATTTACAGGTATGTTTATATTCATGTTTTTAGGGTTACATGTTGATGGTGTTATGGTGTATGGCATGATTGAGACATATCATGAGTGATATGGTATATCGTTGAAGAACATGGTTTGAGGTCCATGATTGGATGCATTTCTTGTTGATATTGATATAATACTTGTTCAAGTATAGCTTGGTTCTTGGTTTAGCACATGATTTAGGTGCATGTTGGACACTTGATGATAGCATAGTACTTGAGGCACATCTTGGTGATATTGTCATATATGTGGAGGTTTGGTGCATGGTTGATGCACTAGTTGTGTTATAGGTTGATGTACATGGTTTGGTGCATGGTTGATGCACTTGTTATGGTACATGGTTGATGGTACAGGTTGATACATGTTTTGGTGCATGGTTGATGAACTTGTTATAGTACAGTTTGATAGGTTATAGGTTCATGTGACAATGACAATGACAGTGACAGTGGCAATGGAAGTGACAATGGTAGTGATTGTGGTAGTGACAATTTTTCTACACTTATATTTCATGGCAGAAGGATGGGACAAGGAAAGGGGGTTGTATCCTCCTTCTGATTGGAGCTAGAGAATCAGGGAATTGGAGCTTCCTTCAGGTTGGAGCCCAAGAACTATGTGGTTGTATCCACCTTTCATTTGGAGCTGGAGAACCGAGGGGGTTGTAGCCTCCTTCTACTTGGAGCTAGATAATTCAAGGAGATTTAGATTCATTTAGGTTGGAACCTGTAAATAGGGGGTTGTAGCCTACTTCTAGTTGCAGCTGGAGAATTTGGAAGTCAGTGCTTCCTATGAATGAATTCTTGATATATATAAGAAATCATTTTTGTGGTTTTCTCCCATTTAGGTTTCCACATAAATATTGGTGTATTGTGTATTTGATGTGATGTTTCTTATGATTATATGCTCGTGATATATTGAATGAAATCATATATGATACATTGATGATAAAATGTTGAATATTGTTGATAAAGTGAAAGAATATATATTGTGGTTAAAAGTGGTATAAAGTTCTCATATTGATTCACCCCCCTCTCAGTATTCCAACAATTGGTATCAAAGAAGGTTCCTTCAATGAAATAGTTTAACCATTGGAAGGATATCATGAAGGAGTTCATGGATTACACTGAGAATGGAGCACCAATATTCAATGGTTAGAATGGTCTGAACTATGAGATATGGAGAAAAATAATGAAAACATGTTTGCAGGAACATGGATATGATATTTGGTATTCAGTTGTTACAGGATATAATGGTTCAAAGAAACCTAAGACTGCAGCCAAGAAGTAATTGAAGAAGAACAACAAAATAGCAATGGATTTCATCATGGAAGGATTACCTAATTCAACAAAGGACAAAGTGGGAAAATGTTCAGTAGTTAAAGAACTCTAGGATAAGATACATAATATATATTCTTCTCCCGTCACATGGATTTCTAAAAAATATGCAGGTACAAAACAAGAAGTAAGATGTTCATTATGTCAGACAAATTCAAAAGAAGAAGAGTGCGTAATCAACCGAATTGAGTTATTTTTCTTTACTTGTGAAGAGTGTCAACATCTTGAAATTGAATGCCCTTATTTGAAGAAAGAAGAATCTCATAACATGAACTCCAAAGAAGTCAAGCATATTATCATGATGTTAAGGGGCCATCTAGAAGAATCCAGAAGGATTGAAGAAACTATCGAGGATCAGAAGCAGTGTTTGGAAATAAAAAAAGAAGCACAAAAGGAAGAAGAAGAAAAGAGAGAGATCAATATATTGACAGATCATCTTAAGGAAAGAACCGACGACTCAAATCAGTTTGAATCATAATTTGTTCAAGAAGAGAGAATACTTAAAAAAGAAATCATCTCCTTGAAGATCCAACTTGAAGAAGCAAAGTGAACAGAAGAAGTCATGAAGATTTAGATGATGAAGAAAAAATAAGAGGTTAAGAAGATTGAAGAAGTTGTCACATTTAGAGTTAAAATCACCAATCTCAGCAAGAACATTGAATAGATAGAAACAACCACCTCATCAGTAGAGAATGTTGAAGAGAATCCCTCCAGGTTACTAGAAAAGAAAAATGAAGAAAAGAGTAAGAGTTATGAAGAAGTACTCAAAGGAAGGAATCATAGTCAACAAGAATCAAAGAAGAATGAGTATAATAGAGATACATCTTCAACAAGACATACCACATTTAGGAAACAAATAATCTTCAACCATAATGAAGGGATCCACAAAAGATAAGATCATGATCAAACAAGACAAGATTTCAGAAGGACTACACCACAAAGAAGATCATTTACTCCCAGGTATGTAAATTTCTTTTATGGTCATTTTTTTTTATTGTACTAAGTTTGGAGATAAGGTTACATATTGCAGGGCTTATGGAAGAAATGTTCAAACAAGAAATGATTATGTGGCCCCACATAACATTGAATTTTACAAATGTCATAACTATGGGCACATATCTCGTGATTGTAGAAACATGATCGATACTTCTATGAAAGAGAACACTGGTATAGATATAAGAAAGTATGGAAAAGAAAACAAGAATGGGTAAATGAAGAGTAGATGAATGAAGGACACGTAGAACACATACTCTCAAGATTGACAATAGTACAAGATCAATAAAAATATACAAGAAAAAAAAAATATGTCAAATACAGGAAGATTTGGAGAAGAAATGGAAAACAAGAACAACAGGTAAATAAATACTAGGTCCCAGAGATCGCAGGATTTGCAGTAGTACGAGAAAGAAAAGAAGAACATGTGAATAAAGAATAGGCTAAAGATATTGTACTTTCAGGAATTGTAGTCCAGGATGAATCCATGGACATAAAAGAAGATGTCATACTTTAGAGAGATGATGAATCTACAAATGAAGAGGAATATTACTCTGCATCAGAGCGGGTATTTTTCTGAGCCATCCATCTTGGAGTCTCCCAGTAATATGAATGTTGAATAGGGGGAGTCCATGCAAAAGCTACTACATATCAGAGAAACATCTTTTGAGTAGTATGAAGTGTTTATAGAGACAGATTTAGAGCAGTCAGAGAGTAGAAGTACATAATGACAAATTGATCGAATGATAAAGAAATGTTCCCACACAGGTCTAAGTTGGAATATTATATTCAGGCATAGAAATATTTTGTACCGATTGTTCCATGCTTTCATATTTTGGTTTGCAGATAGAGAAGACTAGTGGAAACTTTTTATATATGATGATTAGTTGCAATTGTGAAGGCTTCATGATAGTACAATGATAGATAGTTCAACATTGTGGAAAGTTGAGTAGCAAATTTATGGATAGTTTGTGACACGTGGATGGATTCATGAGATTCTTAGCAAGTATAGAAAACATAATTCAACAGTGTATCTAAATTTGAATCAGTTAACAGTTGAAATCACTTGGTCATAGAAAGGAAAGAAGTGAAAGGAAAATAATGATAGGGAAAGAGAAACCATCAACAGAAGATATATCATCAAAAGGAAATCAATGAACAATATGGTAAAGTGAACATGACAAGTGATTGATAACTCAAATTTTGAATTCTTTTTATATATATGTAAGTGAATTACATGAGGAAGCACCAATGGAAAATAAGCAGCACTAGAAGAGAGGAAAGGAAACATGTACAAGTATCCCTACACAACATCTTGCAAAGAATTCCAATCATCATAGAGATAGATCTAGAAAGGAATATCAATAGCATACACAAAGAGATACATACCCACGGGGGGGAATATTATTTTTCCCATGATTAGTTAGAGCAGGTACTGTGTCAGGAGGAGACATATCGATAAGGGGAGTTAACCTTTGGTCAAAGAGGAACAAAAAGAGAAACTTGTGAAGAGAAAGAATAGAGGCATGAAGACCGGGGAAGCATCCCTAAGGGGAGATACACTTTTCCATTGATGTCAAAGGGGGAGAGTGAGAAACATTAATGAGGAGTGATGGTCACAGGGAGCATGAGAATGAGTGTTTCCATCAATGTTGGTGTTGTTGTAAATGCCAAAGGGGGATATGGTTGGACAATTGATTTGGAAAGTTGGTTGTCATTGATGTCAACCCTTGGAGAGTGATATTAGAGATTAATGTCAACCCTTAGAGATTGATTTCAACCCTTGGATAAGTTCGGAATCCCTAGAAATGTGGACACGATAGCTGGACAGTTAGTTATCATATGTATGATCCTGATTGATTCTGAGTTAGTTGATGTCAACAGATGTGATGGATACATTTCATGAAGTCTACATGAAGACCTGGAGGTGTGGTTATGGTATCTGAAGTTGAATTATGGTTTTGGCATGAAGGATAGTTTAAATACAGGTAAGACACTCATATATGGATAGTACTTGTCGTGTCATTTTCGGTGATATGTGGAACACCACGTGGTTCCTCACAGTTAGGGAGATATGGAATTGTGAAGTTGGAATCCTCGAAGAATGGTAAAGAATTCCCTAGTTAGTTACAAGTCTTTAATGAAAAGGTAAATTGGTTGTAACAAAAAATTTCAAGAAGCCCTAAATTTAAGGAACGAGGTCCTAAAATTAAGGAAAGAGGTTACTTAGAAAAAGTATAAATACACCTCAAGAAGTCTCTCATAAGCACATGATATATACACACAAGTTCATTGAATATCTATCTAAGTGATCAAGTGATTCTTGTCTGAGATAACCAAGGATATATGAGACATTTTTCAGAGGGAAGATGAAGTAAATAGGGCCGAAATTCCAAGGGAGGATGAAGTATTATGAGGATGTGTTCTAAGGTATGTTATTTACAGGTCATCTTTCCATTTTCTCTATAACGTTTTTTCTAGAATGATTCAGATAGCGAAACCTAGAGGGTATTGAGGAAACATATCAAGGTACTTGTGGTAGACATTTCAACTTCTGGGTTGTTTTATTTTGGGAGATACACTCTATGGAAGATAGATTTTTTGGCTAGCTCTGGAACTAGTCTCAAACAGGTGTTTTGGGTAAAACGATAATAACTTATTCATATACAATAAAAATTAAGTGAGACCAAATGAATTGGATATATTATGGTCCATAGTATGTGATGTGAAATTTTTAGATCCATATATAAAATACTATGCATGTGGCATGCTCTATAAGTTCGCTCTACAGAATAAGATAGGATTCATCAAGGTCTGCCATTTTTGTTATAACTCCTTTTATGGGAGGTTCCAAGTATTGAAACCTGGAGGAATTGAATAGAATATATTGAATAATATTGTGTACCATTTTCATACCTTTATTCATTACATGTACGGAGTTATTCTTGTTGAAAGTTAGGGTTTGTGACAAATCCAAAAGCTAGTCCCATGAGACTAAGGTAAAGTTTGATGAAGATGTTATTCTCTTGCTTTTGAAGTTGAGGAAAGTCTGAAGTTCTGTGATAACATACACCAAGTCTGTTATAGAGTTACAGGTATGTTTATATGCATGTTTTGAGCGTTACATGTTGATGATTTTATGGTGTATGGCATGATTGAGACATATCATGAGTGATATGGTATATGGTTGACGCACATGGTTTGAGGTACATGATTGGATGCATGTCTTATTGATATTGGTATAATACTTTTTCAGGCATAGCTTGTTTCTTGGTTTAGCACATGATAGAGGTGCAATTTGGACACTTGATGTTGGCATAATTCGTGAGGCACATCTTGGTGATATTGGCATATTGGTGGAGGTCTAGTGCATGGTTGATGCATTGGTTGTGTTACAGGTTGGTGTACATGGTTTGGTGCGTGGTTGATGCACTTGTTATGGTACATGGTTGAAGGTACAGGTTGACTGAAATTTGATACATGGTTTGGTGCATGGTTGATGCGCTTATTATGGTACAGATTGATGTGATAGGCTAGATATCGTGACAGGTTGACCTGTTACAGGTTGATGTGACAGTGACATTGACAGTGGCAGTGGTAGTGACAGTGGCGGTGACAGTGGAATTGATTGTGGCAGTGACAGTTGGTCTACACTTATGTTTTAGGGTGGTAGGATGGGGCAAGGAAAGGGGGTTGTAGCCTCCTTCTAGTTAGAGTCGAAGAATTAGGGAGTTGGAGCTTCCTTCAGGTTGGATCCTAAGAAATATGTGGTTGTAGCCACCTTTCAGTTGGAGTCAGAGAACTAAGGGGGTATTAGCCTCCTTCTGGTTGGAGCCATATAATTTAGGGAGTTGTATATTCCTTTAGGTTGGAGCCTATAAATAGGGGGTTGTAGCCTCCTTCCAGTTGCAGTTCATGAAGAATTTGGAAGTTGGCTCTTCCTATGAATGAACTCTTGATATGTATAAGAAAGAATTATGTGGTTTTATCCCATTTGGACATAAATACTAGTGTACGGTGTATTTTATGTGATGTTGCATATTATTATATGCTTGTGATATATTGAATGAAATCATATATGATACATTGATGATAAATTGTTGAACATTGTTGATAAAGTGAAATAATATATATTATGGTTAAAAGTGGTATAAAGTGCTCATATTGATTCACCTCCCTCTCAGTATTCCAAAACTTGAAATGAACACTTGGAATAATTGTTTTTACTTGATGGCATTCATGGATTTTCAAGTATATGGGTCTTCTATTTGAATAGGAAACTTCAATTGTCGCAAAGTAAGGCCCATCCTGATGTGGATATGTGATTATGTAGAACATCAGGGGGGTCAATGGAAGAAGAGAGAAATGATGACTCTCTCTCTCCCATCCAAGCTTCACATTTTGTATGATAATGATAACTGAGATACTACAATATTCCTGAAAATTGGTTTTGATGTCGAAAGGAATGAAGCAATGAATACAAAGGAAAAATCGCCCCTTGAAATCAACTAACTATGAAAAAGGTATCAATTTTGTAATAGTGTTGTTACCAAAAAATATAGATGAGGTTTGTGGTAAATGGGACTCATGACTTATATTAAGTAGAGCATAATTGATATATGATATTGGTGGAATTCAAATAAACAACTAGACAAAAAATGATCTAAGGTTAGGGGGGACAATTAGATATAAGGAATGTGTGTCAAATTGGGACTGAGAATGACATTGTTGCAAATAGTTCATAGTTATGGATAAAATATATGGGATCATGGTGAAGGGTACTAGGATATGTGATGTGTGGCCAATATCTAGAATGCATAAAGACAGGGGTGACTCGGTTTAAATTCTTCGACCAAGGATGACTAAGTTTTTCATTGGTGAAATGAATGGCATGATGTCCTAGGTATACTTGATTTTAATAAAACAAAGGTTCTTTGTACAACTACCAAATGAATGAAAAAATAATTAGTTTAAATGTGAAAACACATATATGGGTTCCCCAATTATTAAAAATCTCAACCTAGTGAGGTGACACTCGTGAGAACAAATGGGGGGTGGGGACCCCGAGGTTGGTTCGATGTGGAGGTAGGTAAATGATGAGTTGGAATGTAGATGTAAAATTATATTGGGGAAGATGAGGGGCCAATGAAATGGTGGAAATGCATTCAACTAAACCAACCAAAACAATGATGAAAATTTAAGAGTTTGTGGGTGTTTTAGCTAGTAATATGATGAGAAGAAGTATAAGGTTCATTCTCAAAAGTAAAAACTACTTGGAATCCCACTAATGGTAAAAAATAGCATGGGTGTATATTTTCAAGGGGAGAAAAAGGTTGATACAACCCATGTAGGTGGAAGACTAATGGAAAACAACAACCAGATGTAAGTAGAATTGCGTGAAGTTGTTGTGAAACTAGACAATGGAATCTTAGAGGCATATGTGGGGGGGAAATGTTGGTAATGAAATTAGATCAAATGTAGTGACAAACATGCCATTTTTAAGAAGTACATACTTGAAGGGGTTGGGGAATGGTCATACCATCAAGTGAGACAAAGTGAACATGTTGACAAGTACCTGCATACATGAAACCAAATACCTAAAGTGAAAAATACCTAAAGGTAATGAATCAGACATGGGAACTAGAATCAAAAACCAAAATGATAGTGAGAAAGCATACATGTGAAATAGGTGACAAGACAATGGGTCCATGAAAAAGTGTGTGTAATATTGAACAGATAATACCATCGTGTAGAATGACAAATGGTGATCTTGATGATACAACTAATTTAGAAATGAAGCTTCTAATATCCGATACGGGCTCAAGGAACATGGTGACTAGGACAAATAAAATGGGTGTGGGGCCCACCACACCACCTCATTCATACTTGTGGTGGATTGGATGCACGTGATCTTGTGGAGCCCAAGAATTTATAGAATGACTTGTCCACACACCCATGATCAAATTTGCACAATGAGAGATCCAAGTAGGGGTTCTTGAGTCCCTCATGTCTTTTATACATTTATGTTTTTACGTAGTGTGGTGGAAAGGACCATACAACCCCTTTTGAGGGTGTTTGTATGCTCTGCGTGGGTGATTGGAAAACACCAATGTAGATTTGTGCACCTATATTTAGGTCACATGCATCATATCATGCAGCTAGGGACCGCTCTAGGTTCATCTGGCAAACCTCTATCAATGTTTTGACCGGGTACTCTATGCAGTATAAGAGGTTGGTTGGGAGAATTTGGAGGAGTAGGTTTTGGAGGCCTCTATAGGCCTTACTCCTAATTGGCACCCATTGGTTAGACAAGAAATGGTGGTGGGTGTGGCTACCACTGGTTAAATCAAGCCTTCACCTAGTGGAGTTCCCTCAGCTAGGGGGGCATATCTTGGGGCACTTGAATGATGTGTGTATTATGTATATGGGTAGGTATTGGTTTTGTATATTCATATGTATATGGGCGAGGAATTTTTTTTGTATATGACTTATGTATAGGGGAAATTCCCCCATTTTATATATGGCATGTGAGCATGCCAGCTATAGCAAGGGATGACCCATTTATAGTGATGTGCCCCATTTTGAAATTTTGTATGTGTGTGTGTGTGTGTGAAAAAATTTTGATATTTCGCTATGGTGTAACTTTGATTGATGTGATGTTGTGTATCTAATGATATGTTTATGTTCTTTTACTTATTTACTATACAATATTTTTATATGATGATGAAAAACTACATCCACATGTGAGATAGATAAATCATGCTAAAAAATGTTTAATTAATGCATCGAATTCCAGTTTAGAATTCCATTTCCAATATGGTATACAAACTAGTTTTCACTTATGGGAATATGTGTGAATGTGATGGATTCAAAATTCCTTGACAAAAGTTTAACTTGAAGGTAATTTATAAATAGGAAAGGGTCATGAACATGGTAAAACTTATTCAACTACAAGATGACAATATAGGAATCCAATAATATGATGAAGTGGTGAATGTGAAGGTGAGAAACATTAACTAGAAGGCCAATCATAGTAGCATACTTTGCTTGGTTATTCGTAATTGGTCCTAGGCATATGCTATTGGATTGAAGCAATGTATACAAAGGGGAATAAATGTCCCAAGCCATTGAGATAGGATTTTAATTCCATAGACTAGCACCGTCAGCAAACCCGATATGATATGTTGGTGAATGATTCATTTGGTAAAGAAAAAAGGGCAATGATCATAAATGTGAAAGAATTTTGATGTGCAAGTAAAAAGAAGGTGAACAATCTATGAACATTTTTACAAAGAAAATATGCACACAGAGGTAGTCCGAAGTAAAATGGCTACTTAAGGGTTAAACCTCTTCAAATATAACTCACTGACAAGGTCTTTGAGGAGGCTACCTTTAGGATGGGAAAGGATGTATGCCCCCTTGGTGATGTAGTGTTTGATGATAAAAGGGCCTATCCAAAGGGATTCAGATTTTCCATAACCTAAGGTATCATGGGCGATATCATAGGATAGAACAAGGTCACCTTTATGAAGGAGTGAGGGTGGACTTGGTGATCAAAAGTGGCTTTTGAGTGATTTTTGGCAGCCTTATTTTCTTGTAACAAGGAATGATATTCTTCATCAATAGTCTCTAAATAAATGAGGCGTTGCTTGAGGAGAGTGGTGTCTGATAGTAGTTTGATTGTTGTTCAAATTGTTGATATTTCACACTCAGTGGGAAGGACTGATTCCACCCCATGGATGAGGTGGAAGGGAGTAAAACTCATGGCGGTTTTGACAATTGTTTGGTATGCTCAATGTAACGTCCCTGACCACCCATTCTGGGCCATGCTACTCCAGAGAAATCTTTGTGTTTTCTCTGCAGAACATACTGTAACATACCCATCATCAATTTGAGCTATGTCGCATAAACAATTTCAACTGTATTCAATTAAAATATATACACACAGAACTCTTGCGTATATATATATATATATATATATATATATATATATATCGTAAACAGAAAAATGCATATTGTAAATGCACAGATTCATACTGAATAATAGTAAACATATACATGCAACATATACAGGAAATACCCATAAATATACAAACAGTTATAACCACACATAAGATAAACCCATAAAAATACACACGTAAATAACAATGCAACATGTAATTTTATCACACAGTTGACACTTATCTTGGTAAGAATATCACCAACTGCGTTCAGACCTTCCACCAAGATCCCAGCCTTAGACCACACTGGTCATCACTCTCAACAGTGGGTCACCACCGAGCTGGGAATAAACTCCACCCAGGTAAAGGGATTCCTAACCAGGATAATGGCTCATAGACAACAGGGAAGACTTTGTCACAGGTGCCAACTCAAACTAACAGCCTACAATCCCTCATTCCCCACATGCCTTTCCCACCCCAAGAAGTGTGCCCCTTCTCTGCTCAACAGTCCTTTGGCTTCCCCACTTCCTTTCCGGGCTTCATCAACAGGCCGGACAAGAAGTCTCAGAGCACTGTAGCTGTAGTTCAACACCTTCAGGAAATCAATTCCCCAGCAATTCTCTCACCCAGAGATAATTTTCTCACGGGCCTGACAACCCGCCTCTTCAATATCCCATGGGCCTGACATACTACTTCTTCAGTCCAACTCCCAAACTAACCAGCTACATGAAAATATATGGTTGTAGGAACAGGTTCAGGTACAGTGACGAATGTACGAAGGATAGCTCAATGGGTGTGTGAATTCTCATGGATGATTGATTGGATGAATGAATTATCCAAGGAATGATGGTAAGAATCCACGTAAAATGAACTAAGTCCAAACAATATGTATGCATGTCCCCAACTTGACACTTGTCATGTTGGGAGCTACTTTGGCCCACTTGTCCCCAACTTTAGAACTTAGGATCAAATAATTATCCATACTTTATACTTTAAGAAATATTAATATAATATTCCTTTTTGGCTTAAGCTCCCTAGCTTAGCCTGTTTCCTTAAATTTTAGCCCCCACCCTTTCCCTAACTAGTGGAGTTTAGTCCCCCATACTCTTTTATCATGGTCATTCTGCGCGCAACGATGCATTTCAATTTAATGATGAGACATATACAAAAATAGGTGTGTTGGCCTTTAACATCTAGGCTCTCCGACCTAATCAAAACATAAGCATCCTATCTTATAATAATTGGCTCACCAGCCTATAAAACACAACATATACACAAAGGATCCTTGGCATCAAAATCGTGTGCACTTAAGTTGTTGCGTGCAGTATCATGTAATGTGCACACTTCATCATTTTACTACGCAGTACATCTGCGCACAATGTCATGAAATGTGCATACAAAAAGATATCAAATAGCTCATCAGATCAAGTACATTTTCATTTACATTATAATTGGGTTCGGTCTAGGGATATTACAATCCCCTCCCCTTATTTATGCACTATCCTCAGTTCATTAAGTACACACATATCCAACAAAAATTTCAAACATCCTCAAAAAGATGTGGGTATTCTTCCTGCATTGCATCCTCATGCTTCCAAGTAGCGTCCTCAGGACCGTACAAGGTCCATTGGACCTTTACAATCCCTTTGGCTTGATTCCAGATCTATTTGATTTTACGATCCAGAATGCGTACCAGACGCACTTGGAAAGCACCTTCTTACTCCACCTGAATCACATTCCAATCAATAACATGATTAGCATCAGGTATATATTTCTTGAGAAATGATAAATGAAATACATTATGAATAGACATAGATGCAGGTAATGCAATCATATAAGATACTGGCCCAATCCTTTCTAGGATTTCAAATGGCCCACAATAGCGAGCTGCCAACTTTGAACCATTTCCCAACTTCAGGGAACTTTTGTTGGCTTTCACTTTCAAGAATACATGGTCTCCCACTTTAAATTCCCTGTGAGTTCTTCCCTTATCAGCATAGCTTTTCTGCCTGTCTTGGGCAGCCTTTAATTTTATTTTATTTTCAACATTTTCTCCTCCATTTCCCTGAGTAAATCTGGCCCAACCACTGCTCTATTTGTTGGGTTATCCCAACTTACTGGTCTGTTTCACTTTCTGCCATAAAGTGCCTCAAATGGGCTCATCTTTAGAGATGCTTGATACCCATTGTTATAAGCAAACTCTACCAAGTATAGGTAGTCTTCCCATTTTGATGGTTTATCCATCACATACATCCTCAACATATCTTCAATCACTTGATTCACCCTCTTTGTTTGTCCATTTGATTATGGATGATACGCTATACTTAAATTCAAATTTGTTCCAAATCAATTAAATAATCCCTTCCAAAATTTTGAGGTAAATTTTAAATCTCTGTCAGAGACAATTGTCTTGGGTATGCCATGTAATCAAGCAATTTATTTCATATAAACATCAGCAATGTTGGTTACCTTGTGAGTGAGCTTAACTGGAATAAAATGGGCAGCTTTAGTAAGCGTATCCACCACTACCATGATAGAATCATATTGCTTGTTTGTTCTAGGTAGTTTGGTAATGAAATCCATTGTTAAAACTTCCCATTTCCACTCAGGAATGGGTAATGGTTGTAGCAAACTAGTTGGGTGTCTATGCTCAACCTTTACCTTTTGACATTCCATACATTTGGGAATAAAAGCAACAACCTCTTTCTTCAAGCCTAGCCAATAATATTGGCTTTTGACAGCTGCAATAGTTTTTTGATAACCTGGGTGCCCAACATAAGGTACATTATGCATTTCTCCCAATATCAGATTTTTCAATTCCTGGGAATTTGGTACATAAATTATGCCCCTGTACATGAGAATTTCATCATTATCTAGCTTGTATTCTTCAATTTTCTGCTGTAAATTACCTTGTTGTAATTTTTCCACTAATTCCTTGTATTGCAAATCTAAATTTGCAGCCTCTAATATTCTGTGTTTCAAATCTGATTGGTACATGCTAATGGTTGTAGCATGCAATTCATGCACTCTTTTGTTGAGTGCATCAGCCACTTTGTTCTCTTTCCCTTTGATATGTTTTATATCAAAGTCATATTCACTTAAAAATTCTAACCATTTGTTTCGCCTAGCATTTAGAGTTGGCTGATCAAATAAATATTTCAAACCATTGTGGTCTTTCTTGAGCTCAAATGTTTTCCCCATGAGGTAGTGTCTCCATTTCCTCAAGGCATGCACTATGGCTTCCAACTCCAAATAATGAGTGGCATAGTGTCTTTCATTCTCCTTCAACTTCTTTGATTCATAACATACAACAAACCCATTTTGACTAAGGACTCCACCAAGTCCTTCTTTACATGCATCTGTGCATACAATGAAGTCTTCATTTGGGTTTACAATCCTTAGTATTGGAGCACTGGTTAATAATTTCTTCAAGTGTTGGAAACTCTTCTCACAATACAATGTACATTGAAACTTCACATCCTTTCTTTTCAAGGAAGTGATTGGGTGTGCAATCCTTGAGAATCCTTCAATGAATATCCTATAGTAGCCTGCAAGGCCCATGAATGATCTGACCTCTGTCACATTATTTTGCACTGACCATTCCCTAATGGCTTCTATATTCTCAGGATCCACTGCTATCCCATCCTTTGAAATGATATGTCCCAAATAATGAATTTGCTTCTGATAAAATGAGCACTTGCTCAATTTGGAATACAACTGATGCTCCCTTAATACTTGCAACACCATCCTCAAGTTTTGTTCATGCTCTTCTTCTGACTTGGAATATACAATGATGTCATCCAAAAAGACAATGACAAACTTGTCTAAATATTCTCGGAAAACACCATTCATTAAGCACATACAAACAGCTGGTGCATTTGACAACCCAAATGGCACCACTGTGAACTCATAATGACCATACCTTGTCCTGAAGGTGGTCTTGTTGATATCTTCCTTTTTAATCCTTACCTTATGGTATCATGATCTGAGATCTATCTTTGAAAATATATTTGCATCCTTCAATTGATCAAAGAGATCATCAATCCTTGGCAGAGGATACTTGTTCTTTACAATCACTTTATTCAACTGTCTGAAAGTAATGCACCATATTAATGTCCCATATTTCTTCTTCATGAAAAAGACTGGGGCACCCCAAGGTGACACACTTGGGCGTATATACCCCTTCTTCAAAATTTCTTCAATCTGCATTTGCAATTCCTTCAGCTCTAATCTACTCATTCTATAAGGATTCTTTGACACTGGGGCTGCTCCAGGCATTA
Source organism: Picea engelmannii (assembly GCA_009831015.1). Classification (NCBI taxonomy): domain Eukaryota; kingdom Viridiplantae; phylum Streptophyta; class Pinopsida; order Pinales; family Pinaceae; genus Picea; species Picea engelmannii. The sequence goes on from ML788468.1 coordinate 280,578, forward strand.
AATTTATAGATAAATCAATATCTCTCTTTGGGGGTAGTCCTGGTACCTCCCTGAACACATCTTCAAAATATTCTAGGGCTGCATGGTCTTCCAAATTTGGCACCTTATCTTTAGGTGTCTCTTCCATATGAGCTGCAAATATTTGACACCCTTTTTTGTAACATTTCTTCAACTCCAATGCTGAAATTTATATGATGGTTATTGCCCTGGGAATTCCCTACACTTTCCTTAGATTCCCTTCCTCATCCAAGCAAGTAAATGACTTGTTATGATAGTCCAACATAGCATATGTTTTTCCAACCAATCCATCCCAATTAGACAGTCATAGGAACCTAAAGGCAAGATGTTCAAATATGCCTTGGTGTTCAGTCCATTCATGTCCATAATACATGACTTAACCATTTCATTAACTTTTCTTTTGGCTCCAGTAGCTAGCTGCAACAACCAAGATTTTCCATGCTTGCTTATTGGCAAATGAAAAATTTCCACCATCTTAGGATCTATATAACTATGACTAGCTCCTGAATCAATTAAAATAGCAATGGTTTGGTTTTTTATCATACCTTCCACTTCAATCATATGTGATTGATACTTTGCTTGATTGTTGTCTAGGGATGCATAGATCCTTGGTACATTTCTACCCATGTCCTCCATTGTTTTAGCTTGTTGTACATTGTGAGAAGTCCTCACTTTCTCACCTCTGTGACAGCAATCTCTGAACATATGATCTCCTTTACAACCCCAACATTGAATAGGTGGCTTCCTTGGCCTTTGACCCCTTGTCGCAATCATTCTGGGTTCTCTAAGAGTTTGTTATCCCTGAGGATTATTTATGAAGAATGGTGGCTTAGATCCCTTCTTCCTCTTATCCATATTGAATTTCTTTTTTTCATCCTAAGATTTTTGGAAATTTGGCCTTGCTTTTTTCTTATCATATAAGAATTTATCTCACCTTACGGTCTCCTCCAATGTCTTGGGATAATCATACTGTATTTTTTCACTGATGAATGATGGAAATCCACTCAAATACCTTTGAATCTTCACTATCTCATCCTTGATGAAAGAGACATACTTCAGCAATTCTAAAAATCTTCTTTGATATTCATCTATGGTTGTACTCCCAAGCTTGAGTTCAAAGAACTCTTTCATTTTCTTTTCATAGTATCTCTTAGTCAAGTATTTCTTCTCAAAATACTTCTTGAATTCCCTCCAAGAAACACTTTTCTCTTTAATGTGTTTCACCTGCACAAGATAATCCCACCACATGGATGCCTTTCCCTTGATTTGATAGATGGAAATTCTACCTTCTGCAAGAGAAGAATAATTATGCAATTGAAAATACTTTCTCATGCCCAACAACCATGTCTCTGCATATTCATCAATCTTGTGCTCACCATCAAATGTAGGAGGTTTGATTTTGTTCATTTTTCCTCGTAGCTCATCCACCCTAGAACCCTTATGCTTCCTGACAGGGGATGGAATTGATTTATTGTGTGCTCTCTTGTTGGAATTCCGCTGGGAGTGGTGGTGATGTCTGCTAACACTTCTTGCTCCTTTTTTCTCATCAGGAGGCCTGTGACTTCCAGATTTGCTTGAGCCACTCTCCCTATCCAATTTCTTTTCTATTTTGTTCAAGCTCTGCATTAACTTCATGTTGAACTCATCTTGTTTCTCCTTGGCTCTCATAATCCTTTAATTATCATCTTTATGTCTTTGGACATCCTTCTGCAAATTTTTAATGGTCTCTACCATATTCATGTTTTCATCCCTTCCTTCTCCATGTCCATTGGAGTTTATTCCTTCAATGTCGAAATGGACATCCATCCCTCTAATCTCATCTTCTTGGTTGTATGTCCCTTGTGCCTCTTCTATTCCTCTATACTATGTGATGATCCTGATATGATCTAGTTGTTGGTAACTCTACAAAATGTGAAGCCAACAAAACTTTGTCAGGTTAACTGACTCAACAATTTCATGAAAAATATGAACCATTTTAGTTCAATAATATATCGGAGTTTTTTCTTCTGATTTCCTAAAAATTTGAATGGCCAGATAAATTCTATTGGTAGATATTTATATCCCACTTTCCGAGGCCTTTCCAACGCCTTCTCCCATGCTCAATTATGATTTTTGAGCATAAAGTTATGGTTATTTAAAAATTGCCCATTAATTTTTCTGTTCATTTTTCAACTTAGCACAACTCTACATTGTAATTAAGAATTTTTGCATCTACTGCATTGGATTTTTTGTATGAGCTTAGTTGGGTTTCTTTATATACATATTATGGACACTCTGTCCAAGTTTCACCTTTCTCTAAGTTTCAGGCTGCTAGCTACAACTTGTTGAAGTTCTAGGCCAATTTGTGTTTTTGCTCTGGAATGCTACAAGTACCCTATTTTCCATATTAAACCTCTTTAACATGCCCAAAAATTTAATTAAGATCTAGGAATGTATTCTATGGTTCAATAGATTTCCATTGACTTCTCTTCCGCCTCAATCTGTTCCGGAGCAGAAAGTTATGGCTCTTTGAAGTTAGATGGGTCTTAAAATTTACCCTCCACTGTTTGTGTTGTAACTTTCTCATAAAAGATGTGTTTGACGAATAGTTTACACCATTAAAAAGATCTCTCCGGGCTATTTTATTTGAGTTGTAGAGACAAAGTGTGACTTGGCACACTTTGTTCTCATGGTTTTTGAGTAGTTAAAAATGTTGTTACGACTCTAAAAAACGTGCTGCAAAAAGATGGTGTTCGAATAGTATAAAATGTCGCGGAAATTCGTTGGTTTTTCGTTGTTGTTCACCATCCAAATGACTTCGTGCACAAAAATTTCAACCTGTACACACATATTTAGCATGCACAACAACACCACAAGGTAATTCTTTATCTACACACCTATAACCACTGTGCATCACTTATTTTTCGTGCCAATAACTTGCGCGCACTACTTTTGTGTCGCGCGCCAATATCCATCGCGCACAGTTTTGGTTCTTGCATTATTACCCGTTGCACGCAGTTTTTGTAATGCGCTCTGACATTCCGTGCACATTTCACTCTACGCGATGTACCATGCCAAATTTTAGTACTCCCCCACTGTGCAACAATACTCTACGCGCATCAATAACTAAATTGTCGCACAACAACATATACTCATATTGCATGCGCACCAACCAAACTCCTCTGCGCTCTGCCAATACCGTGCACACCACGTGTGCCATTATTATGTGTGTGTACACTGCGCGCATCTTATTATGTGTATGAAAACCACGTAATACTAAATTCAGCGCGCACACCTGCACACCATATTCTTCCGCGTGGCGCCACAATTTTAACACACGCACTCGCACACCAACATTTTTCCGCGCGACACCAAAATTTAGCATGCACATCAGCACACAAATATTTTTCTGTGCAGTGCCAAATTTTAGTGCGTGCACAAGCACGCCAATATCTTGTCGTGAAATTCCAAATTTTACCTATCACAAGATTTTCACTGCACCTCATGCATTTTTAGTGCGCCCACCTGCACACATTTATTTTTATGTGCATCAATTCCTCGTGAATTTCGTTGCAGAAATTGGGGCTTTTTCCTAACTATTTCCCCAATTTACCATAGAAATTCTGCAACTATGAAATTCGTTCAATTTCACCCTGATAACATCAGTTCAACCTATGCAACAATAAATTGTTGTGGGTTGACATTTCTGGAACAAATTTTACCCAAAATCAATTCACGAATTGGAAATTTTATTTACTAATCTCGCTCCATCTATCATGGCTTCACTGTAACTTCAAATTCGACCAATTCCAGGTATGAATTTGCTAGAACATATATTAAATGAATAATATCTCACCACTTGGCCGAATTTCTTCATTCTCTCATGAATTTAACAATAGAAATTCAGGCTTTTCCCAATTCTACGTCGTTGTTTCTAAAACTTACCATGGACGCTCTGCAACATGAAATTTGGCCACTTCGACATCAATCCTCTGTGAAATTTCACTTCAACTCAACTTGATCAGCCCATCCAGGCTTAGTTTTGAAAACTGAATCTCTGATACCATGTTGTAACGTCCCCGGCCACCCATGTCAGGCCACGCTACTCCAGAGAACTCTTTTTGTTCTCTCTGTGGAAAATACTGTAACATACCCAACATCAATCTAAGCTATGCCACATAAATTTTTCGAACTACATGCAATTAAAATATATAC
>ML788468.1:284839-301822 GCA_009831015.1 Picea engelmannii
ACATAAACAGAGAAATGCATACTGTAAATGCACAGATTCATACTAAAATAGCAGTAAACATATACATGCAGCATATACAGAAAATACCCATAAATATATAGACAGTTATAACCAAACATAAGATAAACCCATAAAAATACACATGTAAATAACAATGTAGCATGTAATTTTATCACACAATTGACACTTATCTTGGTAATAATATCATCAACAGTGTGCAAAACTTCCACAAACCTCCCAACCTTAGACCACACTGCTCATCACTCTCAGCAATGGGTCACCCCCAAGTTGGGACTAAACTTCACCCGGGTAAGGGGATTCCTAACCAGGCTAATGGCTCATAGACAACAGGGAAAACTCTGTCATAGGTGCCAACTCAAAATAACAGCCTACAGTCCCTCATTCCCCACATGTATGTCCCATCCCAGGAAGTGTATCCCTTCTCTACTCAACAGTCCTTCGTCTGCCCCACTTCCTTCCCGGGCTTCAACAATAGGCCAGACAAGAAGTCTCAGAGCACTGTAGCTTCAGTTCAACACCTTCAGGAAATCAATTCCCCGAAAATTCTCTCACCCAGAGAGAATTTTATCACGGGCCTGACAACCCACTTCTTCAATATCCCAGGGGCCTGACAACCCGCTTCTTCAATTCATCTCCCAAGCTAACTAACTACATGAACAAATATGGTTGTGGATACAGTTTCAGGTACAGTGACAAAGATATGAAGGATATCTCAATGGGTGTGTGAATTATCATGCATGATTGATTGGATGACTGAATGATCCAAGGAATGATGGTAAGAATCCCCGGAAAATGAACTAAGTCCAAACAATATGTATGCATGTCCCCAACTTGACAATTGTCATGTTGGGAGCTACTTTGGCCCACTTGTCCCCAAATTTAGAACATAGGATAAAATAATTATCCATACTTTATAATTTAAGAAATATTTATATAATATTCCTTTTTGTCTAGGCTCCCTAGCTTAGCCCTTTTCCTTAACTTTTAGTCCCCACCCTTTCCCTAACTAGTGAATTTTAGTCCCTCATACTCTTTTATCATGGTCGGTTTGCATGCAACAATGAATTTTATATTAATGATGAGACATATACAAAAATAGGTGCACTAGCCTTTAACATATAGGCTCTCCAGCCTAATCAAAACATAAGCATCCTATCTTATAATAATTGGCTCACTAGCCTATAAAACATAGCATATACACAAAGGCTACTTGGCCTCAAAATCCTGTGCACTTAAGTTGTTGCGCGCAGTATCTTGGAATGTGCACACTTCATCATTTTACTGCGCAGTACACGGGCACACTATGCCATGAAAGGTGCATCCAAAAAGATATCAAATAGCTCACCAGCTTAAGTACATTTTCATTTACATTACAATTGGGTTCGGTCTAGGGATATTACACCCAAAGTGTGGAGAAAAGCACATGGTGCTAGCTGGCTTTGTGTTTGTTCACTATTTGTTGAAGCATGGTTTTGAGGAATTTGTTGACGACCTTAATATGACCATTAGATTATGGATAATATGGGGAATCGAACTCATGATTGAAGATAACACACGATGATAATTGCTCAAACACTTAATTTTCAAATTGTTTTAGGAGATATGGTAGATAAATCCACATACTTCATATATGTGAACCAAACTTTTGGGTGTGAAGGTAAGTGAGGATGTCACCATACTATTGAGCACTGAATGCACCCTTAAAAATTTTAACATTTTTAAGTACCACTTTCTTTTCGATTCTTGAATTTTTTATTTTTCTTTATTAATTATTTTAGATTCTTTTTTTGTTTAATTTATTTCCTTTACTTTCTTTAATTTGTTGGTTTATTTAACCATTTTTTAGCCATAACCAAAGCTTGAGGAAAACTCTAATTAAGTAACACACATATCTGTGAAAAGTTGGCTAATCAAAAGAAGGAATAATACAAAAAATACTTCAAAAGTTACTATTCTGAAAATAGACGATGGAAGGATCAGGTTAGGTGTGAAAGTTGGAAGGAATAGCAACGGGGTAAAAGGGTCTGACCCAACTAGGTTTTATAACAAGTGACGATCATAGTATTGGCATCAGGAGTCATCCAATGGTAATGCACATGCACATGAGCCTGGTCTATCTCCCGATGTGACTGCTAATGTCAGTTAATATCTCATGACTGAAGGGGTAACAAAGTCTTGTACTAGCGCTAAAGCCCTAGTTTAAGATTCAAGAGCCATACCGACCGCCTGATTAAGAAAGAAAACTAATTGTGGTCATCCAACTTGTCAACAAAGAGGATTCCTTCGGAGCTTATTCCATATGCCACATAAAATTCCACCTCGACTTCCATAAGATACATATCATATGAAATGTCACCCTGCCACATCAACTCTTATAGTTCCTCAATGACATGTAAACTACCACATCATTCTCCACATTTCTCACAATGTCACGTTCCATGTCATTGGCCACATCATCTTTCTGACCCATTCCTTCCATGTCACTCACCACATCATCCACCTCATCACATGCCATGTCATCATTGTACAGAAAACCATTGACAGTTAGGGGTTTTGGTGATTTGTTTTGATGTTTTCACATTCATACCTAGCGACGTCGATTAACTCATTGGGGGGCAGCTAGATTAGTAGGCATTTTAAATTTTCATAAAATGTTTTTCCCTGAAAACCAATGTGTGTTGCCTTAATAAATCAATCTATACGATTTGATAAGAAGAGAAAGTAGATATGAAACATTAAAAAAATATGAACTTATGCCTTACCTATTTTTCTTGGTTTCATTGGGTTCTCAATCTTGTGACTTGTTAGCAGACCATCCAACCAATAAATCATCAACATGTCATTATTTATGTTCCATACTACCACTTCAATGTTCGAATCATCAATACATGTACAGATTCCATAGCACCATTGTACAATTTTGAACACTTGTAGTTGGGTCAAGTTTTAAGTCACGCACAATTTGTTTGTACCTCTCTACATTGATCGATTCAAAGCACGCCAAAAGTTACCTATTCAATCTCATCGATAGTTACTTCTATGCATAAAATCAACCATCAAAGGCCAATGGGGCATACTGGGAAACATTTAGAGTGCTAATTTTTCAAGATATTTCTCCCACACCCAGAGATTTAGTTGTTTAAACTCGTAATCACCCCAAATCATCACCATTGTTAACCGAGTATGAAACTATAATTACTATGCACACAAACTAGGTTTTCCCAAAGACCTGCGACCTCAAGGATTTTAACTCTGGTCGCTTGTTATCTTAAAGAATTTTCTTATCACTAGTGATTGCACGAAGGATGAGTGTATTTCAAGTGAGCATCATTTAATTTGGTCTTACATCACTTGATAATAGGTAAGTTCCATTATTTTAATCAAGTTTTAGGGAGTAATAAATTATCATTCATGTTTCCTTTTGAAATTGTATTTTAGGTACAATGTCTCCAAGAAGAGCCCCTATGCTAAGAACCCCAAAGAATTCTAGAACTAGGTCAGGAGATGTTGAGGCAGGTTCTATTTTTTATGCCCCTAAAAATAGAAGAGCCTTCGATATCAAAGGGAACAAAGCCTCTCATTAGGCTCCCACCAAGGAATATTTCAACATTGATGCCATCATTTTGGGACACAGAGTCGTGCACAGGAGGTGGAGATGCCACTCAACTACCAATCCCTTCCTGGCATGACTTATTCATCAAGTTTAAATATTGAGAGTACCTTAAGTCAACTCCCCACAGTAATATAGAAGTAAGAGAAGTAGATGATTCAATATTCTTGTGTATTAGAAAATCTAGGTTGCACGTTGTATCCTCCAGAACTCCAGTCATTCCATGCATAGAGTTAATAGAATGGGTTATCAGTCACACTAATTCCTAGAACTGTAGAATTATTAATGATAAATGGGAGTGCATTGGGTATTTCCTCCCTCAGTATGTCAACACATACTATAAACTCCCAAATCTTGAGGAATCCGTTAATAAGGATTTTTTGATTACCTTTTATGAGAAATATGACACTAGTAGAATCCCTAGGAATTGGTGGAAGGAGGAAAAGAACTTTGTTAACAGATCAACATGAAGATATGTTATTTTTGGGCTAAGGGATCCCTACATGTATGTCATGTTTTTTCTATGCAAACTATATGGGAGAGGGATTGTTCCTAGTTTAATGAGTGTTGGATTCCTTTGGAATAACATGTAGTTATCTGGAGAAAAGTGTTTAATTGTGGAGGTATTATCTCAAAATAGATTAGTCTCAAAATTGGTCAATCCCAAACACCACAACCAGGAATTTCTCATGTATTCCACATGGTATCATTCCTTCTTGATGTTTTGTGTTCTCACAACACTTTCCCAGGTTTGTCACTCAACTGGAAAGTATTTGAGTCTCCAGTGCATGTATACTTTTGTATGTTGTGGGAGAGAAAGTACAAAATATTTTACCCTCAGATATGTGATTTCTTTATGGATAAAATCTACTCTCTTATCTTCGGGAAAGAATAACATGGGTTATGTAATAAGGATAAAAATATTCTGGCCTACATAGAAAATTGGTGTCTGGAGGAAAAACATGCTTATATTTGTATTTCATTGCCACCAGTCCACCCCACCTATTACCCATTTATGTTCTTCATAGGATTGTATTTGGAGAAATATTCTACTAGTCTATAATGTAAGGTTTTAATAATACATTGGTCAAATAAAATAATATACCTTTTATCCCTTATGGATTCCAAGTGGGTTACTATGTAGTAAAGGATGCTAAGCATGCCAAGAAAGAAGAACAGGTTGAATTAGAGTATAGGTTCATGAATGGTAGGTTAAAAAAGAATGATCCTAAGGGTTTGGTCCTCAAGCATGTTGAATAGGTTTCTTTAATATGGCCATATACTCACGAGAAATGGCATGAAGAAATATTCATTGAAGATTCTCAAGATTGGAAAGAGGTAGAAAAGAGGAAATACCACCCCAAGATAATTGTTTTTTCCCCCTTGTCTCTTGAAGAACAGATCAAAATGGTTAACCAATGAGATTCTTCTAGAAAATAGGCTAACAAAGAGAAAAGGGAAGACAAAGAGAGACTAAAAGAAGAAAAAGTGAAAAAGCTCGTACAAACAGAACGTGAGAGGATTCTTAAGGAACAAGAACAATAGAGGAAGTTGCAAGAATATTCAAGGAAGAAAGAGGAGGAAGATGATACCTAACAAGTGTTGAAAAAGCAGAGATAAAAGGTCGAAAAGGAGCAAAGTAAAATGGAATACATAGAAAAAGAAAGAGGGATTCAGAAGAAAAGGCTCAGCTAGAAGAGAAGGAATAGGAACAAGTCGAAGAGCTAAGGAGTATCGAGGAAGAAGAAGAACATAAGAAGAAAGGATAACTAGATAGAATCAATAAAGAGAAGTCTTGAAACTAACAAAGCCTCAAGTAAAATGAAGAGAATCCTACAACGAATACAAAGCCTTCAGAGGTGATTGATTTGATGAGGAACGGGTGGAAAAATATGGTGTCCCCGTCATCAATGAAAGAATTACTAAGGAGGAACCCCCAAAAGATCCAGTATCAGATAAGAAAGAGGAAACAATTGATGATAATAACAAGCAGGACACTCAATCAGATGAAGAATACACCTCCAAGACCAACAATGAATAGGATCAAGGTCCAACTGGAAGTTAATATTTAGAAGTTCATTTTCCTGGGATCCAAGAAGGAAATACAGGTGTCCTAGATACCCATCTGTATAAAAATGGTGAACCAATCCATCATGCAAGTAATGGTACTAGGACAAGTGGCGAAGATATAGGAATCAATAAGAAGAACAACGAAGATATGAATAACTCACTTGAGTAGATATGAATAACTCACTTGAGTAGACTTTAGAGAAAGGTAAAGTTGTTGAGAAGATAGTTGAAAACTTACTGGATGGGTCATCGGCTGAAAAGAAGAAGGAGGGAGATACCCAAGATAAATCATAAGAGACCTTCACAGATGAGGTAAATATTGATGTGCAAGATAAAGAAGAAAACAAATATCTTCCAAGCAAGAATCCAAGTCAAGACCCTATCTCTAAGCACTTTTATACCCCTGGAAGTGTAAGAAAAATCCTATCTTGGGGTGATCAACCTACTCCTCAACTAGTGGAGGAAGTTTCTGACCTGGATTTCTTTTCTTATGATCAAAATATGATATCCATCGTGAACATGACTCACATGAAAAGGAAAATGTCACTCGACAATTGTGTGTTTTGTACCTTTGAAGAGGTGATTGTAGATACAAAGAAGGAAAATATGATCCAATGTTTTTCATAAGGTCTAACCATATCTCATGCTTCATTGGAAAAATTTGTAGCCGAGGAAAGAGAGTTGGAACAAGTTAAGTGGGAAGTGGCTTCCCTCAAGCATCAAGTGCAGTACTATCATAAATCTAGGGGAGAAACAAATTTAAGTAAATACCTTTTGGAGTAGCATGGAAAGCGCCTCAAGGTACAAGATAATTTAGTGATGAGAGAACTTGGTCTTCAATAGGAATCCTTGTTGCTCAGTATCACACATAGGGAAGTCATTAGATGGGTTGAGAAGGGCACTAGATCATTGGATATATTTGAATTCCTCCAAGAGGTGGAAAGGGAGAAAGGAATTTAAGTCTATAACATAGATATTGTATCTGAGGAGAGATTTTCCCATATGTATTCAGTCAAAGAGAATTGGGCAAGTATTGTGGAGGAGCTAAAGGAAAAGTTTGAGGAAGAATGGGAGCAGTTCCATCGGGCTTGGAAAAATATAAATCAAAAAATAATGAGGTAAAAAAGATGTCATCTATTGATATAGGGAACATTGATAAGTATGTCGTTGAGAAAATCAGGACCATCGATCAGTTATATCAATTAACAAACACAATGGAGAAGTATACTAGTTGTTTTTGAAATAATAAGCATGCATTGAGCATGCCAATGTATCAACATAAGTTTATGTACGAGGAAATTTGTGCCAAACTCTGTTCTTAGTGGTCTGAGTATATGGACGAGCATCCAAGCCCCAGAACTCCCAGATCGCCTAAGTCATCTTGAATCTATTTCTTTGTTTTAGTTATTTTAGTTGTTGAGTTACTATTTTTAGTTCCAAATTTTGTATAAATAAAGGGGATTTCCCCCATAGAATGGACCTTTGGAAAACTAAAAAATTTTGGACTATTGTATTGGAGAATTATTGTGCAAGTAATAGAGAAGCTCCTAAGGGGCTGAAGGATTTTTATCAAACCATTTTGTACGGAGATTGGAGGGTGGATTGTTCACACTCAATTGTCATGTATCTGATTTCTAGTAAGGTTTCTATTTTATCAATATATCTTGTTAATTGTGTGTGTTGTTGGTATCGATTTCAGATCTTTTAAATCTGTGTTGTAGTGGGTGTTTGGTTTTATTTGATATTCAAAAAATCCTAGAATTGCTTCATGGTTACTGATAAATTATGAATGAATACTTATGTTCACGTTAGATGAAATCTTAACCATATCATTTTCATTTCATATTCCTATTTCTTTAAAAATTTATCTTTAAGAGAAATCATATTCTTCCATGTCTTTCTATTTTTTCCTTTTAGTGATCAGTTATTAGAATTGTTTCTTTGAACCCTCACATGATTGTTATTGTGACTTACCCTAGAGGTTATCCCCTAGGGTATTCCTCTTTAATGATTTAGTAATTTTCATTTACACATAAAGAGAAACTAGATCACAAAATAAAAAGAGAACGGAAAGAAAAAATCAAACAACTTTTAAATCCAATCAAATGGTTGTTGGACCATTAAATCATAGGATTGTTCCATACCAAATAGGGAGGATTCTAATTGGGCATCGTCCTTGGGTTTAATCCTTACTATTGATGATTGGGAATTTAGACCCCTCAACACATACCAATGGTTGTCTGATGAGAGGAAAAACATTGAATGTTCATCAAGGAAGTTCTCATTCACGAGTGAGTCCTTGATGTAAGACGGTAAACCAATGATGAACTCTATGAGGATGAGTTCCTTATTACTTTTGGGAGTGGTGAAATCTAGATCAAACTCTTGGATAATTACAATCCATTGGGAAAAATTCTCATTGATTTGTCACTGGCTACGTAAGTTCTAAATTGGGTTGGATTTTGGGATAACTTTTGTTGTTCGTAGAAAAATGTAATGCCACAATTTTTGAACTATGTGAAATAAGCCTATGGCCAACTTTTCTTCATGATTATAGTTCAAAGGACTACTTGTCAAGTTTTTACTGATGTAATAAATGGCATGTGGTTTCCCATCTACACCTTCTTGGACAAGGACCACTACAACTGATACTTTAGTATCTAACAAGTATAGGGTGTAATATTCGTCGAAGTTAGGGGTGATAATTAAAGGGGATATTGAGAGAGTATCTTTTAATGCCTTGAAAGATAGTTACTCCTATTTGTCCCATTGAAATCGGATGTCTTGGTGTAAGTGGTGTAAGAACATGTGGGTGCTAGTAGTGTATTTCCGGACAAAGAAACATAAAAAGTTAGCTTTTCCTTGAAAAAATTTCAATTGGCATAGAGTCTTGGGAGGGGGGATATCTCTGATGGATTGGACCTTGAGGGTTTCCACTATGATCCCTTATTAGGATACGATTAATTTTATCAAACACCCAATGGTGACACAAAACATGCATTTGATGGAGTTCAAACAAATTTTTCACTTGAGACACCTTTGAAAGATAATGTGAAGATATTCTAGATATTGGGACCGCTTCTTGGAATGTGTCGTGAGGTTGTCCAAGCAACAAATAATGAGATGGAAAATATCATGAAATGCACAATTCATTGCCTACAGAAAAGTGGCTCCAATTTTTTTGAGATCAAAAGGCATGAGGCAATATGTGAAAGCACCCCATGGTGTAGTAAATGAGATATTCTATTGGTTTGTGTGGAAGATCTAGATCTGGTTGTATCCAAAGAACCCATCCATGAAGGATAGAACTTTATGTCTGGAAGAGGCATCAATCACTTGATTAATGAATGGATTTGGGAATTTATCCTTGGTATAATCTTGGTTTAAGTCTCTAAATTTTGTGCACATAGATGGTGTCCTATTTTTTGTTGGCAAGGATAGACTTGGAGAACCATGATGTGCACACAATGGGGTAAATGAAATCATCTTTGTAAATCTTTTTGATTTATAATTTAATATTCATTTATTTGGAAGGATGAAGAGGTCGTTTCTTTTCGAGAATGGGCACAACATCGAGCCATGTGTCGATATGATGTTCAATAATAGTAGGGTCAAGACCTAGTGTTTCGATGTATGACCAAAAAAAGATATATTGATACTCCTGAAAAAGAGCCTTATAAGCAATAAATTCCTCTAGGGGGCATGTGACACTAAGGATGATGTATTTGGTGATACTTGGTTTGATGGAAATGTCCACTTTGATGGTCAGGTAAATGTTGTCCAAGTTCCCTTCTTCAAAAGTGTCAGGGGAGGGGATTGGGTTTATGAACCAATCTGTATGACCAAGAGGAATGAAGTCTTTTGTTTCAACTACACAATCATTGGTTTTGGTGGTAATTTGAAAACAAACATGAGATAGAAAGAATTCTTGGTGGTTCATTGCAACCCAGGGGTGGTCAGGTGTTGTCATCACCTCTAGAATGTCCTTGTTTGAATGGAACATGTGTGAAGGGGGGAAAATAAACCTCTTAAAGGCATGAATGGGCTGGATCAACTTTATTATGTTGGACATATTATATGAGAGAGAAAAAATGTTGGGTGTCAAAGAATCGATAAATGTCAAGGTAGCACAAATGGAATGGGATTATAATTGAATGGTGTTTGTGAATATTCCTATGGATGGGATATGGGTATTGAATCTAAAAGGTGATGATTTTCCTAGTGAATGCAGTGAACCTATGAATGAGGATATTTAAAATATGTGTACACACATGTGGGTGTCATGGTCTCCATAAGAAGGGATAATCGATTGTTGTGGGATCTTTGAAGAATTAGGTGGGGTAGGCAGGAATGTTTCCTAACATGGTTGTACTAGGGATGGCATGGGGAAATAATGTATCGATGCCTACTCTTGGGAAGGATGGTTAGAAGTGCCCTAGGGAGTGGCTTCCATGTTGAGGGACCTTGTGGCGTGAAGGGATTCTCAAATATTTTGAATGGTGGTCATTCTGTAAGTGAAGTACTCAATGATCAAAGGAAACACATAGGTTAAATTGTCCAATTGATCACATAATGTGGATGGGAGAGTATGGAGTGTTGATTTTACCCTACTTCAAAACCTAGGTACCTTATTATCTAGTGATTTCCTTTATATACATCAAATTAGCATCTCACAAAACAAAATACACTTGATGGAATAATCAATTCAAATAAATATAGTAGAAGCAATATTGGAAACCAAAATATCATACATAAGAAACATAGATATTTTACCCATCAACTAAGCTTATCATTAAAATAACTTCAAAGCTTACAAGGGCTCCCTTACTAGGAAAATGGCCCACATGGAAATAAAAATAAAAGAAAATTAGACAACACTTGCAACTTGTAGGAATCTCTTGGTCTACTATATGATCCTAAACTTTCACGTTTCCTGAGATGTAAACACCTTTTCTTAAGAAAACCCATGTATATGTGCATGTCTCCACTGAAACTTGCATACATGTTCTTGAAGACTATACAGAAAACTATGGACGGATCAAACTTATTGTGGTGGCTCCAATCTGCTAAAACCAACTAGTGGTTTCCTCTATTATTTCTTCTCCATGACCCGATCTCTATATGGAATTCCTTCTCCACCTATCCAATGTCTCCTTGAATCACATTCCATCATGATCTAATCCTCCTGAGAAAAAGTCCTTCTCTTCTCTATATCAAGTTTATCAAGTGTCTCTTCCTTCACCCTTTCCATGCTTTTATAAGATTGAGTTATGACCTAACCCTAATATCCAAAGTGATTTATGGTTAAGATTACTTCTCACCTCACTTGGATATAATATGAAAACATGCACCATGAACCATCCTTTTATGTAACCATCACCCCTGATGAAGAGAATAAACTTTGGCTAGTTTGAATGATGTCGTCCTCTAAGATTTCTTGGATCATATGATCAATCTTACTCTTCAGTGCATATGCATACTTGTAATGCCTAATGTTAGGTGGTACACTTCCTGGTTGCAAATGAATAAAAAGGTCAAGATCTCGAGCATGTGGAAGACCCTTAGGTATTTCACCAAATACCTTGGAATGATTGTTGATAAATATTTGGAGATCTAATGGAGAAAAAGATATAGATGTTTGAACATCAAGTGAGAACAATTGTGCAATTACACCATGGTGTCCTTTTTTGAGTAATTTTTTCATGCCATTAGAGATTATCATGTTATAGGGTTTCCCTTGGATACCTCAAAGCTCAATTTCATTTCCATCTAAGGAAAATCTCATGAAAAGATGTTTAAAATTAAGAGCCATTATTCCCAATGATTGTAACCATTGGACCCCTAATACAACATCAACACCACCCATTTGTATGGAAATCATGGGACTATCCAAAAAATAATCCCCCATGTTGAGCTTAATACTATGGGACTACCTAGAATAATTTATGGCACCTCCATCTGCAATCATTACTTGAAACTATGGTGTTGGATATATAAACCAATTGAGATCTTTTACTAATTTGTAATTGATGAAATTATGGGTAATATCATAATCAATCAATACTATTACCTTTTTATTTTTCATGTATCCTTGTATCTTGAGGGATTTTGGAGTATTGATGTTGGCCAATGCATGACAAGATATCATTGGAGTAGTGTCTTCTATATCTATCTCTTGTGATGGTTCTGATTCTTGATTTTCTTCCTCTTCACAGTCCATGTGGAATAATTTCTTCTCACCGCATTTATGCCCTTTACTATACTTTTTGTCACAATTGAAACATAGTCACTTTTCTCTTCTTTCATAGATTTTTTGAGGTGTCAACCTTGTCAGTTTAGGGCAGGTAACATTGTTCTCTCTATACTTATCACTGGACTATCATTGTTTCATGGAAAACTGCACAGGAGACCTAGCTAAACAATACACAAACAAAACTTATCAAGAAAAGGAAGAGAGATACAATATGAAGAATGAGAATCAATGTATATTATGATATAATCAATGAGTGAGTGAATTTCACTCATATAGACAATGACATCCTATCTTAGGAATGCATGCATAATAGTGATGGTATAAAATTAGAAAGTCTAAAATAGAACTAGTCAGTAAATTTCCACTGAGCTAGTGTGCCAAAAATATAAATTTCTCCAACACCCCCCCTGAACATTACTATGGAGTAAAAAATGAGTTCCGACTACTAGGCCATATAGGTACTCATGTACAATGAAACTAATTAACAATGAATAAAAGTGAGGAAAGAGGTAAAACCACGTGAGAACAACCCCCCCCCTAAAAGGAAAATGCATCAAAATAAGAAAAGGTATTTGTTATGAAGCTATGTTCTTCACTACAAGACTATCCCGCAAAGTCTAAAAATTATGATAAGTGAAGGTCTTGGTGAATATGTCGTCAGTTTGTTTAGAGGAAGGACAGAACTGCAAATCAATGATCATGTCATGTACTAAATCTCTAATGAAATGAATGTGGACCTCATTGTGTTTGGTTCATTGTCGTTGTACTGGATCTCTGCAAAATCCCGGTGTACTCTGATTGTCACACCATATTATAGTCAAATAATGAAATTGGATACCAATATCGGTAAGGAAGTGTTGAAGCTAAATTGTTTGAATGACATAGTTGACTACTCCTCTATACTCGCCCTCTGTGGAAGATAAAGCAATGGTTGGTTGCTTCTTACTTGACCAGCAAATTGGGCCTAGCCCCAAAATGAGAGTTTACACAAACGTGGACTTGTGATATGTGCTATCACCAACCCAATATGAATCTGTGAAGCCTATGATATCTAATGCACAACCATCTGCATAGTGAATCCCATAACTCATGGTGCCCTGAACATATCTGAGGATGCGCTTGGAAGCCTTTTAGTGCAGATCATGGGGTTCCTACATGTATCTGGAAAATTCTCCTACCACATATGAGATTTCTAAAAGGGTGTGGGTGAGATAGAGAACACTCCCCACCAATTGTCGATACAAAGTTATGTCCACTAATGGTGTATCCCCGCCATCCTCAAGTCTAATCCCAGATAAGAAGGGTGTAGGTGCGGAATTACAGTATGCCATTTGGAATCTATCTAGAAGATCCCTGACATACTTAACCTAAGAAATTTTGATGTCTAAAGCATCATGACTAATATCAAGACTAAGAAAGAAGTGTAGTGGACCCATGTCCATCATAGAGAACCTGTCATGCAAAATATATTTGACCAAAGAAATGGTTGAAGAAGAGCTATCAGTGATCAAAATATCATCAACATATAATACTAAAATCATCACAGAGTTAGTATTCCTCGGCATGTAAAGATTGGAATCATATTTACATATAACAAAATCATTTGAAATAAAGTAAGAATCAATATTTTCATACCATTCTCTAGGTGTCTCCTTGAGGCCATAGAGAGACTTCTTCAGTCTGCATACTAAAGATGAGTTCTGAATGAACCCATGTGGTTTCTCCATGTAGATCTCATCTAAAAGGTCACCATGAAGAAAATCATTCTTCGCATCCATCTAGTGAACTTCCCATCCTTTGTCCATTGAAATGGCTAGAGCCAAGCAAATGGAGTCCATCTTTGCTATAGGATAAAAGGTCTCATCACAATATATCCCATGAATCTATTGAAATCCTTTTGCAACTAATATAACCGTGTACCTGCTCACCTAACCATATGTTTCTCTCTTGGTCCTATAGACCCATTTGCATCTGACAAGTTTTTTCCCCGGTGGAAGTGGAACCAGATCCCAAGTCTGATTCTCTAGGAGAGAGTCATGATCCTCCCGCATGGCTACTTCCCATAGTGGATTTCAAATAGCCTCGTTGTAGGTATGTGGATCATAGGATTGAACCATATAGAAATGCATGGGAATCTTTGGTTTATAATTTGAAAGTACATGAGAAGCATACACATGCTAAGATTGAGTCCTCCTAGAATCCAATGGATCCCCTACAAGGTTTCTTGCTTCCTGAAGTGTGGACTATGTGTTACACATTATTTTCGTCATACCTATGATCGTTAATGATGTAAACCTATTTTTTGCCTTCAGAGGGGTCATAGTGGCCTGAGTTCCTAAAGAGAGAAGGGAGAAGAACTTCTCCTGAGAAAAGAAGTTGCATTTTCCTATGTAAAAAACTTATAAAAAGGGATGTTCGCAGGTTGCTATATAGGCAGGGTGTGAGAATGACCAATTCTCGCAGGTTGCACTATAGCCAAGGTGCGAATAGTTCGCAGGTTGCTCTATAGCTAGGGTGCGAACATTCCAGCACGTGGGAAAAACGTACGGTTTCTCGAATCTTCTAGAAGGAGAAGCTTCTATGGTGAGGTGGCATCTGAATGGTTTGGATCTTACTCGCTTTCATGATTTAGTGGGATCATCCTAACCTCCTCACCTTATCTTCTTCAGCTTATAAAAGGAGAAGAGTTCTCATGGAGAAAGTTAGCTTGTGAATTTGGGTTCTTTGGCTTGGAATTATTAGCTTGATTAGAGTGGCTTTGAGATTTGCTTTGTCAAGATAGATTGTGAGTAGCTATCAAATCTATGGTTTCAGAATCTTTGGAGCAAGAAGTGTGTGGGGAACAAAGGACAGTAGGAAGGGACCTTACGACATCAAGGCTCTGGTTGTAAGTTTCTCTTTCAATTAATATGATACAGTGATATATTTCTTTCCCATAAAGTGAGATCTACTTTATTACATAATTCCTTGATCATATGTATAGATTAGCTATTGGATATATTATTTGCTTTCACTTTGGTTGGTTTGTGCTGTTTTGATCTTGACCGCACAAGAGCATTGGAGTGAAGCAAGGAACAACAGAGTCCAAGGAAGCGATTACAAGGTATATATCTTCTTCTCACTTCCAATTTAATTCAATAGTTAGATCTAGGGAAAGCGGTATATTCTGTCCTGTTTTGTTCTAGATCCAGGTGGATCTAGGGAGATTGGTCTGTGTCCGCACTCACGAATTTATCCTAAAACAAAATTGGCGAATCCACTGGGGAATGGATTGTTTCCTAGTTAGTCTAGTTTCCCTTGCTTTGATTGCTTGTTTTCTAGTTTCTGAGTCTGTGGGAGATCCCTCAAGACTCTTTGGATTTGAAAGTTCTCTCAAAATTTTTGTCCTTTTTCAAAATTTTGTGTTTACAAACATTCTCGTACTGTGCCCTTTAGCCACCTGCGAGAATCATCTGAGTTCGCACCCTACTTTGTAGTCCAGTGCGAACAACTCGCAGTCAACCTATGTCTAGCCTGCGAGAATCCTTAATTCTCGCACTGTAATATACTGCTAGCCTGCGAACTTGTTTGTGACAATTTTTGGATTGGGTCTTGTCATTTTTTGATGCCCAGTTTTGCTTTGATCAACTGGATTGAACTTTTGGAGCCTATCTTGATCTGTTTACAGTCTTCTTGACATTCTTTGAGTTTCTTTTAGCCATCTTTGTTTTGTTTGGTTTTGAAGGATTAGTCTCTTGCTTTGAGTGTCTTTCAATTGCAAAACATGTGTTTTCTTTAGAATTGTTTAGGGAAAGATCAGATTTCTTCTGAATAGTTCTCTTTAAAAGAGAACCTTTAGTTTGGGTTTCTTTGTTTTAAGAAAGTTCATTATTTATTTTAGTGAAATTTTTGAAACAAAAAGATTTAATTTCTTGCTTTATATTAGATTGGGGGCATCCTTGCATTTGAGGTAGCGAAATTGCATGATTGATATTGATGAGTTTAATATATTTTGGGACATCGTGCATATTGGAATGATAAATGTTTTCTCCTTCTCATAGCATAGATTTCATCGAAATGAAAAGATTGCATCTTCATATCTTTGCATAATTTTCGAGTCGGTCAAAATACCATATTGTCCACGCCATCTTCCCTTTGAGTAACAACAGCCTTAAAATAAAGTGCTTATAAAAATTGATTAGACATTTTTATCTTCTCTGGTAGCAAACCTACATTAGATTAGTTGTAGGGATTTGGAATAGGTGTGAAAGATAACTTTCCAAAGATGCAAACAAACATAGTATCTTGTGATAGGGAGAGTTAAATCCACTTACTACATTTTGTCCTGGGAAGCCCTTCTCACACAAGGGTCAAGCACTAGGTCGCATTGAGACTGGCAGAGTTACTCACCCTGCTTTGTCGGTCTTAGTGTAGAGATTGCGCGTATTATGGGGGTCACTTGAGAGGTATACCCACAATGATAAGTGGAAACCTTTCAAGTTGATTTCGGGCTAGATACCCTGCCTTTGCGCGTGGATCGGACTGTCGACTGTTTCCCCAGGAATCACTGTAGTGGATGGTAACCTTAGTGGCCTATCTCTCTAGGTTCTTTACACGAGGTGACTGTGGAGGGGAAAGTCTTCATGGTACCTGTAATCGACATTGGCCAAACTCACTCGGGCTCCTTGGAGGGTATACCCACGATTATGTGTGGGAGCTTGCACCAGGGTGTAAGTCTGTTAAGCAAGTCGTAAACGTAACTTTTCCACCCGCTCTATCTCAGCCCCTTCTCACTTTGTTCCCACGACGTTGGATTTCATCACCAACTAGTGCGTTCATTGTGAGAAGGTTTTGTTTGTTGGCTTGCTTCCTAGATTTTTAGCGTGTGTTGTTTGTTTTCCCTAGTGGACTCTAGATTGGATTTTTGTTTTTTATGGCGTCAGTTCCCGAAATGACCAATGAAGGAACCTCTGCTCCAGGGGAACCTTTTGTTTTTCCTTCTTACGAAAACATTGGTCCTCCTCACATCGCTACTTTGAGCCTTCCAGGT
>ML788468.1:315372-335722 GCA_009831015.1 Picea engelmannii
GATTATTTAAATAATAAAGAGAAGTGACAAAATCAAGAAATGATAAAGTAAGGTGACAAAATCAAGAAGGGATATTTAAATGATAAAGTATTGGAGAGCCTTCTATTTATGGAAAGTGGTTAACCCTAAAAATAAGGAAAATATGTTAAGTGACCTAGAAATGGGTTAAGTGACCTAAAAGAAGAAATCATTATTTAAATGATAAAGTAAGGTGACAAAATCAAGGTGCATTATTTAAATAATAAAGAGAAGTAAAAAAATCAAGAAATGATAAAGTAAGATGAGAAAATCAAGAAGGAATATTTAAATGATAAAATATTGGAGAAATTTCTATTTATGGAAAGTGGTTAACCGTAAAATAAGGAAAATAGGTTAAGTGACCTAGAAATGGGTTTTTTGATCTAAAAATGGGTTAAGTGACTGTTGACGGGCAAAATTGACCGTCTGTCAACTGGGAGAGTGGAACCGGTCCGTAGTTGTCTAATAACCCAAGTCGTTTGGGATGAACCACCCTGACGGGTTTAGCGGCTCCGTTAGCCGATCTAAGGTCCTAAGAAAACAAAAAGAAAACTACTCTAAACTAACTAATCTAACTAAAAATAACTATTAAAACAAACTAAAACAAAATTAACTATTCTATATATATAATCTACTATCTAATACTATACTAACTCTAACTAATTAAATATCTAACTACTAACGGAAATAAAACTTATTCACAAAATATACAATATTTACAATTTACATATTTGAATAAAACCTAAAAAACTCATTTATATTCTGCCCTAAGACAAAGAGAGATATTTTTGTTGATTTTATAATTTTATGAACAAGAAATAAAACAAAAAACTAACTAAACTAAACAACTGAAATACTAATTCTAACTACAAATCTAACTAAACTACTTAAATTATGCTAACAAATAAACCATTAAATAAATCACAAAACTGACCTAGAGAAATGCTCCAGATTTGTCCCGTATGAGATGATTATCTCACCTGATCGGAAGGAGGAAACCCACACCGAATTATCCACTAGCTTCTCGTAAACGGGAAACTCTTGTGATCTTCAATATAATTACAGGACAAACAAGACATAAAAATAACAACAATCTTATGATTTATAAATCTTCACAGTTAGATAAACCTGTATGCAAAGATCTATACAAAATTGATTCAATTAATGAAGAAGAGAAATCTGTGATTCATTAACTGAAACAAAGTAATTGTTGTATTTTTAAGTAATGAAAGAAATCAGATATGGATAAGACATTAATTAAATCATATCATTCTGCAATAGACTATGATAGCTAAAGTAGTCTATAATCAACTCCAAAGCGACATGCATAAACTTGAAACAAAAGATTGATATTATGAAAGTGAAAGTTGTAGCAATAACATCAACTCTCGTCTCAGTTTGTATTAGAAATCCATAGCCTGGTTCTCCCACAAGTGAGGATGCCTTATTACACAAAATAATAAGTATTTAAAGACCTTCCATAGGGTAAAACATCCTTGTGGAAGTTATCAAAACTGTTTACATAAAATCTGGGAAGATATCCCAAGTCTGACTAAACTAGGAACCTAAAATAAAACTAAAACACACAAACATCTCCTAGACTGTCCAGCATGCCCAATGCAATTCAGATTTACCTGAAAAGGGTAAAAAATGAACAAGTTAGGAGGATATTTTTATTGATAAAATGATAAAAATCTAATTCTATAGACTAGCTATAGAATCTTGCGATTCTGTAGCTGGTCTAAATCAGACACAGAATCAACATTAAAATCAATTCAAATCTTCAAAGAATTAAATTCAAATTATTAACAAGAATCTGATTGCCATTTGAAAGATAGACGAATCATTCAAATTGATATTGTTATACTAATTCGAGATCAAAACAAAACTAAAATCAAATGACTACAAAGATGCATATACTCTGTTTCGTTTGTTGCCACATAATCGGGTGAACAGAATCATATCGAACAGTAATGAAATCTTTTCATATCAATTTGAAATCGAAATAATTAAAACAAATCATAGGCAATTGTTATACTGCCTCATCAACAGGAAACACGATCGAATCCAAACAAGATCATTTTCAAATCGACATAACTGTATTCACATAACAAACAATCCATGCCATGAGCAAATTAAATCAAAACTAGCGCGTAAATGTTCACAAACAAAATCGTAATGAGATCAATCAACATGATCTGTAGGATTAGTTCAGTCGTTTGTTATTTCTATTTGGGGAAAACAAACTCGATTGACATTGAACGAAACCGTTCATTTCAAAACGAATTATAACTGGATTTGACAAAGATAACAAATGTCGACCAATTCGTTTTGCAAATTAAAATCAAGTAGAGCAGCATCTATGATACGGATCCAACTCATTAAAATCATCGTACTAACTGAAGATACACATCAATCCAATCAAGATAAGAGCGAATCGAATAGTTGGGATTTAACATAGTCATTGTGAACCAAAGTTGTTCCATGATTCGGGTGTATATATCATTTGTACAGGCTTAAATGAGAATATTTGTTTTCATGAAAAACGGAGTCGTTCTTTCCGAATCGAAATCGATAAGAGTTGTATTCCCGATTTAGAATATTATATCAATTCAAACTCACAAAGTCTTTCCAAAATCACAACATACAAACTAAATTAGAGCCATAACGAAATCATACCAAATCAAAACATGCTCGTGCTCTAAATTTAGCATGAAACACCTCCTGTTCAGATTTGATACAAACAAATCCAATCGAAAGAAAACCGTCGATTTCGTTAACTCATATCAACAAACAATCGAATCAAATCCAACGAAAACCTGTCAATTGCTAAACTGGGAATGAGCAAATCGTGTATCCAAAACAAAACTTCATTTAATTTTAGCAAAGAGAAAACAGTGTACAAGATGAACAACATGATGACAGAGCCATTTCGAATGATAGACAGAGCTATTTGAAAACCAAGCTCAAATCATTATATTAATCCGAGGAATTCACAAAACGAAATTGATACCTAAATTCATACTTGGATAACGAACAGACAGCTTGATCATGACATTTTGGAGTTGACAACAGCTGTAGCTGATTCAACATTTCTAAATACAATGGAACCAGTGGTTTTCTACTTCCTATCAACAACTCGAAGCTTGTCCCTTTGGCTGGTCAACACTACAATTTGATTTTCCAATGCTTTGACATTCAATTGAAGTAAGGGAATGTCTATATAGTATCGTTCCAACCACATATCACATTGGTCACATGACGACTGTCCAGGCTTCGAAGATGCAGGTGAGGGTTTGGTTATATTGCTGAGGGTTTCGTTAGGTAGTTCGATCCCTGGGTAACTGGGATTGTTCCTTAGGAAAGGGGGGAGATTCGAAATGAAGTCATAAGGTGGCTCGGAGCACAGACCCTGTGAGTAAAGGTACTCACTAGATAGGAAGCGTTCTATGTCAGAGTTTGAATCCTCACTAAGGACTATGGGCTTCTGCTCAACACTAGGTTTAGGCTTATTCCTAGCCATTCTCAAGATAAGTTGAGCGTTCTTTTTTCCTTTGCTATCAATAGCAGGGTTTGCCTTGGCCTTTTTGCTCACAGGCTTTTTAATAGCCTTAGCCTTCTCAGTTATAACGTCGGGTAAGTCAATATTGGGGTTGACCGAGGGTTTAGGAGAAGGCAGTAGGACATGGAAGGGTACGAGTGGCCCGACCTTAGCTTCATTAATCACAGGCTTGTCAATCTGGACAGGGTATGTATCATTAAAACCATTTCGAGAGATAAAAGCTCACCAACTATCACCGTGGAGACTTAAGTGATGAACAACGATGAGTATGATTAGGCCATGGTGGAACAGGATACTATCGGCCTTTTCTCTTTTAAACCTTTTTGACATTTTGTATAGGCTACGCTGGAAATAGAAAGGCATATTCAATGGATACCCTATAAAATTCATTAACAGTCGAAGGTAATAAAGAAAAAGGAGTCCATATCGACCCTCACAGGTCACGAATTGTTTAACTACTATCAAAAGGTCATGCCATCTTGGTTTAAGCATGGATATCGACATACCTCTGTCACAGGATGTGACCTTTCGTGAGACAAACAGTAGTGGCCATGGAACCTCTTCAACCTTAGAATTTTTGAACCATCGCTGGCCCGTGGATGGTAACCCTGTGGTGGAGCTAATGAACTCTTCACTAATTTCCAACTGAATGTCACCCACCTTGGCCCTACAGCCATCAAAAGTCAGGGTGAACTGTTGTGCAACAAATAGATTAAAACCCTCGAATCGATGTACAAAGGTGAGCCAACCTCTATCCTCTAAGTCTTTCTGCGAATTGTCGAACAACAGCAAAGCTTGCCTACCGTTCGGATCGATTCGCACCACCGGTGCCATGGAGCTGAGCACACGGTAAGTCCAGGGTTTGGATCATAGCACACACAGGAGCAGAGTGCACAAAGGGTTACCCGAGCTAACATAGGTAAAGCAGGGATAAGGGAAGACATTAATGACATCGTGCGAAGGTGGTGGAGCTATTTGCTGGCCATGCATAATAGTTATTGCCAAGGTACAACCGTCGGCGCTTTCAACTATACAAATCACAACGCACAAGTATTATAACTATGCCATTTCAATCAATCCATTGAAACCTTTGGTAAGTGGATAAACCATGCGCGCAAGCAATATTATGCCATAGTTTTAAAACCAAACTTACAAATCGAAACCAATACCAATGTTTTGACCATGTGACATGCATTGTATCAGTTCATATCAAGATTTTAAGCAAGGTACCAATGCGTTTTGAACTAGGTGTCATATCATATGAAATATATCAAGGGTTTAATCATAACACCTATATGTTTTATGAAACCAATGGTCAAGTAGATCAAATCAAAGAACATATAAATCCAATCGCCAATGAATCACAAACTTAATCATTCATGAAATGAAATTACATAATCAATCAAAGGATGTCCAATGAGTACAGATCAAAAAGTTTTTCCAACTACATAATGATAAGTAAAACGTAACCGCAATGGGCATATCGACAAGAAGGATAATGACAACTCAATAATGATTTTAATGCGGCTTCGAAAGACCAAGTTTTCATGCTTACAGTCGTGAAAACAAGCGAAGGTAAGTGTGCAAATAGCGTAAAAATAAAAGTGTCGTTTATTTCAGAATTGCGACGAAAAATTAATGTTTGCAAAACATTAGTGTAGGCAGCTTATAAGACAGTAGAAAAATGTGAATTGGCTGCCAACAATGGCGACACACTGGTAGAAGCAGTTATCTCTTCCAAAAGAACAAATTTAGATTAGGACAACAAAGATAATTCCAACTCAAAAGAAACAACCAGAAAATTGTATAAACATCATCATTAACCAACTATTCCAGCAGTGTTTTAAAAGTAGGAAAATAGATAACAGTCCTAAGACCAGCGAATCACGATATTAAAGATAAAATCTCCAATAGTGTTGACAGAGCCACTGCTTCCAGCAGGCATCCATAGCCTCAGCAAGGTTTCCATTTAACCCACTCTGACATCTGTATCCTGCCAAGAAGTTCTAGATCAGAATAAAGGACATTAAAGAGGTTTCTTATTTGCAAATTTTCATATACCCGACATTGCTTCGCTGTCAGCGGGCCTTTTCAGTACCCCGGTGAAGTTGTCTTGGCATCATGCATGCATTTACCCGCTGCCAGCAAACCTGTTCAGCATCCCGATGGGTTTACAAGCACTTCCCACAGCTCTTATTAATAATTTGTTTTGTTTTGTTTTTTCAATAGATATACAGTTGAGCGGGGTGACGCTGAAAATCATGATATTTTAACATATTTTTTCAGACCTCATCAGAATTTTTTAGAACTGTCCTTTATTTAGATCCAGAGATGTTCATTTACAAAAACAACTTCCTAAGACAGGGAGACATCTTCTGAGTCATTCCTTTAAGTCACAGGGACAGGGTAAAAAGATAATAGATGATCATGAAAAGATTTACTCAGAGATCAAAATCAATCAACTTCTTTCAAACAACAGACTTTTGCCAACACAGATATAAATTTCAGAAATATGCCATTGATGTTTGTACAAATTTTCTTAACAGTTATTTCAGCGAAGGAATTTTCTATTGTCGTTGTCTGCATAGCTCAGTGTATAGGTATGTGTATTTTCCAAAAACATAAGCTGGCAAATTCAAAGGAAAAATCAAAAACAAAAAAGAAAACAAAAGAAAAATATGTACATAATATACAAGGGTAGTTATCAAGAAAAGTATATTTTCAGGGCTTGGCCATTCACCGGGTAGGTGTCAAGCTTCCCCTCAAGATTCTGCAATCAAAAAGAACTTGGACCCAACTTTTCAGCAATTAAAAACAGTCCAAGCCACAAATTTTGAAATTCCGTGTGCTCTCCCTTTCCCTCGTGTGGTTTGTCCCATTTCAGGACGAGGTCACCTACTTCGAAATTCCTATCAAAAGCAGAATTAGAATCGAACCAGATTTTAACCAATTGTTGATGCTGATCTAACTTACGTTTAGCTTGGGCTCTTACTTCTTCTAGCTTCATCAAAGCATTAATTCGGTTTTCTAAAGGGGGACAATCTTCCTCTTGGGTTTTCTGTGACAACTGAAGTGAAGGAAGAAGAATGTAAGGTGGAAGAATTGCTTCTCTGCCATAGACGAGAAAAAAGGGGGAGTTACCTACAACAGCTTTTGGTGTTACCCTATCAGCCCACAACGCGTTCAACAGTGCATTGTGCCAATTTTTGTGATTTTCAACCACCGTTCTCTTGATGATTTTAATCAAGTTCTTGTTTGTTGATTATGCCAATCCGTTTCCCTGGGGGTAATAGCTAGAAGAATACTTTAACTTAATTCCTTTTTCCAAAGAAAACTAACTCATCTCAAGAGAGGAAAATTAAGAAGCATTATCGAATACTAAACAGTCAGGGATACCAAAACGAGTGATAATATTCGAATTTAAAAAGGCAATAACTTGACTGGTGTTGATGGTTCTTAATGCGGAAGCTTCAGACCATCGGGTAAAGTAATATGTGGCTGTCACAATAAAATTGTGTTGTTGTGAGGACGGGGGCTTGATTGGACCTATGATATCAAGGCCCCACTGCTGAAAAGGAGAATCTACTGAAACGGGTTGCAAAGGAAAGGCTGGTTTCTGTAACCGCCCTGACGCTTTCTGACAAATGATACATTTACGACACAAGGCATGGGCATATCTAAAAAGCGTGGGCCAGTAGTAACCGACTCTTAAAACCTTATGGGCAGTGGTGTCACCACCAAAATGACCACCAGCTTCTCCTGCATGCAACTCTAGCAAGACTTTTTCTGCTTCATCTTTTTCAAGACAGTGCATCAGTATGCCGTCAAAACTCTGACGAAACAGGATACCATTTACCAAATGAAAGGAGGAAAAATTTAATCTCAATGCTCTTCTTTTAGCGGGATCTAGGTGATGGGGGGCTGACCCATGTTCAATACAGAATCTTATATTGTCATACCAAGGACTGACAGAGTTTTGTGCACAACAAATTAGATTCTGATCGTGTTGTCCTAGGTTTGACATATCACTTTCTTCTTGTTGTCCTACTGCTGAATCAACAACTAACTTGCATAACCCTTGGCCTCTCACTATCTGAGCTGGGGTGATTTCTAAGTCATACTCCTACAAGGAGGTGACCCAGTTAGCTCTCTTTTCACCTAGTTCCTTCTGCACTAACAGGTTCCTCACGGCTGGGTAGGGAACAATGACTTTCATCCTTGACTTCAAAAGATAGGACCGAAAGTGTTTGACTGCTTTGAAAACAGCATAGGCTTGCCGATCTACCGCTGGTTAATTAAGTTCAGCACCTTTGAAAGAAGATTTCATAAAGGCAATGGGTACTTCATTGTTCTCAGCATTCTTTTGGGTTAGGACGGCGGCATAGGAACGGTCAGAAGAAAAAGTATAGAGTGTAAAGTCTTGAGAAAAATTGGGGCTCATGAGAGACAGAGCGTCTATTATGGCCTTCTTTATTACATTAAAAGATTGTTTTTCTAGGGATCCCCACTGATATTGGGTGTCTTTCTTAATTAGGTTCTGCAAGGGTCTAACCATTTCGGAGAAGCTGGGGACAAATCTTCTCACAAAGTTAATCTGGCCTAAGAAAGACTACATAGATTTTTTGGATGTAGGAGGGGGAAGTTTCGCGATGACTTGAGTCCTTTCGGGGTTGATAATCATCCCCTCACTTGACACAATAAATCCTAAGATTTTACCCTATTCTACTGCAAAGATGGATTTTTTGGGATTCAAGGAGATGTCGTATTTATGACATTGTTGTAGAATGGCTCATAAGTGGGATAGATGATCGTTTTTGTTTTTAGAAAATACAGTCACATCATCTAAGTAAACTACGACGGACTGATTGATTAAGCCTTAGAAAGGAATGTCAATTTCTCTCTGGAACGTGGCTCCAGCATTAATCAATCCAAAGGGAATTTTTCGATAAGCGTAAGTTCCCCATGGGGTACGGAAGGTAGTTTTAAGTTGGTCTGGTGGAGACATCAGGACTTGGTTATATCCCGAGAAACCATCCAGTAAAGATAGCCTCTCGAAACCAGATACCTGTTGAAGGATCTGTTCCATGGGTGGGACAGGATAGTTGTCTTTATTAGACACTCTATTAAGGTTTCGAAAATCGACGCAGCGTCGGATTTCCCCACTTTTCTTCCGGACTGGGAAAAGGTTAGAAACCCATTGAGTGTGCCTAACAGGAAAAATTATCTTAGCATTTAGGATTTTATTCAATTCTTTTTGAACGGTCGGTTCTATCTTAGGGTGCATTTTCCTCAATTTTTATTGAAAGGGTAAGGTTTGGGGCTTCATAGGAATGACATGTTGTATGATATTAGGGTCGAAAGTTTTAAGGTCATCATACGTCCATGCAAAGACATCTTTAAATTCTTTGAACAATTTAATAAATGCAACTTTTTCTTGTCGAGAACATCCTATCCCCAGATTAATGCACTGTGGATTGTCATTAATTCCTAAGTTTACCTTTTCATAAGATAACGAGGAACTATTGGTTTTACAGTTGACCGTCTTTTTAAATTTATCTTGAAGATCATAAAAATTCTCTAATCTAACTACAGATTTAGGGATCGAGTTTACCATATCCGCTGAAGATTCAAGAGTTCTCGGATATGGTATTACCGTGAAATCGCGCAAATTATCGTCATGCGTGTGTTCGTCTATCACCGCACCTTGAAAGGTTTCTTCCATGTGCAGAAAGTTAATAATCTTCTGATCATCGTCAAAGACTCTCCAAGTCGTGATGTTGTCAGGAACGGATGGCCTGAACAGCAGCTCAACGGAGAATGCATCTGGGGACAAGCCTTCTGCAGGAAGAAGTTTAGAAGCTACATTAGCTAATAAATCTTCTTCAGAGTTATTCAATCTAGGACTAGAATTTATATTGAAAGAAGAAAATTTATTCATTAAATTCCATACCTCAGACTGGTATCTTTTGAGATGCAGAAACAGACAGTGGATAGAATCTCTTACCTGTCTAACCACTATTTCGGAGTCGCCAAAGACGGTTAAATTTTGAATGTTCAAATCCAAAGATTTTCTGAGACATTGCAGTAAAGCCTCATATTCTGCAGTGTTGTTAGTACATTCAAATTCCAACCTACATGCAATCAATGTTTTGTTACCTGCCGGATCGATAATGAAACAACCTGCACCAACTCCTTCCTTGGACATTGACCCGTCGAAATAAAGAGACCAAATTTGATTTCCATTGGGTACATGAGACCGTTGCGTAGAAGTTTTTGGCTGCATATATGCTACAATATCGGACTATTGTTCTGGATTGGTGATAGTTGAAGCCTCAGCCATGAAGTTGCCGAAAAAGGTGTCCATCCCTTGTACTTCGGGTGAATCAGCAGAAGGTGTAAATGGTTCGTTGGGATCGTTTAAATCTGTGACTGTGAACTTAAGGTAGTGTTCATGATTCACTTTGATCTTGTTAGGCTTATCATTCTTTGGAAGCCATAGATGAGACCAATCTGTCACAAAATAACCGTGTAGTTGCTTCGACCAGTCCCTGCTTAAAAATATACCATACACTTCTGGAATATCCACAACAATTATATCAATGAATTGATGAACCTTGGGGTTAGACGATAATCTAATAAGCACATTCTTTAGTTCGCCTATCTCTTTAACGTTGGTCCGATCAAGTTGTATGATTTTTAAAGTAGATGGTTCAACTTCTACGTTAATCTTCTGGCATATAGACCATGGCATCACATTGGATGATGCTCCTGAGTCTACCATACATTTGTGCACGTTTCTATTAAATATTTCGAAAGTTAACAAAAATGGAGGTACATTTTTGCGAGTACTGAGAGTGGTAGCTTGCGGATTTTTACTCGTAGTTTCTATAGCTACTTTATCTACATTATTTACATTATTTACATTACTTACAGGAAGGCTTCCTTTATCTTGATGATCAGGATTGTTTTTAGTGGAAGTCTTCTGAGGAACTTTGTTCTGCACAACCTTGTTACTGCTTGAATTACCATTTTTGCCATTCTCTGAAATATTCTGTGACATTTTTTGTAGTAGAAATGGAAATTTCAATAACTCATAAACATAAATGTTAGCTCTCAACTTTTTAAGATATTCAACTAAATCATAATCTAAGTTGGGGTTCACATTACTCTGTTTAGTCTCAGCTGATTTAGACTACTTCAGAGGTGAAGTTGTAGTGTTTTTGGAAGAAGGTTTGTTTGTTGTCTTACTCCTGGTATTATAGGGATGTACTGTCTTGAAGTTAGATTGAAAGATGTTATCCGAGAAGTGTCCAAAAATGTTTGGAGAAGACTCTTCTTCTTGAACTGTCTCTTGTTCGACTACCTCCTCAGGGATCTCAGGAGGCATCAATTTATCTTGGGCTTCTAGAACTGTTTGAAGAGCGCATCGTAGACTTTCTAGATTAAGGCCTTCAGTGGTTGGATTAGGTCGGTTGGTAGGAAAAGGCTTCTGGAACGGGGGTTTGTAAGGCCCTTTGCTCGAGGAAGCTTCTTCAGTCGTTCTTTTTAAGTCTATAACTTGATTTGACATTTTTTGAACAACTTTAGTTAAGTTTTCTAAATCAGAGCTTTCAGGTTGTGTTTTACTTTGAGCGGGTCTGGGGAGAATTTTGATCTTCTTTTTGGGAAAAGAACTAGTCTCTGTTTCATTTCTAGTAGAGTCTCTAAGACTAAGTATGTCTTTTTCAATCTGGTTGGCCTCCTCGAAGGCTTCTAACAACGTGGATTTCTTAGATCGTTTAACCCAAATAGCTATACTTTGATGCAAATCTTTAGTGTAGTATGTTATTATAAGACTCTCGGCAGGCATGGAATCCGTAGGGATTCGATTTTTGAGCGTTAAGAATATTTGATTAAAGTCTTTAACTTTTTCTTTTGGGTTCATTCTTAAGCTAGAAAGATCCATGACTAAACTTTTCCAAAAAGCATGACTCAAACTTTTCCCAAGACACGATGGTATGGGGTTGCTTGGAAAAGTACCATGTGGATGCATTACCCTCGAAAGTATAAGGGAAAAACCTACAGACAACGTCTTCATGTTCGACATTGCGGAGTCTTATGGCTAACATAAACTTTTTAATGTGATCTTCAACGATCTGTTTTGAGTCAGGGTCAAACTTGGGAAGCCATTTCTCCGGGTGTTTAGGTAAAGGATGTTGAGCTCCAGGTACGGCTACGGCATCCTGATCAAGCCAAGGTCTAGCGGGGTTTTTCTAATTTTCCATTGGTGTAGTGGGTGTGGAAGGTTGAGAAGGGGAATTGCCTTCGTCAGAGGAATCTCCTCCAGAAGAGGAAGGAGATGATGGAGGTGGTGAAGGGGGTATCCCAGATCCTCCTGCAGCAGGATTTAGGATTGGATCAGTAGGATTCACAGTAAGTTCAGTGCCTCCTAATTGTTCTATGATATCAGAGAAGTCCAAAGGTTGGCCCCATGGATGGTTAGGTTGCCTCAAACGGGCTAAGGCACTATGTGTTTTAATAAGATATTGACGGACAATCTCTTGTATGTCACCACTCGTAGGATTAGGGGTTGTTGGCTCAACTATGATCTGTGGATCGTTGGTTGAAGTAGTTGTTGGTTGAAGTAGTTGTTGTTTGAAGGGGAATATTATCATTTGAATGACTTCTAGTCACTATAGGTGAGCGATTAGGTGGTGGAGGAGTCTTGCGACCGCCTCGTGCCATTAATTAATTTCAGGCCCTCCTTCTAGCGCCATTTGTTGATGGGCGAAATTGATCGTCCATCAACTGGGAGAGTGGAACCGATCTGGGGTTGTCTAATAACCCAAGCCATTTGGGATGAACCACCCTGACGGGTTTAGCGACTCCATTAGCCGATCTAAGGTCCTAAGAAAACAAAAACAAAACTACTCTAAACTAACTAATCTAACTAAAAATAACTATTAAAACAAACTAAAACAAAATTAACTATTCTATATATATAATTTACTATATAATACTATACTAACTCTAACTAATTAAATATCTAACTACTAACGGAAATAAAACTTATTCACAAAATGTACAATATTTACAATTTACAGATTTGAATAAAACCTGAAAAACTCATTTATATTCTGCCCTAAGACAGAGAGAGATATTTTTGTTGATTTTATAATTTTATGAACAAGAAATAAAACAAAAAACTAACTAAACTAAACAACTGAAATACTAATTCTAACTACAAATCTAACTAAACATATATCTAACTAAACTACTTAAATTATGCTAACAAATAAACCATTAAATAAATCACAAAACTGACCTGGAGAAACGCTCCAGATTTGTCCTGTATGAGATGATTATCTCAACTGATCGGAAGGAGGAAACCCGCATCGAATGATCCACTAGCTTCTCGTAAACGGGAAACTGTTGTGCTCTTCAATATAATTATAGGACAAACAAGACATAAAAATAACAACAATCTTATGATTTATAAATCTTCACAGTTAGATAAACCTGTATGCAAAGATCTATACGAAATTGATGCAATTAATGAAGAAGAGAAATGATTCATTAACTGAAACAAAGTAATTGTTGTATTTTTAAGTAATGAAAGAAATCGGATATGGATAAGACATTAATTAAATCATATCATTCTGCAATAGACTATGATAGCTAAAGTAGTCTATAATCAATTGCAAAGCAACATGCATAAACTTGAAACAAAAAATTGATATTATGAAAGCGAAAGCTGTAGCAATAACATCAACTCTCGTCTCAGTTTGTATTAGAAATCCATAGCCTGGTTCTCCCACAAGTGAGGATTCCTTATTATACAAAATAATAAGTATTTAAAGACTTTCCACAAGGTAAAGCATCCCTGTGGAAGTTATCAAAACTGTTTACATAAAATCTGGGAAGATATCCCAAGTCTGACTAAACTAGGAACCTAAAATAAAACTAAAACACACAAACATCTCCTAGACTGTCCAGCATGCCCAATGCAATTCGGATGTACCTGAAAAGGGTCAAAAATGAACAAGTTAGGAAGATATTTTTATTGATAAAATGATAAAAATCTAATTCTATAGACTAGCTACAGAATCTTGCGATTATGTAGTTGGTCTAAATCAGACACAGAATCAACATTAAAATCAATTCAAATCTTCAAAGAATTAAATTCAAATTATTAACAAGAATCTAATTGCTATTTGAAAGACAAACGAATCATTCAAATTGAGATTGTTATACTAATTCGAGATCAAAACAAAACTAAAATCAAATGACTACAGAGATGCATATACTCTGTTTCGTTTGTTGCCACATGATCGGGTGAACATAATCATATCGAACAGTAATGAAATCGTTTCATATCAATTTGAAATCGAAATAATTAAAACAAATCATAGGCAATTGTTATACTACCTCATCAACAAGAAACACGATTGAATCCGAACAATATCATTTTCAAATCGACATAACTGTACTGACATAACAAACGATCCATGCCATGAGTGAATTAAATCAAAACTGGCGCGTAAATGTTCACAAACGAAATCGTAATGAGATCAATCAACAAGATCTGTAGGATTAGTTCAATCGTTTGTTATTTCTATTTGGGGCAAACAAACTCGATTGACATTGAACGAAACCGTTCATTTCAAAATGAATTATAACCGGATTTGACAGAGATAACAAATGTCGACCAATTCATTTTGCAAATTAAAATCAAGCAAAGCAGCATCTATGATACAGATCCAACTCATGAAAATCATCGTACTAACTGAAGATACACAACAATCCAATCAATATAAGAGGGGATCGAACAGTTGGGATTTAACATAGTCGTTGTGAACCAAAGTCATTCCATGATTCGGGTGTAGATATCATTTGCACAGGCTTAAATGAGAACATTTGTTTTCATGAAAAATAGAGTCGTTCTTTCCGAATCGAAATCAATCAGAGTTGTATTCCCGATTTAGAAGATTATATCAATTCAAACTAACAAAGTCATTCCAAACTCACAGCATACAAACTAAATTAGAGCCATAATGAAATCATACCAAATCAAAACATGCTCGTGCTCTAAATTTAGCATGAAAAACCTCCTGTTCAGATTTGATACAAACAAATCCAATTGAAAGCAAACCGTTGATTTCATTAACTCATATCAACAAACAATTGAATCAAATCCAACAAAAACCTGTCAATTGGTAAATTGGGAATGAGAAAATCGTGTATCCAAAACAAAACTTCATTTAACTTTAGCAAAGCGAAAACAGTGTACAAGATGAACACCATTATGACAGAGCCATTTCGAATGATAGACAGAGCTATTTGAAAACCAAGCTCAAATCATTATATGAATCCGAGGAATTCACAAAACGAAATTGATACCTAAATTCATACCTGGATGACGAACAGACAACTTGGTCATGACATTTTGGAATTGACAGCAGCTGTAGCCGATTCAACATTTCTAAATACGATGGAACCAGTGGTTTTCTTCTTCCTATCAACATCTCGAAGCTTGTCCCTTTGGCTGGTCAACACTGCAATTTGATTTTCCAACGCTTTGACTTTCGATTGAAGTAAGGGAACGTCTATATAGTATCGTTCCAACCACATATCACATTGGTCACATGACGACTTTCCGGGCTTCGAAGATGCAGGTGAGGGTTTGGTTATATTGCTGAGGGTTTTGTTAGGTAGTTCGATCCCTGGGTAACTGGGATTGTTCCTTAGGAAAGGGGGGAGATTCGAAATGAAGTCATAAGGTGGCTCGGACCACAGACCCTGTGAGTAAGGGTACTCACTAGCTAGGAAGTGTTCTATGTCATAGTCTGAATCCTCACTAAGGACTATGGGCTTCTGCTCAACACTAGGTTTAGGCTTATTTCTAGCCATTCTCGAGATAAGATGAGCATTCTTTTTTCCTTTGCTATCAACAACAGGGTTTGCCTTGGCCTTTTTGCTCACAGGATTTTTAATAGCCTCAGCCTTCTCAGTTATAACGTCGGGTAAGTCAATATCGGGGTCAACTGAGGGTTTAGGAGAAGGCAGTGGGACATGGAAGGGTACGGGTGGCCCGACCTTAGCTTCATTAATCACAGGCTTGTCAATCTGGACAGGGTCTGTATCATCAAAACCATTTCGAGAGATAAAAGCTCGCCAGCTATCACCGTGGAGACTTAAGCGATGAACAACAATGAGTCTGATTAGGCCATGGTGGAACAGGCTACTATCGGCCTTTTCTCTTTTAAACCTTTTTGACATTTTGTATAGGCTATGCTGGAAATAGAAAGGCATATTCAATGGATACCCTATAAAATTCATTAACAGTCGAAGGTGATAAATAAAAAGGAGTCCATATCGACCCTTACAGGTCACGAATTGTTTAACTACTATTAAAAGGTCGTGCCATATTGGTTTAAGCATGGATATTGGCATACCTCTGTCACAGGATGTGACCTTTCGTGAGACAAACAGTAGTGGCCATGGAACCTCTTCAACCTTAGAATTTTTGAACCATCGTTGGCCCGTGGATGGTAACCCTGTGGCGGAGCTAATGAACTCTTCACTGATTTCCAACTGAATGTCACCCACCTTGGCCCTACAGCCATCAAAAGTCAGGGAGAACTATTGTGCAACAAATAGATTAAAACCCTTGAATCATTGTACAAAGGTGAGCCAACCGCTATCCTCTAAGTCGTTTCGGGCATTGTCGAACAGCAGCAAAGCTTGGCTACCATTCGGCTCGATTCGCACCACCGGTGCCATGGAGCCGAGCACACGGTAAGTCCAGGGTTTGGATCATAGCACACACAGGAGTAGAGTGCACAAAGGGTTACCCGAGCTAACAAAGGTAAAGAAGGGATAAGGGAAGGCATTAATGACATCGTGCGAAGGTGGTGGAGATATTTTCTGGCCATGCATAATAGTTATTTCCAAGGTACAACCGTCGGTGCTTTCAACTATACAAATCACAACGCACAAGTATTATAACTATGCCATTTAAACCAATCCATTAAAACCTTTGGTAAGTGGATAAACCATGCGCGCAAGCAATATTATGCCATAGTTTTAAAACCAAACTTACAAATCGAAACCAATACCAATGTTTTGATCATGTGACATGCGTTGTATGAGTTCATATCAAGAGTTTAAGCGAGGTACCAATGCGTTTTGAACTAGGTGTCATATCAAATGAAATATATCAAGGGCTTAATCATAACACCTATATGTTTTATGAAACCAATGGTCAAGTAGATCAAATCAAAGAACATATAAATCCAATCGCCAATGAATCACAAACTTAATCATTCATGAAATGAAATTACATAATCAATCAAAGGATGTCCAATGAGTACAGATCAAAAAGTTTTTCCAACTGCATAATGATAAGTAAAACATAAACGCAATGGGCATATCGACAAGAAGGATAACGAAAACTCAATAATGATTTTAATGCGGCTTCGAAAGACCATTTTTTCACGCTTACATTCGTGAAAACAAACGAAGGTAAGTTGGCAAATAGCGCAAAAATAAAAGTGTCGTTTATTTCAGAATTGCGACGAAAAATTAATGTTTGCAAAACATCAATGTAGGCAGCTTATAAGACAGTAGAAAAATGTGAATTGGCTGCCAACAGTGACCTAGAGGATAAAAGTATAAATAAGATAGCATTGGTCTCTTGTAGATCATCATTTTGTGGATCAATGGAGAGCTTCTTGTGAGAATATCTTTTGGAGTATTGATGGAGAGCTTCTTGTGAGAGATTTTTGAGCATTTTTGGTGTGGAACACTTGAGCATATTGAAGATATATAGGTGACTGAGGTAAACAAGGATATTTAAGCCGAATTTTAGAAGGAAGGTGAAGAAAAGAAGGTTGAAATGCAAGGAAGGATAAATTCTTTTGATGGTGCTTTCTAAGGTATCATATTTACAGGTCATCTCACCATTTTCACTATAACTTTTTTTCTATAATGATTCAGACCTTGAAATTGATATGCCATTGAGAAAACATATCCAAGTATATTTTGTTTAAAATTAAGCTTGTGGTTCGTTGTACTTTGGGAGTTACACTCCGTGGAAAATAAGGTTTGTGGCTAGTCCTAAAACTAGTCAAAAACAGGTGTTTCGGGTAAAAACGTCATAAATTATTCATAACAGATCCAAAATAACTGAGAAAAAATGTTATGGCTAGGGTACAAGCTGTATTATTTTTTGTAATATTTTCAGATCAATTCAATGAATATTTTTTTGGGGCCACGCTCTACAAGGTCGCTCTCTAGAATAAGACAGAATTCAGCAAGGTATGTCATTTTTGTTATAACGCCTTTTCTGAGAGGTTCCAAGTAGTGACACCTGGAGGAATTGCATAAAACACACTAAAGAACATTGTGTATTAGTTTCAGATCTTTATTCATTATGGGTACAAATTTATGATTATTTCAAGTTGGCGTTGTTGACTAATCCAAAATTAGTCATGGTTGAGACAAGTAGTTGATGAGTTGGCACATACATGAGGTGTATAGTTGATGATGTTGGTACATATTGATGAGTATTTGACACATGATAGGTATATACTTGGTACATGGTTGGATGCACTTGTTTATGGTACAGGTTGATTATAGGTTGTTCGGCACAGGTTGGTGCATGGTTGATGCACTTGTTTATGTTGACAGATTGATATCTGTTGAGGATTGTTGTCTCATCTCAGTTGGTGTTGAGAATGTAAGATGAGTCTTGCATATAGAGATGGTGCTCTTGCAGATTTGTACTCTATTCAGTTGTTGTTGAAAAACCCTCAGATTGAAATACATAATAAAAAGAAAAATTGCACATACATCTTGTGTTCTTTGTGTTCCTTGTGGAGGTGATTTGTGTATGATATGTTGCTGATATATGTTGTTGATATGTATTCACATATAACTGATTATAAATGAAATCAATGAGTAATGAGAAAATGTTGAATGTTAACTAAGGATTTTTTGTGTAAGAGGGAAGTTTGGGGAAAAAGATCCCCACACTCATTCACCCCCCCCTCTAAGTGTGGTAGGTATGTCCAACAGAAGTTGCCCGGTTTCTACGCAGGTTTGGAGGAGAGTTGTCGTTGCAGCTGTTGCAGCTAGCATTTACGCTTGGACTATCTCTTGGATAGGGTTTGGACTATTTGATCAGCTATTGTTGATGTGTTATCCTTGGGGAAAGGTGCGATACCCTTTGTTTGGCTATCTAGCCTAGGGTTTGCTTCCAGAGTGATTCTTTGTCAAGTTTAAGGTGCTCAGAGCGTGGCTTCGGCCTATGGTTGGGTGAAAAGGGTATTGTCAATGATAAAACGAGCAAATCCACTTATATTCTAACAAGTTATGGGCCCACACCTCCTTCATTCAGTCTAACCACTGGAAGGAAACATAGTTGTGAGAATATTAGGTTCATTGAAGAACTATCGCTAGGGTTTCTAGTAGGAGTATTCACCATAGCACTGTCACTAGGGTTACTAGTTGGTGCAGTTGTAGAAACCCTGGCCCTCTTGTTGAGGCACCTTAAGTGAAGGGATTGACCTAATATTTAGACATATCAGTGCGCCCTAGCATAACGCATCTCCTGGTACTCTCAACAAGTCAAGACATCAAGTTTGAGTTTGTGGTCAAATCTAGGGTTAGACCAAGTAAAAGCAACCATGAATTACTGTATGAAGTCAGAGAACAAGTTATATGGAGCCTCTAACTTCAGAGCGTGGAAGACAAGGATTGAGCTCATCATTTCCAATAATAAAGTGTTGGATATCGTGAAAGGAAAGATCGTGAAACCAGAGTTTGAATAAGGGAAAGAGAAGGAACCGGAGAATGTTGCAACTATGAAGAAGTTCAAAGACGATGACATTAATGCTATGAGTATAATAGTGGA
Source organism: Picea engelmannii (assembly GCA_009831015.1). NCBI lineage: Eukaryota > Viridiplantae > Streptophyta > Pinopsida > Pinales > Pinaceae > Picea > Picea engelmannii. The sequence goes on from ML788468.1 coordinate 334,848, forward strand.
ATCCATAAAATACCACTTCATACCCTACATCTCCCATCTTGACTCATCGAAGAAGATGTACGATTCTCTAACAAACCTCTTCTCAGTCAGAAACATTGGACAAGTAATGAGTCTGAAGAATGAGCTCTGTGACATGAAGATGAATGATGATGACAGCATAACATCATACTTTGTGAGAATTTCGCAGTTAAGATATCAACTACAAGATGTTGAAGAGATCATCTCAGAGAAGGAGTTAGTAAAAATAGTACTCAATGGTCTTCCCAAGACATGGGATGCATTTTTCGTAAGCATGAACACAAGAAATGAGTATCTGACATTTGAAGAACTTTGGACTTGTTGTGCTCAAGAAGAATCAAGGATCAATGCAAAAGAGAAACCCCAAAAGAAGTACGATGATCAAGCCTTCACAACAAGATTCAAGAACTTCGGGAACAAAATGAAGTTTGGTTCAAGGAGGAAGCCAAATCAAGAGAAAGACATTTCAGAAGTACAATGCTTCAACTGCCGAAAGTATGGTCACTACAAGAATCATTGTCCCGAGATGAAGAAAAGGAAGGAGAAACACGAAGCATCAATTGCCGAAGAAAAGAAACCTACAAAGAAGACTAAGCAGGATGGAAGAGACTTCTTCTTCTAAAGGTAACAAAACTCTTCTTATGAGTGAGATTGTTGTGCTTGGGATTTTTGGTTTTGACAATCTATTGACAACACTGTGGCTTTTCTGATCAAAACCGAAAACTCTTCTTATTTCTTGTACATATCTTGTTTGCATCGTCTCTGTACATATCTTGTATATCTATCTCTTGGAAGATAATGTGTTCCAAGAAGAACTATACCTATGGAAGAACAACAAGATAAGAATGGATATCATT
>ML788468.1:348708-364814 GCA_009831015.1 Picea engelmannii
AATCTTACTAATCCTTCATATTCCAACTAGAAATGTTTGGCGATATTTTTGTAAAAATATTCAAATTTATAAGGATTTTATATAGTTTTTATAAAATTTTGGCAATTTTTAAGGTAAAATAATTTTATCCTATAGAATTTGGGTGAATCATTTTTAAAATAGTGAATCTTGTTTTTGGAAAAACCATGGAAAATTAGCCCATGAGAGAAATTAAACCCCTAAAATCATCCATGTTCTTTATATGAGTAAATAATATATAAGAAAATAACATGAATTTAGTTATGTAAAATACTGTAGAAAAAACTTAAGTGGTTGCATACCTTAATGAGCTTCTCTTTGTTTCGAGAATAGGTTATTATCTACTGAATAGGGACAACCACATGAAGGTGGAAGCTCATATGGCCCCTCCCCCCCCTCAGATCGCTCTCAATTCCCCATACCCAACAAATGATTTTCTTTATATAGAAAACATATAGAAATTCATGCATAACTAGGATAGTCATCAAAACATATGAACATATAAACATTGAATCATATGAACATATAAACATCAATAAACATCCAAATACAAGTCATGAATTTATACATCTAATTTTTCTTTGATTTATGTTTTTTTACATTCATAAAATTAACAATTGGGGTATCATAATCATCCAAGGACATTGTATTTTCTGTGCCCTGTCCTTCTATTGTTTGTGTTTCCATGCGCTCATGTACCATAGTTTTGAGATGTCGTTGAGAAGGGCATCGAGGCATCTATGCAGGGTCGTGAACTGCAACAACGAAAAATGATCATATCGATATGTTGAAATATATTTTAAATAACTAATTCATTATTTTGATTAACATTACACTATTGCTCTTTACCCGTCTATGTAGTTGTGACAGTTGGTGCGTTAATTTATTTTCCACTTGGTTCCTCTCCCAGTTCACCCTCCTGAGCTACATACTGTTCAATTTTGAGAAAATAATATATAAGTATAAGTCAAGAAATAAATATCTACAATCACAGTAAATATTTCTAATTCTGAAGCATACATAATGGAATGGGTACTCTTCTCCCCACTATCATTGGACATGTGCACCCTTACATGACGTGGTGTCTGTTGAATACTGCTAGATTCATTGTTGCGGTAGCACTGTTGCTTGAAAACAAACATAAATACTTAGTTAAGGGTGATATAATAAAATATGAATATACTTTACAAGCATGCTATTGTGGTTTCCTTATTCATTTTATTTACCTGCGTGGCTGGGGAGATTGGAGTCTATCCCAAGCTTTTCCTATATTCAATCACACTTTTAAAATCGTGCTTCTAACCAAGATTTATGTCCTCCTCGGTGGCAGCAGTGTTGATCATATTTAACTACAATGCTTAACACCATTAAAAATACCAATAACAAAAACATATATTTGTCCGCTCCTGTTAAATAAATATTAACTACGGTTAATCATTTAAATCTTACGATTTGGGATTTTAGTTTTACATAGCCACCCTAGCCTAGTTTATGTTGCCCATTCTTTTCCACTCTAGCCTTCATTTCTTAGGAGGTGTCTAGTAGCCTACATATGGAATTTTTGAAAAACATTAGATATCGTAATTGTTACTTAAAACAGGAAAGAAAAACATAAATGATCATATTTCACTAATAATATGACATGTGTTGTACCTTGCTTGACCAGCTCGTGGATATCTTCCTTGTTTTTTCTACAAGTTCTCCTTTGCATCCTCTATCAGGGCCTTCCACTCTTTATCTGGAACCATGGGAGGGCACTCATGCTTGAGGTCTAATTGCAATTTATCCCTATATTGGGCCCTGGTATATTTTAAATTCTCGTCGGCTAACTTTGTAACCATTTTCTTGTTGAAAGTGTTGTCGAATAAGTTTACCATGTGGTCTATTAAATCATATTTATTTTTTCTATCTTTTCCATTCCACCATGTGCGAATGGTGGGGCCAAACAGCTCCAATGCTTTGTCATTTAAGTTTTTATAGAAAACATTGTTTCCTATAGAAACGTGTTATCCATTAATTTATAATAATCTCAACAAATGTCCATTTCAATTTCATGATAAAAATGAATCAATTAATTAAAAATTACTTGCAATCTTTTGAATCTTGATCGGAACACATGCGTCATCCACCAGAAAGGTGACATCTAGTGATCTGGTGCTTGTTGGTCACTATAATTGCTTATTTAACTAAACAATCAAGTGCTACATAAATTGTCAACCCAGGGAAGTCTGTTTATTTCAAAGGTAATCACACACTATATATGCTCAATCTCAAAAGCAACCTAGGGTTGTAGTAAAAATATATCAATCACACCTTGCCTTGAACAAACTGAAATTCTAACTTGAATTACAGGAAAGCAATCTACCTATTGCCGAGTTCAATGTTTTAAAGAAATAATTGTCCACAGAATCCTGGATTACATTAAGAAATAACAACTTAAGAAAGAAATATTTTCATGATACTACAAAAGGAAAGACCATATATTCTGTAACAGAGAACATGACCCTATTCCCCAAGCAGGAATCTTCAGCACATTTTTCCGATCATCACACTTTCATGAACTCATTTCTAGTTGAAATGATTGACACACACTGAAGGCTAACTATCTTTTAACAGAGAACAGGACCCTATTCCCCAAGCAGGAATCTGCAGCACCTGTTTCTGATCATCATACTTTTATAAACTCATTACTGATTGGAATGATTGACACACACTGAAGGTTAACTACCTCTTAACAGAGAACAAGACCCTATTCCCCAAGCAGGAATCTTCAGCACATGTCCCTGATTAACACGTTTTCCTAAATTCACCAAACAGGATTGCTAACTAGAATGATTAACAGTTACCCAAGCATGAATCATATGAAAACAATGTAACAATCAGTAAAGCAGAGTTTCAGCAAGATAGAGTTCAGTAAAGTAGTGTTTCAGCAAAACAGAATTTAATCAAAGCATAAACAGAAATAACACTTAACACACTACAAAGCTAATGGGTGAATCTTGTGAAGAAGGTGGGCCCTCCCTTCTCACAAGATTCCCCTGAAACAAAAGGAACTAGAGAGAAATGCTCAGAAAAATCTTTTATTCATATGTCAACTGTATCATATTACAATCTGAAATGAAGCACGTCCTTCTCTGTAAATTCTTTCTTATCCAAAAAGAATATCCTCTCTAATGGTGATTTCCTCTTCTTTAAAAAGGAGAATCCCCTTGATACAATTTTGATCATCAAATTACATGTGCGCATCTGAATCCTATTCTTAGTCAGATCAAATATTTACTGGAATAGGATATCTTGGTCTCCCGTAACAGAATGCTATTACAGTAGTTGAAAAGGTGTTGAGTGAGGTGTTGTTGTTGCGGCTGGAGTAACAGCTTCTATATTTATCTTCTTTACTGCTGTATGTTGTTTCAGCATCGTAAATCGCGGGTTGTTTCAGCAACGGGATTTGCGTTCTGACTGTTTCAGCAACGTGGTCTCACGCAGCAGCGGTGGTTAATTCTGGCTCAAGGTGCAGTTGTTGTGGTCAGTGTAACAGCTTTGTCTTGTTGTTTTGACATTGTAGACCACAGAGAGTGTAACAACTTTTGTGTGAGTTGTTGTTTCAGCATCGTAAACCAAAGAGAGTGTAGCAGCTTCTTCTTGTATGAGTTGATGTTTCAGCATTGTAGACCACGGAGAGTGTAACAGCTTCTTCTGTGTGAGTTGTTGTTTCAACATCGTAGACCACGGAGAGTGTAGCAGCTTCTTCTGTGTGAGTTGTTGTTTCAGCATTGTAGACCACTGACTGTTTCAGCCACAGGGTTTGTGTGCTTTAACTGTTTCAGCAACCGGCCTCAATGCTAATCTGCAGTTCAAACTATTTCAGCACTTATATATTTCTGATCAACGGTTAAGTACGAGAGTAATGTAAAATTATATGAAAAAAAGATTAAACATATACTAAAGAGAAGAGACGTTTTATACATTTGGAGAGATAGGGTAAGGTGATAGTATAAGTTTAAATGTGAGTGGAAAAAGGGTGTAATGGTAGCAAAAGGTGTGAGAAAAAAGGTACAAGTAACGGTGTTTTAGAGTCATTGATTGTGAGGAGCCTTACTGCTCCATTGGGGAAAACAGTGTCCACTTCGTAAGGTCCCAGCCATCTTGTACGTAGTTTCCCTTGAAATTATTTAAACCGGGAATCATACAGTAGGGCCCAATTACCTTTTTGGAACTGCTTATGCTTGATAGTTTTGTCATGCCATTTTGATCTTTGTTGTTGAATCATAGTTGTCTGATGAATGGCATCTAGTCTTTTTTCATCTAATTCATTAAGTTGTTGCAACCTGGTTGTCTGTGCATCAGTCAAATCAAGGTTGATAGTTGAAGCAGTCCTTAAGGTTTTGATTTCAAATTCCATAGGAAAGACGCCACTCTTTCCATAAACTAATTCATAGGGAGAGAATCCTATAGTATTTCTCCAGGTAGTTCTGTAGGCCGATAATGCTTCAGGGACCCTATGAGACCAGTCCTTTCTGTTTTCCTTCACTGTTTTTATGAGAATGGCTTCTATTACTTTATTTGTGCTTTCCACCTGCCCATTGGCTTGGGGGTGGTATGTTGTAGTCATTCTATGTTGAATATGATATTTTTAAAGGGTGGCTTTAAAACCGTGAGAAGTGAAAGGAGGTCCCCCATCTGTAACTAATTCTCTCGGCACTCCAAATCTGATGAAGATGTCTTCAAATAGGAAATCTATCACTGCTTCTTCAGTTTCTCTATGTTGTTCTTTAGCTTCCACCCATTTGGTCATATAATCTGTGCAGACCACTATGTAAACTTTTTGATTGGATGGGGGGTTAATGGGTCCCACAAATTCTAAGGCCCATCTTTCGAATGGTTCAAGTACTATCTGGGGGTTTAATGGAATTTCATCTCTATGATTAGGTTGGCCCATTCTTTGACATCTATCACAGACCCGAACATATTTCTTTGCATCTTTAAAGAGTGAGGGCCAATAATACCCCATCCTGAGAATTTTATGTGTTGTTCTTTTATCAGCAAAATGCCCTCCACAAGGGCCATCATGACAAGCTTTTAGTAGATCATAAACCTCATCTTCTCTAATGCACCTTCAGATTTCCTGATCAAGTCCTGTGTGGAAAAGACACCCACTTATCCAACTATATCGAGCACTTTGTTGAATGATTCTTCTTTTCTCCCGGTGGGATAGGTGTGGTGGTAACTTCCCTGCAACCAAGTAGTTAGCGATGTCTGCATACCAAGGTGAGTGAGCAGATACTGCAAATAGATATTCATCAGGAAAGGAATCATCTACTGGGGTATCATCATCAGGTGTTAACCGAGAAAGGAAATCAGCAACTACATTTTCTTTTCCTGGTCTATCTACAATTGTAATATCAAATTCTTGTAATAATAGTAATCATCTGGTGACTCTAGCATTTGTGATAGGTTTGTTCATTAAATATTTGATAACTGAGTGATCAGTATGGAGTAGAGTAGAGTATCTAGTGATGTAATGTCGAAATTTATTAATAGCATAGATAACTGCTAAAAATTCCTTTTCGGTAATTGTATAGTTAAGTTCAGCAGGAGTCATATTCTTGCTAATGAAATAAATAGCATAAGGAAGATGATTTTCTTCTTGTCCCAAGACAGCTCCTATTGCAATATCTAAAGCATCATAGGATATATGAAAGGGAAATGTCCAATCAGGTCCTCTAAGAATAGGGGTTGTAGATAACTAATATTTAAGTGTACTAAATGATTCCTGGCAAGAATTAGTCCATTTGAATTCAGCATTTTTCATCAGTAACACAAACAGGGGAGAAGTTATTTTGGAAAAAAATTTGATAAATCTTTTGTAGTATCCAGCATGTCCTGGAAAACTTCTTACCTTTGTTTGGGTTTTGGGAGTAGGAAGATCTTTAATGACTTGTATCTTGGATGGATCCACCTAAATTCCTTGAGATGAAATAAAATGTCCAAGCACTATTCCTTCACTCATCATCATATGACATTTTTCTGTACTTACGGAGAGGTGGTCTTGTATACATCGTTTAAGTACTTTATCAAGGTTTTGTAGTGCTTCCTGAAAAGAAACACCATAAAGGGTAAAATTATCCATAAAATTTTCCATAGAGTCATTAAGCATATCAGAAAAGATTCCTATAACTTCTTTTTGAAAGGTTGTTGGTGCATTACATAGTCCAAATGGGAGAACTCTATAAGCAAAAGTTCCCCAAGGGCTAGTAAAAGTGGTTTTATTTTGGTCCTGGGTGCAATTTTGATCTGATTATATCCACTGAAACCATCTAAAAAGCAGAAAAATTTCTTCCCTGACAAATTGTCTAACACTTGATCAATGAATGGTAGTGGAAAATGATCTTTTTGAGTAGCCTTATTTAAGGCTCTATAGTCTACACATACTCTCCATTTCCCGTTTTTATTAGGAAATATTACCAACGGGGAAACCCATTCATTGTCTGATATAGGATATATAAACCCTGCGTTGAGAAATTTTTGAAGTTCTTCTTTAAGGATTTCTCTTAAATTTGGGTTCATTCGTCATTGAGATTGGCAGATCGGTTGACAATCTTCCTTGATATATATACGATGAGTACATAATTCGGGAGAGATTCCTTTCATATCTGTATAGTCCCACGTGAATGCTTCTTTATGTTCATGAAGTAACTTCATTACTTGTTGTGTTTCAGCATCTGTCAGGTTTGGGTTTATGTTCAATGTTTTGCCAGGTTCAATTTATACTGGTATGCTTTTAGAAGAGATGGTGGCAGATGTTTGAGGTGGGTTTTTAGAGTTAATGTTTTCCTGATTATCTGACTCCAACAGTGCAGCTAGTTGGTTATGAGTTTCTGGAGTCACAGAGGAGGGTTCGCAAATAAAATTATTAATTACTTCATCCTCAGTGGCATCTTTAAGGCTTAAGTCTTGTCCGATAGTCAAGATGGGTTGAGTGAGTTGATCATCAAAGTCTACCCATACTGAATTATCATTATTAATCAAGGGTGTAGCGTGAGGGTAGAGGGTAAGTTGTTTGGTTTCGTAACCGTTGGAAATTGTCATTGATCCTGATCTACAACTGATAAAAGCGGCTGTTTTGGCTAACCAGGGCCTGCCCAAAATTAGAGGGTGGCCCCCCAACTTTGTTTTAGGTTGTAATACCACAAAGTCAGCTGGATAATTCCATGATTCCACTGAGATAATTAGGTATTCAATGACTCCCTTTGGTTTGATTGTAGAACGGTTAGCTAATTCTAGGATAGTTGGGGTGTCTCTGATTTCATTCTGCAGTTGTAACAGTTGTGAGGTTTCCAGAGTCATAATATTGATAGAGGCACCTAAGTCTACTAGGACTGGATGGATTATCGTTTTTCCAATTTGTACTGAGACGGTAGGGTGGCCGGGATCACCATATTTAACTGGGGGAACTTTACCTGACATTAGTGCAGACAAGTCACCCATGACATGGACTGTGATGGGATCCTTAATTTTCCTACCAGGTTTCTTAACACAAATGTCTCGCATAGTCCTGGCATAAATTGGTACATCTCGGAGTGCTTGTAATAGAGGGATTTTGACATAAATATTTTGTAATTCCCCTAGAAGATTGAAAGTCGGTGGCTCAAGCGTTTTAGTCAAAGCTAAACACTCAGGAAATGGTGGTTTTGTTGTTTCAGCAGCAGTGTTAGAGGATGATTGTACCTCTTCAGGTACATCATGCTCTTTTGTTTCCTCTTTATCAGAAGAGGTAACATCAGCTATGATAGGTTCTACTATTCCCCCAGATCGTAAATGAATATATTTGCATTGCGCAGGGAGAAGAGAAAATGTAGGCTGGTTATGAATATCAATGCACTGCACAACTTTAGTATTGGGGTTAGGGTTAGGTTGTACAGGTAGTTGGGGCCTCATTATTTGATTGTTTGGTGGGGTACCTGATGGTAAGCAGAGTAGTTGCAGAAATTGTGATTGAGGTAATTGATTTGGGAAGGGGGGTTGTTGTGCTCTCCAATTTGTATTCCATTGGTTCTGATACGGTTGTTGGTGTTGTGGAGGCCAAGGAGTCCACATTGATGGATCAACAAAGAGTGGGTTAGTTTGTTGCATGGGTGGGTAATTCATTTGATTTAGGTATTGCATTTGATTATAGGGAGGGTAATTCATTTGATTAAAAGAAGGATAGGTATTCCAACGATTAGAAGATGTAAATGGCATGTTAGGATTCATACCTTGTCCCCACGGTTTCCATTTCCTTCTCTGTGTCAGGAGATAGATGGCTTCGGCTTCTTCATCAGTTGGTTGTAATGCTTCCTTGATTCTTGGTAGAGAAGGACATTATTGAGTTTCATGATCTTTATCATAGATGGTGCAGATTGGCTTTTTATCCAATGGGCATTCCCTTCGTGGGTGCTTGTCTCTGCATTTAGAACAAAAGATTGAAAGAGTTGCTTCTGCTTCAGCTCACTTCTTTTGAATCTGCAAGGTATCAATTTGTGAGGCAAAAGAGCTTAACATTTCAGTTTTAAAACCTTCAAGTAAATTACCTATTTTGGCTCATGTTTCTCCCCCACTGGCTGATTTTTGAACTCTTGAGAATGTGGTATCCCTGCTATTTGATCTATTCCTTGAAGCTCCTCTTGAACATCTTTTACATAGGTTAAAAATTTCATCGTATGATTCTTTAGATATGTCCCCTTTTCCAAGCATATTCAACATATCTAGACAGTCATCCCTTACTCCTTTTAATAATATTGTTTTAAGAATGTCTTTACTTACATCGTGGTGACTGGATCTTTGTAGATTATACTGTAGCCTTTCTACAAAGTCCTCCAAATTTTCATCCTCCTTTTGTACCATCTTAAATAGTTCTTCCCCTTTTTCTCTTGTTTGGCAATAGTCCTGGTATTTATGAAGGAATTTTTGTTTCATTTGGTCCCATGTTGTGATTACATGGCCTCAAAGACTCATGAACCATCTTAGTGCATTTCCTTTCAATGTTTCTGAAAATAGCTTTAATTTTTTAGCATTGGAAATGTAATCATAACTTCTGCATAATATGTCAAACTCAAAAAGGAATTCATCAGGATCTTCTGAAGACAAACCATGAAAGTTAGGTAGTGATGAGAGTGGAATGTTCTTCATGGGAGCTACCCCTCTAGGAAGATCACCAATAGGAAATCCTAATGTGGAAAAAGAGTTTTCATCATTTACCTCTCTTTCAGGACCTGCCTGTTCTTCATGATGCAATTCTTCATTATACTCATCCATGTTCTCTTCTGTTTGCTCCCCTGCTGCGCTTGCTCTGTCCTCAATGTTTCCTGTTGGTTTCTCGATTGTCTCAGGACTCCAAACCTCTTTCCCTGTTTCGAAGTTTGCTTGAAATGAAGGTTGGGATTTTGGTTTCCGAGAGTTTGGTCGTTGAGAAGCAGATTCAGACTTTGATATAATATCGTCAATATAAGTCTTTCTTCCTCCTCTTCCTCTGCCCCTGCCACTTGTAGGGTCAGTGTCTTTGGGGTCTCTGTGTCCTCTCATGCAATCTTTGTATCTGAAAAATCATAAGTTCTTTTGAAATCTATAATTACCTTCCCCGGCAATGACGCCAAAATGTTGGTCACTATAATTGCTTATTTAACTAAACAATCAAGTGCTACATAAATTGTCAACCCAGGGAAGTTTGTTTATTTCAAAGGTAATCACACACTATATATTCTCAATCTCAAAAGCAACCTAGGGTTGTAGTAAAAATATATCAATCACACCTTGCCTTGAACAAACTGAAGTTCTAACTTGAATTACAGGAAAGCAATCTACCTATTGCAGAGTTCAATGTTTTAAAGAAATAATTGTCCACAAAATCCTGGATTACATTAAGAAATAACAACTTAAAAAATAAATCTTTTCATGATACTACAAAAGGAAAGACCATATATTCTGTAACAGAGAACAAGACCCTATTCCCCAAGCAGGAATCTTCAGCACATGTTTCCGATCATCACACTTTCATGAACTCATTGCTAATTGCAATGATTGACACACACTGAAGGCTAACTATCTTTTAACAGAGAACATGACCCTATTCCCCAAGCAGGAATATTCAACACCTGTTTCTGATCATCATACTTTTATAAACTCATTACTGATTGGAATGATTGACACACACTGAAGGTTAACTACCTCTTAACAGAGAATAGGGCCCTATTCCCCAAGCAAGAATCTTCAGCACCTGTCCCTGATTAACACGCTTTCCTAAATTCACCAAACATGATTGCTAACTAGAATGATTAACAGTTACCCAAGCATGAATCATATGAAAACAATGTAACAATCAGTAAAGCAGAGTTTCAGCAAGACAGAATTCAGTAAAGTAGTGTTTCAGCAAAACAGAATTTAATCAAAGCATAAACAGAAATAACACTTAACACACTACAAAGCTAATGGGTGAATCTTGTGAAGAAGGTGGGCCCTCCCTTCTCACAAGATTCCCCTGAAACAAAAGGAACTAAAGAGAAATGCTCAGAACAATCTTTTATTCATCTGTCAACTGTATTATATTACAATCTGAAATGAAGCACATCCTTCTCTGTAAATTCTTTCTTAGCCAAAAAGAAGATCCTATCTAATGGTGATTTCCTCTTATTTAAAGAGGAGAATCCCCTTGATACAATTTTGATCATCAAATTACATGTGCACATCTGAATCCTATTCTTAGTCAGATCAAATCTTTACTAGAATAGGATATCCTGGTCTACCATAATAGAATGTTATTACAGTAGTTGAAAAGGTGTTGAGTGAGGTGTTGTTGTTGCGGCTAGAGTAACGACTTCTATATTTATCTTCTTTATTGTTGTATGTTGTTTCAGCATCGCAAATCGCGGGTTGTTTTAGCAATGGGATTTACATTCTGACTGTTTCAGCAACATGGTCTCACACATCAGCGGTGGTTAATTATGGCTCAAGGTGCGGCTATTGTGGTCAGTGTAACAACTTTGTGTTGTTGTTTCAGCATTGTAGACCATAGAGAGTGTAACAGATTTTGTGTGAGTTGTTGTTTCAGCATCGTAAACCACAGAGAGTGTAGTAGCTTCTTCTTGTGTGAGTTGTTGTTTCAGCATCGTAGACCATGAAGAGTGTAACAACTTCTTCTGTGTGATTTGTTGTTTCACCATCGTAGACCACGGAGAGTGTAGCAACTTCTTCTGTGTGAGTTGATGTTTCAGCATCGTAGACCACGGAGAGTGTAGCAGCTTCTTCTGTGTGAGTTGATGTTTCAGCATCGTAGACCACTGATTGTTTCAGCCACAGGGTTTGCGTGCTTTAACTGTTTCAGAACCAGGCCTCAATGCTAATCTGCAGTTAGAACTGTTTCAGCACTTATATATTTATGATCAATGGTTAAGTATGAGAGTAATGCAAAATTATATGCAAAACAGATTAAACATATAGTAAAGAGAAGAGACGTTATATACCTTTGGAGAGATAGGGTAAGGTGATAGTATAATTTTAAATGTGAGTGGGAAAAGGGTGTAATGGTAGCAAAAGGTGTGAGAAAAAAGGTACATTGTAGGGTCCTAACAGTGCTTTTAATTCGTTCTTCTCCATGCATAATAGTTTCCTCTCCATCTACAGTATGTTCCTCTCCAGAGTCATGTGGAGTCCCAGGCTCTGGCTCATCATGTTTCGGCGTGTCATGCCAGTCAAAATCATTGCGCTCATCAATGGATTCGAGAGGAACCTTAGGAGGCTCAAAAATCCTCACTTGCACTTTTCTATGTCGACATTTTTGTTGCACTGGACCATCACTGCTACCTATAACAGTTGCAGGATCGGCAGGTTCCCGGCGCACAGGGTTTAAAAACTCCTACAAATGGAAAAATTTACTTTATCAAATCATATAGAAAATATAAAACAAAAAAACGGATATGAAATTGTCATAGCTGATAAAAATATGTGAAAATGCCACTTACCCCAAAATTAGTTATTATATTTTGTAGCTCTACAATTCTTGCTATGTCCTCCTGTGTCAGGGGTCTTTTGCTAAGCAAACCTAAATATTCTATGTTAGCCTTCTTCAAGGCCTTCGTTACAATTGTCATTGGGTCAGTGGAATAAAATATTTCGTTCTCATCAATATCCTCAATGGGAGCCTTCCCACGCTAACCATGCCACAATACATTGATGAATAAAATTAATGACATGAACTTTAACATTTGAGAAATTTAGCTATTGTAGTCATAAGTTATTATTGTGTTTAACATTTACTTGTTGAGGCAAAATGGGTGCCTTTCCACGGTCACCCTGGACAAATGTAGCGGGTGATTTTTGGCCACGGTCACCCTGGATAGAAGTTGACACAATAAATCAATCAACAAAAGTTATGAAATTCACCTGTAACATTTAAAAAATGAAATATTGGAGTAATATCAAAAAATAATAATGAAATTTCAGAAATTTAGTTGTTGTAGTCATAAGTTGTTACTGTATTTAACATTTACTTGTTGAAGCACAACGGGTGCCTTTCCATGGTCAAACTGGACAGAAGTTGACACAATAAATCAATCAACAAAAGTTATGAAATTCACCTATAACATTAAAAAAATGAAATATTGCAGTAATATCGGAAAAAAAAAATAATGAAATTTCAGAAATTTAGTTGGTGTAGTCATAAGTTGTTACTGTATTTAACATTTACTTGTTGAGGCATAGTAGGTGCCTTTCCACGGTCACCCTGGACAGATGTAGCAGGTTATTTTCGGCCATGGTCACCCTGGACAGAAGTTGACACAATAAATCAATCAACAAAAGTTATGAAATTCACCTGTAACTTTAAAAAAATGAAATATTGCAGTAATATAAAAAAAATATAATAATGAAATTTTAGAAATTTAGTTGTTGTAGTCATAAGTTGTTACTGCATTTAACATTTACCTGTTGAGGCACAGTGGGTGCCTTTCCACGGTCACCCTGGACAGATGTAGCCTGTGATATCTCACGGTCACCCTAGATAGATGTTGACACAATAAATTAATCAACAAGAGTTATGAAAGTAATTGTAACATTAAAAAAATGAAATATTGCAGTAATATCATAAAATAAATAATGAAAAATGAAATATATGCAGTAAAAAATTGAAATATTGTAGCAATAAATTATAACAATGATTGATCAAAGGTTGATTTCAATGGTATGTAATATAGTTACCCCCATAGCCGCACCCCCTCCATCTATTTGATTTAAGTTGTAATCGCTCAACAACTCTTCACCTGGAACTATTGGTTTTGTTGCACATACAAATATATGATTTCCTTTGCGTCTCTCAAATATGCAATTCGGTTTCTTAGTTGTTGCCACTAGTCGTGTACTATTTATAAAGCCCGCAATGTTTCCAGTATCTTTTGGCCTTCCATAAATATACATAGTTGCCCCTTTATTTTGATTGTTATCTACTAGTTGTATATAATTTGTGGCAACTATGTATCTCCACATACTTTGTGTATATCGGACCAACATCAACTAGTGATTGTATTTGTATAATGGTCTGACATACTCCATCAATTCAGTTACAGTGCCATAGCCGACCTTTATGCCATCCATGGAAAATAACCCCAATCCATGTAAGGATGAAGGAGCAATGCGATACATCCTCCCACTGATGAAGAAATTTGTGTCCACTTCAGGGAGCTCCTTAGGTGCCCATCGTTGCACTATATGTCTATACCTCAAGGGAAACTCAATGTCACCTATGCTCTCAACATCATAATTACATGAACCTCTGTTGGCAATAAAAAATTGCATGCGTATACGAAATCTTTTCCTTACCTTTTCAGATCTAGTTGATCTAGAACTGGTAGATCTAGTACAACACGTCTCACTTTCAACCTCTCTTAGTATATCTTGATCATCACTCAAGGAATATAGATCCGATAGATACCTATTTGGTGGTACCTACACTCGTTAAAACAAGAAGATAAGTTATCGTGTGAATATAAGTTTGTGGTACCCGCACAGTTGCATATAGTTGCAATATAGTTGCATAAGTTGCATTGTTTCATAAATTTTCATATAGTTGCATAGTTGCATATAGTTGCATAAGTTGCATATTTTCATATAGTTGCATATAGTTGCATAAGTTGCATATTTGCATATAGTTGCATAGTTTCATATAGTTGCATAAGTTGCATATGCATATAGTTGCATAGTTGCATATAGTTGCATATAGTTGCATAAGCTACATATAGTTGCAATATAGTTGCATGAAGTTGCATATAGTTGCATATAGTTGCATAAGTTGCATTGTTGCACAAAGTTGCATATAGTTGCATATAGTTGCATTTTTGCATATAGTTGCATATAGTTGCATAGTTTCATAAGTTGCATATAGTTGCATAGTTGCATAAGTTGCATTGTTTCATAAAGTTGCATGTTTCATAAAGTTGCATAAAGTTTCATAAGTTCCATAAAGTTGAATAAGGTGCATGTTGCATAAAGTTCCATAAAGTTGCATAAGTTGCATGTTGTATAAAGTTGCATAAGTTGCATTGTTTATCATAAGTTCCTTGGTCATATGTTTGTCTATGGTAGATGCTTTGGCCAACACATTTAGGTCCCTCCCTTACCAGTTATGACCTCTCTTGGGCCTTGTGCACTAGTTGGGGTCTTTTCTTGTTGAGGAGCCTCCCTTGTATCCCCAAACTTCCCTAATCCATTAGGGCTCACTCTTCAATGCATAAAATAAAACCAATTGTTGCGTAGTTGCATAAAGTTTCATAGGTGCATGTTGATTTATAAAGTTGTATAGTGATCTGGCGGTGTGTAGGAAGAGGCCTAGCACCTTCAAAATGATCATTCTCCTCCAACTATCCAACTTTAAAGTTGTGTAAATTGCATAAAGTTGTGTAAGTTGCAACTTGATAAATCAAGGGATTCCACCAACACTCATTTAAATTTATTTTTAATTGCTTGCCAATACTTATTTTAGTTTGTTGATATTGAGCTCGCACATAAGGTAGTTTATATCTATGAGGATTTAGGATCAATTTTTCAAGCCTAAATTTGATGTGTAAATATTTATGAAGGTATTGGATCCCTTAATGACTCCTTAGTATTGTTAACGAGTTGAATAAGTTTTGAAATCACCAAGCAACCATGCAGGAAACTCAATGTTGCATAGAATAAGAGTTTAATTTTTTTTATGAGTAATGGAGAATTCACATTGTAGAATCTCCTTCAATATTTTTTTTGTTATCTCTATGAACCATTTTGTCAAAAAAACATCTAAGTCATTGACTTGAAGGACTTGTTCATTTCCCAATCCATCATTTTTCCTCATGATAGATAAATCACTAAGTCAGGAGACCAAAATTCTTTTAAAATTTAGTAATTGAACCTTCATCATTGAAGTAAGAAAAGAAAGGTGTCAATTTTTTTGTATATTTGGATAATTTAGCCAAGAAAGGGAAACTTTCTAGGTTGGGAGGCCAGTGAGTCTCCAAACCTAGTGACTAATCCTTCTTGAGCCTTAAGGTATACAATTTACCCCCAAAAATAAAATTCACTTATTCATTGAGGTTACTCATTGTCCAAACCAACCAATTGAGGTTATTGACCCTTACACTCAACAACTTTCCTCCTTGCGGTAAATCACTCACTTGTCCTTATTTTTCCTTATGACCTCCCTTGGGCCTTGTGCACTAGTTGGAGTCTTTTATAGGTTGAGGAGCCTCCCTTAGGTCCCCAAACTTCCCTAATCCATTAGGGAGCACTCTTCAATGCATAAAATAAAACCAATTGTTGCGTAGTTGAATAAAGTTGCATAAGTTGCATAAAGTTGTGTAGCTTCATGTTGATTTATAAAGTTGGATAGTGATATGGTGGTGTGTAGGAAGAGGCCTAGCACCTTCAAAATGATCATTCTCCTCAAACTATCCAACTTTAAAGTTGCGTAAATTGCATAAAGTTGTGTAAGTTGCAAGTTGAGAAATCAAGGGATTCCACCAACACTCATTTAAATTTATTTTTAATCGCTTGCCAATACTTCTTTTAGTTTGTTGATATTGAGCTCG
>ML788468.1:391497-412684 GCA_009831015.1 Picea engelmannii
TTTGTCTAACAAAAGCCTTTAGTGACTTCAACTACCTCTCCACCATCCACATCGACCTTGTGTGTACTAGTCCACATAATTCAATCTCCTCAACTTGGTGTATGAGGTAGTGTTCTTGTGCATTGAAAAATCTTGGAGGTAGATATTGTTGCATTTGAAATATTAGTCGGGGAATTTCTCTCTTCCAATACCTTATATCTTCTTTATGGATTTCTTTTGATGATAACCACCTATAAATGTCGATGCAATAAAATAATATCAAGGCATACATAAATTTGTAGATAAAACATAATATGTCAATAAGTTCCACTACAAATCACATAAGAAGTACATTTTCCTTATAAAACAATACTTACCTCATGTATTTTCAAAGTACATAAATAATTTGTTTTGTGTTGTTGTCAAAGTCATCTGGGAGAGATAAAAGTAGAACATATTGTAACAAAAAACAAATAATTATTATTTGTTTCCAAAAAGTGTGTACCAATAAGGAAATATATTATAACCTACTAATTACCTTAATGAATGTATGCCAATCATGTGTTTTAACCCCACCAAAATCCCCTTTTTTTGTTAAGATATTTTGTATGTTCGATGAAAACCCCATCGGAAACCTAATTTTTCGAATGACCTCTTTTACAATATTTCTATGTTGCTCCGTCAATAACCAAGGAAGACTAGTATTTTGTTCACGGCCATCGCCATTAGAATTAATAATAACACTTTGCAATGCATGATTAGCTTCCTAGATGTCACAACAAATCTTTCCAATTCTCTCTTTGTCAGTCCTTCCATCTAATATTCACCATAACAATTTTGTTGTGTTCTTCCCGATATGCATTGTATCAAACATATGAACTATTTGTAGGTGCTTGTAGTATGGAAATCTACTGAATTGCATCAGGTAACTTTCCATTCCTCGTGGAAGCCCATTCGTGCCTTAACGGCATTCATGAAACAACACCAAATTGAAATTAACACTAATTAATCAAACAAAATGAAATTAATACTAATGAAATTAATACTAATGAAATTAACCAAATATTTATATAATATGTCATACATAAATAATTTGCGTACCTTGTTGATTTCTAATATATTCCAACTTCCATAGGCGAGGTGTCATTCTTTGTGGTTTTTTTCCATTCTCTTCTTTACCATTGATTTTTTCTTTGTCTATAGTTCGATAACTATGGTTCTTAGGCAGAAAGTGCCTAAACTCCTTGAACGACGAGATTTTATCCTGGGACCACAAATTGGGCATGCAAATTTACCCTTTGTTTGAAGACCTACAAGATATATGAATTAATGTAGCGTCAAACTAGAGTTACAATTTAATATAATGCATGATATTTTCAATAAATATATATAAAATTAAATCACAAAATAAAGTAACAATATACCACAAAAATGTGTTAACCTGAGAGCATCATGAATTGTCCATGATAGTATTCTGTGGAATTGAAATCATTTTTTCCCTACCAGTCTAGAGATGTCATACATAGTGACGCCAGCCCATAAATTCAACAACTCATCAATGAGAGGCTCAATATATACGTTCATATCTTTAACCTGGTACTTACATAATTGGTTCAACATACTACATGATTAATTATACTAATCTAGATGTCGTTATATATAAAAGA
Source organism: Picea engelmannii (assembly GCA_009831015.1). Taxonomy (NCBI): domain Eukaryota; kingdom Viridiplantae; phylum Streptophyta; class Pinopsida; order Pinales; family Pinaceae; genus Picea; species Picea engelmannii. The sequence goes on from ML788468.1 coordinate 393,144, forward strand.
AATAATTACCATGCATGAAACAAAGAAATGAAATATTTTGTCATACTTTAAAGAAAATAAAAGATAAGTAAATACCTAGAACAATCATTGCCAACATTGTGTGCTCTCTCTTGATCGACATCCAAGAAGGAAGGTTATTGTTTATAACAAAAACAAGCCACACTGAGTACGTAGAACGAAGCTCTCCAAATGGATTGACACCATCAGTTGCCAACGAAAGTCTAACATTATGAGGTTCTTCTTTAAAAATTGGCCACTTTTCTTCGATGTACTTCAATGTAGAACCATCTATAGGAATTTGAATAATATCATCTCGACTTCTGTTCTTTCATGGAAATCCATAAACTGTGTTATACTTTGGCACCTTAACAACTGCTGGAAACGTGGAACTATCGGAATATAACGAAGAACTTTGCGAGGCACCTTCTTTGATTCTTTATCAATTCGATATCTACTTACTTGACATTGTGGGGATTCATTTTCTAATGCATATTGTACATAGTATATGATATGATCATTAGGACATGCATCAATATCCTGATAGTCCATTCCAATTTCTTTCATAATCACAGATATTTCTTGATATGTGCGTCGAAAAATATTTGACATCGGTAATAGAAATTTACCTAACAATCTACAAAATTCAAAACAATAAGTCAATGTAAACAATATTAATCATCAATATCACATCCATACTAATTTACAAATTAGAAAACAATAGCAATATAGGAAAAAATTGAACCTTTTAAGTATTTGTGAACATTCAGGCATAAATAATTAACAAATTCAATACCTTAGTATCTGTGTGAGGCATGTGTTTGATAAACCATTCAAAACCTTCAAGTTCACCAACAACAATATAGAAAATAAAATATTTGTTGTTGAGCCTTCATAAATAGGTTGACATGACTTCTCAAGTAGAGGATCGACATGATGACTATCATCCTGGTTGTCCTCGTCCATTGGAGAAAATGTGTCTTGGATCAATCTATGTATCTCATCTTCTTGATTTGAATCACTAGTGTTATCTCCATCCATATCATCATTAATAACTTGATTAGCAGCTTCAATATTTTGATATCGAAGTTCATCACCCTGTAAAGGATTATTTCTGCTAGTACTTGGCAAATAACTCTCTGGAGGTCTACATTTTGGGGGCATCGTCTATATATTTAAAAACAACGTAGAAAAGTTAGTGTGTATATAAAATATAAAAATCCCGATAAGAAATATTACTAAAATTCATGACATGATGATTATTACAGAGAATACATTAAATATTGAATCCTCTTACCATGGGATGATATTCATAACCCCCTTCGGCATGCACCTTCTCCCTACAATGTCCTTCAGTTGTTGCTATTAAAAGTCATTTTCTTTGCAAGCCCATGCAATCATAGAAAGGAAAATAACATTTACCATTGCCCCTCGCCTCTAATCTCACTCTTAACCGAGCAAGCTTCCTGTCATTTTCGTTCATAGTGATAAATCCTTGTACTGACAAGTAATTGTCTTAGCTACACTATACCAAACAGTAAGTTATCAAACTTTTATATTTTAGCTACTCCTTCATGATATTTTAGCTACTCCTTTCGATTATGATATGTTTATTTACAGTGACCTACAATCCTCGCAATTATTTCTTCTAAGACATATTGACAAGTTTTTTTTTTTATTATCGATTAACTATTAAGATCGATATGCCTCAATTTTTACTTTAGAGTAGTGTGTATTGAATCACCATGGAAAATAATTACACACCATTTAACGAAAGTAGTCAAAATTTCTCAAACTTGAATCACTCGACACCATACACTAGCCTCTAAGTTGTTTTGTAGAGAAAATGTCAATCTTTGAAATTCACCACTAAAAAAAGAATGCCAACCACTTGTTATCCACAATTGGGTTGGGTTTGTTTAAATGTTGTGTCGTGTTGATTTGTAGCTACATACAATGGTCACAATTTTATGCTACTTATAGTGGTCACTATTTTATTTTCTAAGACACTTTGGCATGTTCTCATTTTTCATTGTCTAACTAGTAGATTTCATCATGTTATCGTAGAGTTTGTCATGAAATTTTTATATTTTAGCTACTCCTTATTAATAGTGTATAAACAAGTTACATCAACTATAAACTAGAGTTAATCACTACATCTAGAATTGTGTGTGATTATAAAAACTTGAGAGAAACAACATCACATAAGAATACAATGTTATATGACTAACCTAACCTAATAACAGACTAGAAATATGGCATTAATATATATATATATGCACAACATCATAGAAACACAAAAGTTAGAGAGCTAACAAGGTCTCTAAGGGATAGAATTAGACTTAAGAGGATTTTTTTTCCACTTTCTATTTCAAACATTAGTCCAACCGGTAAAGTTGTTATGAGTTGGTGGTTTTGTAATAAGGATTAAATTTACATAAGGAATTGTAGGCTCAAATTAATCTAGATTGATAATGACATATGTTTTTAATGTTTCAATTGACTTATTGATGGAGTGATTTTCCCTCTTCTTAAAATACTTCTTCGGAAAATATTTTTCTTGACATTTCACAGAATTTCCATAGAATATACTAACTAGATCCAAAAACCAATGACATGAAATATGGTACTACACATATAATATATAATCAAGGAAAAAACAAGCCACGTGAAATTTCATTTGAACAAAAATTTACAAGTTAAATGTGCACATCAATAAAAAAACATACTAACCTTGCAAGTTCAAAATCTGAGCTATGTAGATCGAGAATTGGATTTGTTCAACCGGTGGGTGACGGAAAAAATAAACAGCTCAAACAAAAGCCACAAATAGTTTCGCAACTATATCAACTATGTCGCAAAGTCTCTTAAAGTCAGGTATATATAGATCAACAAGTCAACTACCGTTAGCAGATGTTTTTTGAGATAGGCAAAATTTTCGTGGGAATAGCGACAAACTTTCATGGCAATAGAGACAAAAATCCTGCCCAATTTAAAAAACCTATTTGTGGCAATAACGAAAAACTTTCATGGAAATAGCGACGAAAATCCCGCCCTATTTAAAAAAAAACATGAAAATAATGGAAACGTGGAAAAATTTCATGGAATAATCCACCCAGATCTAGTAGTGCTTGAATTCGACTAACATACAAATCAACCCATGATTAAATAAACTCCTCTCAAGGTTACCAAACCCTTGTTGGTAAAATTTAGCCATTTTTATAGAATTTTATATAGATAATATGGAAAACTTAATTCAAACCCTAAGAAATCCATCAAGAATCTAAAATGGTAGTAAAATGCCAAGCCAAAATGGCCTTCACAAGTAATATAATTCTTAATAATAAAAAACAAATCATGCCATTTCTTTTTTACTTGAAAAATTGGAATACCTTTCAGATTGTATTTGGTCTTAGTTGATACCATAAATTCGGCCCATGGGATATCTTTGACTAGAAAAGTTTTGGACCATTTCTCCCGTGACAATGGAAAATGAGTGGCTTTAGCGATTATGGCCTCACTAACTTGAATTTACATTTTTCCTACCTTTTCAATTCAACCATCGAAACTCCGCGTGAAATCCCTCACTACTCTCATGTTGTGACCACAAAATGACATCAAGAATTACATCCATCCTACTCTTTGTAATAGAGTTATACACTCATAATATGCTTTTATAAGCTCAGGGACTGAGGGTTCGACTCTAGAAACAAGGGCCATGACAAAAAACTACCAGCAGGGTTTTCAAACAATCACTGAAAGGAAATGTGCACAAACACAACAATTAACCTTAACCCATAGTAACATTCATAGATACATACTGCATAAATGTGAGGGCATGAAATCGTAATGAAAGGCATAGTTTCAAGAAATGGAGTTATAACTCACTACATAGGAGTCAAATCACCAAGTTACAGAAATAATAGTGAAAATAAATGACTAGCCAAAATGACAATGTATAGGACAACCTCACAATTTCAAAATCCACTTGTCACAAACGTACCGCAATATGTAGTACATTCAGGACTCTCAAATGAATGATCACTTGGAATCACTATCAAAATGATTTGATTTTCAAGGTATTTCACATATTGATAACAAAAATGATGTGATTTCCATGTAATTTCAATAATGGTCAAGTAATAAAGATGATAATTATGCAAAATCATGGTGTAATATCAAAGTAAAACTAAGGATTCAAATATACCCAAGTGACTTATCCATTACCATAGTTTAAAATTATAATAATACTTATGATCATTGGAACTCAAACCATAGCAAGTCAAGACGTTGATTATTCATCCAAATATGATTATGTAGCTCATATCATGAAGTGACTTGTAATAGAACCAAGAAAACAAGAACCAAAGGATAAAAATAATAATACATCAATTCTTGCATTTGATGAAAACCCTCACCACCTTATGGGGCTCGCATGACCTCCCAGTCTAGGATTGTTAACAATATGGAGTTGAATCAGCTCTCGGGCTCCTGCTGAGCCCTTGAAATCTTATGCCATGGGCCTTATCTCTCTTTGCTGCACACAAATTTGTGTTCGTGAGGGTCCTAACACTCTAATAGATTCTTTCGCGTGACCTTGGCCCAAAACTGTGGGCTAAATTTTCACTTCTGCGAGGAATTTGGGACTTCAAGCTTCGGGGGATCCAATGATAACAACTTGTGATTTTCCAAAACACCAAATATGTGAATGGTCAACTAATGGAAAGGATTGACAAATCTTAGTGTATGCCAGGATCTATGGTCTACAGATATTTTGGGCCTCCACGCTTCAGGAGGTTTACCCATTCCAACTTGCAACTATCTCGAACTCGTGAACTCCAAATAGGTAGATCGGATGACTGAATCCTTCCTCAGATCAACGGTGGATCTATGCTCGTGCTTCGGGCTTCAGAACCTTGCACAACTCAACACTTCAGATCCTCTGGATTTTCGAACTCGCGAACTCGCGAAGGGCATGATCAATGATCCACCAGTCCTCATAAATGGATGATTGGGATCTACTCGGGCCTTCGGTATTCTCGACCCAAACATACTTGTACCTCCATTCCTCTAGAGTACCATATCTTTGGACTCCGAGATCTGCTGAAACGTGGCCCTCTACGTCGATGGTTAAGATTCATTCTTGGCTTCGAAACTCTGGGAATCTTGCACACTTCGGCTAAACCTCTTCCAAATTTTCGAACTTCCGGACCACTCTAGATCTGTGGACATGTGTCCTCACAATTTTATGGTAAATATTTCTCCAATTCCTGGGACTTCGGGAAACTTGCCTCCTTTACACACAACACACGAAAACCTCTGAATATACGATGTCTGAAGGACTTCTGCGTTAACACCCGCACTATTTTCCCAGATATGATGGCTAGGAAAGTTTTGCTATGCCTCAGAGGGATCTCATCCACTCGACCTCAAAAACTAAAGGGTCCCCCCCCTTCAAATAATTTTTCTCGCTCTTTCTCCTGAGCTTTAACACTCAAATGATGTGGGTCTCTGTGCACACCTTGCGCTCCTCTGAAAACTTGACACTTGAAGATTTCTGGAAAATATTCCCATGCACTCCTTGCACTCGTCTTCTTGAGAATATTCAACACTTGACTCAATGTTGGCCCTATGCACACCTTGCATGGGTCTTCTCGATATTTTATACTCAAATGAGTATATGTTCTCCTTGCACCAGTATTTCAGAAGAGGAACAATTGAAACTTACATAACACTACAGGTTCATTCAATTAACCATAAAATTCACATACATGCATAAAAACACAGAAAAACAAATAACACACATTACCCAATTAACTCATGGATATGAAAACTCAGAATTTGATAACAACCTTCCTCTATTATATTCCTTCATCAAAGCATTTACAGAGAGTTCTCTTGCAATTCTCAACTCCTCCTTGACAAAAATTTCCAATAAACTTCAACTGCAAAATACAATTGTCTTCAGCAACCTCATTTGGGCATAAGTTACATACATTTATACATGGAGGGGCTTCTCGAGCCTTCCTACTGACTACACTAGTGCTATCATATCACAATTAAAGCATTCTACCACTAAGGCCTATTAAAATAAATGGCATTTGCAGAATAGATACGATTCGATGCTCAATATCTGTACAATCCCTCAAACATTAAAGAAATTACAATCTCCCACAATCTCAAATGATGGATCAAGCCTCAAAACATTAAAATTTCTTTAATTACAATATCTTCAAAATAGCAAATGATGTTCTCTCCTTTTGGATCCCAAAACATTTTAAATGCGCGCTTAATGTTGAGTTGTCCTTCACTTGCCTCATCGAACGTTGATGATGATGCTTCTGCATCATACTCCTCTGGATAAAATATTCATGGAATCATGTCCATGATATCCTACATTGTCTTTCCATGCTTCTGGATATCAGTCTCAATTATCCAACTGGAATCTTCTGTTGGATGATCCTTCCACTTAACAAGATACTCATAATAAATTTTCCTTCTGGTCCTCTTAGCAATCCTCTGATCTAATATCTTCCCTATATGTGGCTTCTCTTCTACGGGCATCTGTTGTTCCCACTAAATCTTCTCTTGATCATATGTTCCTTTTGTATCATCCATCTTGTAAGGGTACAGGTCTGCTACATTGAATATGGGTGATATTCCAATGTCTTCTGGCAACTCAATCTCATAAGTGTTTGTAGCAAACCTTCTGGAAATATTCAACTTATCAACTTATTATACTTTCCTTTTGGAAATATTTCTTTCCTCGGATGTGCTAAAACCTTATCTCCAACTTCAAAATTTACCTCTCTTCTTCTCTGGTCTACTCTACTTTTGTACTTCTAGTTTCTATTATGTAGCTATCCCTTGATTTAATCATGCAATTTTTTCATCTCTGCAGCAAAATCCTCTTCTCATGTGTTTCGGAACTCATCTCGTCCCAAATATCTTAACTCTGAAATTACTCTTGGATGCATTCTATATACTATGTGGAATGGTATTTTACAAATTCTCCTATTCGGTGAGTCATTATACGCAAACTCTGCTTGGGGAAGAATTTGATCCCACCGGCTTTTATGGTCAGTGACCAAACTCCTCAATAGGTTATCTACACTTTGATTCACCACTTCAGTCTATCCATCTGTTTAAGGATGATACATTGAACTGAAAGACAAAATTGTCCCTAGCTTCTTCCACAAGGTTCTCCAAAAATTTCCTAATAAATTAGCGTCCCTGTCTGAAACTATGCTTCTTGGCAATCCATGTAATCTCACAATCGCCTTGAAAAACAAATTTTCTATATAAGTAGCATCACTGTTTTTGTGACATGGAATGAAATGTGACATATTTGAAAATATGTCAACCACTACGAAGATTGAATCACTTCCTCTCTAGGTTCTAGGGAATCCTAGAACAAAATCCATACTTATTGCATCCCATGGCATGTCTGGAATAGGCAATGCTTGACACAATCCAGTGTTTTTTTGCTTTCCCTTGGCATATTGGTAGATTCTACACATGTCCATGAATTTCTTCACATCAGAACTCATGCCTGGCCAAAAATATGAAGAATTCAGTTGTGCATATGTTTTATCATGGCCAAAGTGTCCATCCAATCCTCCGGTATAATTTTCCTTCAACAAGTTATCCCTCATTGACCACTTCGGGATACACAATTCGCTTCCCTTGAATAACAGTCCTCCTTGGATCAAATACTCCATCCACTGGTTTTTTTCCCTCGGAAAAGGGTTCTCACATGATTCATAAGCTTCTTTTAAATATGGATCTTCTTGATACATATCCTTGAGGTGTTCAAATCCCAAGGTCTCCACTTGAAATTCCTGCAAGATCAAAGATCTCAAGCTCAAAGAATTTGCAACTTTTTTAGCACTTCCACTAATATTCTTAGTAACAAAACTAAACTTATGCATGAATTCTACCCATTTGGCATGTCTTTGATTCAACTTCTCTTGCTTGGTTATAAACTGCAAAGCCTAATTGTCAGATAATAAAACAAACTCTTTAGAAATAAGATAATGCCTCCATTTTTTCAAAGCTTGAATCACAGCATAAAATTCCTTATCATATGTGGAATACTTCCTCTTAACATCATTTAGCTTCTCAATGAAATAAGCAACATACTTGTTATGTTGACTCAAAACTGTGCCAATGGCTACTCCACTTACATCACACTTTACCTGAAATGTCTTCTTAAAATCTGGCGGAACTAAAATAAGTTGTTCTACTATCTTGGACTTCAACACCCTAAATCATTTTTCATCCTCTTTTTTCCAATTAAAATACTTATGCTCTTTCTTTATGGTGTCCAATATAGGTGCGCAAATGCTACTTAAATTCTTGATGAATTTCCTGTAAAAACTTGCCAATCCATGGAAACTTCTTACCTCAAATACACTTCTTGGAGAAGGCCAATCTCTGATTTCCCTCACCTTCTCTGGATCCATCTTTAATTAGTTTGAAGAGATTACAAATTCCAAATATATAAAAAAAATTTCATGAAAGAACATTTCTTCAAATTTACTAATAGATTCTCTTGTTACAGTCTTCTCAACACCATCTTTAAATGTCTCAAGTGCTTCTCTTCAGTCTTACTGAAGATTAAAATTCCATCCAAATAAACAATTACAAACTTACCAGCAAAATCTTTGAGTACTTCATTCATCAACCTCATGAATGTGCTCGGTTCGTTCATTAAGACAAATGGCATAACAAACCACTCATACAATCCTTCATTCGTCTTGAATGTTGTCTTCCATTCATCTCCCTCTCTCATCCTTTTTTGATGATAACCACTCTTCAAGTCTATCTTGGAAAAATAACTAGCTCCACAAACAATCCATTAAATCATCCATTCTCGGTAAAGGAAATCTATACCTAATGGTTATCTTGTTGATGGCTCTAGAATGTCTACACGTTCTCCAACCTCCATCTTTCTTTGGACTCAACACGGTTGGTACGCCACATGGGATCAAAATTTATCTAACTAAACCCTTATCCAACAACTCTTGGACTTGATTATTGACCTCTTCATGTTCTCTAGGTGTCAATCTGTACGTTTCTTTTTTTGGAAACCTTGCTCCTGGAATAAGGTCAATATGGTGAATAATACTCCTGATGGGCGGTAATAAGTGAGGTAACTCATCCACCACAATATTAGCAAACTCATCCAATAATTCCTGAACTTCTACAAGAAAATCATTCATAGATGTGCTTGTGATAATGAATCTTCGCTTACGTACAACAACAAACTGCATTTCCTATTATTTCTTGACTTCTTTCAAGAGTTCCTTCCCACTCATGAGAAGTATGCTTGGAAAGGCTTCTTATTTGACTCCTTTGTCTTCTATTGGAAGCAACATATGTTTACACCCATTCTTCTCCAGGGTATAAGTATTCTTTCTTCCATCATGTATGAAATTTCTGTCATATTTCCACGATCTTCCCAACAAAACATGACAAACGTCCAGAGGTATAACATCACACAAAAAATCATCATTATAACCACCTATATTAAATTCAACCTTACATTGTTGACTTACCATTACTGGGTGTCCTTTCTACAACCGCAATACCTTGTATGGATTTAGATGTGCGGTTGTTTCCAGCTTCAGTTTTTCCACCATCTATGTGGACACTAAATTATCAGTACTTTCATTTTCTATGATCACCTTTCATACCCTATCTCTGGTATTGCAAGCAGTTCTGAACAAATTGTTCCTCTGAACTAGTTCTCTTACCTCTTTATCTGGATTCACAAGAAATTTCCTCATCATGAATGATCTTCCTTCTTCTGCAATTTCTGCCTTCATATATGTCTCTACATTCCTCTTATGCTCTTCAGAAATGTGAGCTTCTCCACCTCCTGCATTTTTTCTCTCGGTACATTCCCAAGACATATGTCATGTCTTTCCATAGGCATAAGACTTCAGTTCTCCTCCTCTACCTCTTCCTCTTCCTATAGGAAAATAGGTTCTTCCACCATAGTGTCCTCCTCTAGAAATTCCTCCTCTCTTTGTTTGACTATGATACTTAATTTCCCAGCTTCTAGTCTGGGCTTCTGGAACTTTTCTCTCACTGTTCCTTTACCTCTACTAGGATTTTTTCCTCTTTTTCATTGACTTTTATTCCTTGCCAACTTTTCTTCTTCTTTCAGGGCCACCTAATAAGAATATTCCACACTTATCATGGTCATCATGTTGATTTCATCCTAAATTTCATAACTCAGACCATTAATGTACCTGGCAACCTTTTCTTCATCATTCTCCCTATGTCCTGCTCTGATTTTCAGCTTATAAAACTCTTCGGTGTACTCCTTCACTGACAAACCTTTCTATCTCATATAATGTATCTTTCTGAACAAATTTACTTGATAATCTTTGGGTATGAACTTAGCTTTCAATTTAGCTACCATTCTATCCCAACTCTTAATTTTGGACTTACATTTGCATCTTCTATCAGCTTGCAATTCGTCCCACCATAACGATGCATGTCCTTTCAATATGGTCACATCATGCTTCACTTTCTTCTCATCATCAATATCCTCATAATCGAAGTACTTATCCAAAGAAATTATCTAGTAAATAAATTCTTCCACATCCAAATTACCTTCATACATTGGGACCTATATCTTTGCTCCTGTTCCCAACTTGACAACAACTCTCAACAGTCGCTCCTCTACTGTGTGATCTCCTGCAGCTTCTTCTACTTCTACGTCTTCATTCTCACTTTCATTGATGTCACTACCATTAGGTTCTCTTGTCTATGATATCTCCATGGCGTCTAACCTTGCACAAAGTTGTCTCATCTCCTCTTCCATGGTTGCATTAACCACTGGTCTGTCTCTGCATCTCCTTCGTGGCATGGTTCCAAGTCTTCTCCTTTCTATATTTCCCTATTGTCTACAGACAAAACTTTTCTCTAACACCACTTGATGCAAACCACACCACCTCCTGGGGCTCGCACAACCTCCCAGTCTAGGATCTTTCATTGTATGGAGCCAAATCATCTCTCGGGCTCTTATTGAGCCCTTGAAATATTATGTTGTGGGCCTTATCTCTCTTCCATGTGTGCAAATCTACATTCATGTGGGTCCTACCACTCTAACGGATTCTTTCACGTGACCTCAGGCCAAAACTGTGGGCTAACTTTTCACTTCTGCGAAGAATTTGGGACTTTGGGCTTCGAGAGCTCCAACTATAACAAGTCATGATTTTCCCGAACATTGAATATGCGAATGGTCAAAAAATGGCAAGTATCAACGGCTCTTAGTGTATGCCAAGATATACAATCCACATATATTTCGGGCCTCCATGCTTCGGGAGATTTACCCGCTCCATCTTGCAACTATCTTGAAGTCACAAACTCCAAATAGGTAGACTGGATGGCTGACACCTTCCTCAGATCAACGGTGGATCTGTGCTTCACACTCCGAGCTTCAGAACCTTCTACAACTCAAAACTTCAGATCCTTCGTAGTTCCAAACTGGCGAACTCAGGAAGGGCGTGATCAACGGTCCACCTATCCTTTTAAATGGGCAATTCGGATCTACTCCAGCCTTCGGGCCTTCGGGATTTATCGACCCAAATGGAATTATACCTCTGTTCCTCTGGAGTACCAGATCTCTGGACTTCAAGATCTATTGACACGTGTCTCTCCATGCCGACAGTTAAGATTCGTTATGGGCTTGGGAACTTTATGAATCTTGCACACCCTCCGCTACAATGCTTCCAAATTGTCGAACTTCCAAACTACTATGTATCTGTGGATACGTGTCCTCACAATTTGATATTCCAGATATTTTTCGATTCTCGGGACTTTGGGAAACTTTCCTCTTTTACACACAATACACGGAAACCTCTGAATATACGAAGTCCGAAGGACTTCTGGGGTTAACACCCATGTTACTTTCTCATATTTGATGGCTAGTAAAGGTCTTCTCCGCCTCGGGAGGATCTCATCCACTCGACCTAGAAAATGAAAGGGTTATTCCCTTCAAATACTTATGGTCTCTCTTTCTCCTTAGATTTAACACTCAAATGATTTGGGTCTCTGCGCACACCTTGCGCTCCTATGAAAACTTGACACTTGAAGATTTTTGGAAAATCTTCCCATGTACTCCTTGTGCTCATCTTCTTGAGACTCTTCAACACTTGACTCAGTGTTGGCCCTATGCACACCTTGCATGGGTCTTCTCAATCTTTTATACTAAGATGAGTATATGTGCACTCCTCACACCAGTATTTCAGAAGAGGAACAATTTAAACTTACATAACACTACAGGTTCATTCAATTAACCATAAAATGCACCTATAGGCATAAAAACACGGAAAAACAAATAACACACATTAACCAATTAACTCATGGATATGAAAACTCAGAATTTGAGAACAACCTTCCTCTATTATATTCCTTCAGCAAAGCATTTACAGATATTTCTCTTGCAATTCTCAACTCCTCCTTGACAACAATTTACAATAAACTTCAGCCAAAAAATACATTTGTCTTCAGCAACCTCATTTGGGCATAGTTTACATACATTTATACATGGAGGAGCTTCTCGATCCTTCCTACTGACTACACTAGTGCTATCATATCACAGTTAAATCATGCTACCATTAAGGCTTATTACAATAAATGGCATTTACAGAATAGATACGAGTCAATGCTCAATATCTGTACAATCCCTCAAACATTAAAGAAATTACAATCTCCCACGATCTCATATGATGGCTCAAGGCTCAAAACATTAAAAGGTCTTTAATTACAATATATTCAAAACAATAAATGATGCGCTCTCCTTTTGGATCCCAAAACATTTTGAACGCGTGCTTGATGTTGACTTGTCCTTCACTTCCCTCATCGAACGTTGATGATGATGCTTCTTCATCAGCATCTCATCCATATAATGAATTTGAATTATGATTATAAGCACAATTTAAATTCATTTTCTAAAAGACAAATCCTGAAAACAAGAGCATGTTATGAAACCAATCTGCTAGTTATTGAAATATATAACGAAATTCTTCGAAATAATTTTTTTGAATTTCATGTTGGAAATCATGAAATTTAATAAAAAATAAGAAGAATCAAGGTTAAAAGCACTTTCAATACTTAGCACATTAGAAGCATTAATGTCCAATAACAAAATCATAACCATGAAATATTTACATAACTACTATGTAAATTACTTCAAATCAAAGAAACTTAAATGAAACAAAAGAAAACTTATTATCAAAATCAAAAGGGACCCAAATTTTATCATTCAAAATAAAATGTGGGGGGTTGTTGTTTGCCACAACAATTGACGTTGTGCTGGAAGAACCAGTTATCTTTGTTCACAAGGTAAGAGACAACATTAGATTACAGAAATCATAAAATCCATAAATGTCTAGTACTAATGATAACTTCCTTATGACTAATTTAAAAGATAAGAAAAATTACATTTGTATGCATACTCATTCACTCGTTCTTTTCAAAGGGAACATGGTTTAATTAATTTAAGATCTAGGGAAAAAAAATTCTTTTGATTTGACTACTTAGTGAAGCTTACTTACCATGGGTGTAATCAATTCAGCTCATCTTTGTTGATGTTTGAGGAAGCATCGTAAGACATTCTCCTTGGAGGGTCCTGTGTGGACTAGTAGTTGAGAATATGGACTTCATATTGACATGCCTCAGATGGTCAGATGAAGGAACCAAGACATTGGTTTCACGAGGAAACCTCTATATGTCTTGGGGGGCATTAGTTCCATGAGGGAACCTCAATGTGTCCTAGAGAAGACATTGGCTCCATAAGGGAACCTTGATATGTCTTAGACATTTGTTCCATGAGGGAACCACAAGATGTATAGTATGGACACAGTTCATGAGTGAGTTAAAACATTGGTTTCACGAGGGAACCTCGATATGTCAAGTATAGTCCAAGATGACTTAGCTTGATTAGCCCCAAGGAACTGGCCAACCCTTGTAGGATGAGTTAGCTCAAGTCTTGTAGATACCAACTACATGACATGTATGAACACAAGTGCATGGAAGTTGAAATAGGTAAGGTATTAATATTGGAGGATTCTTATGAACTAATCTTACGATGGTATATGTATGGCAGCCACCTCTTAGTTTCTAGCCTACACATGAATTGAGTATTTTCATGGACTTATCTCACATAATATGTATGACCATATGAGAGTTGTATGGTATCATTTCTCTCCATACTTACTTGTTTATAGATGTATGACATTGTGTATGACTTATGCTAGCCATGGGACTTCACATGTAAAAATATGATGGCCATCCGGTCTCCCTTTTTCACACTTTGATCGATGATTTATACTTCATGATTGGGTTATGATGTATGATAATTCTACCCAACGTATGGATGACTTTGAGATGGTAAAAGAGTATAATGTAAAAGAATAACATAAAATAGCATCATGTAGAGCATGACATGGAAGAGAATAAACTGAAAGGGCATAACGTGAAGGGGTATGATGTAAAATAGAATGACGTGAAGAAGAAACGATCATGACTATTCAAAAGAGGCATGATGTAAAGGTTATAAATAAAACACAAATTACTTCATTGGATGACAATCTTAGTTCTAGTTCTCTCTATTGTAATGGACGATCATATATATATATATATATTCCAGTTACAGTGGTTCAAGATCTGGTGTATTTTTTATTGAATTAAAAGTATACTTTGTAAGAAAGATCTGTGTTCTTTTGTGTTCTATTTATACTGCATCTATATATATAAAAGTTAAATTATAAATAATTGTTCTGCAAAGAAATTTAACATGGTATCAGAGCATCAAGGTTAAGAAGAGTTCAATTGTCAAGATATTGAAGCCTTCAAATCCTTGCGATATATCAGGGCACATTCACTGCAGTATTTCTGAGATCATTTCTTGGCATATATTTCAAGATGGTAACTACATGCAGGACCCTTCGGGCTGAAGATAGGCTTGATGGAGCCATGAACTTCAAATCATGGAATATTAGTATTAACAATATTCTTGAATAAAATGATCTGGATGACTATGTTAAGAATGGCATTTTTGCAGCTACAGATGATGCTTGAAAAGAAACATACAAAAATAACCTAGAAAAGGAAAAAGGAATATTGATTGACTCGATGAAATATCACTTTATCTCTCATATATATCAAAATAATAAAGCCAAAGAAATCTATGATTCCATGACAAATCTATTTGAGACAAAGAATCCTAGTAGCAAAAGAGCATTGCAGTCGCAACTTCATAAACTCAAGATGATGAAGGATGATACTATCACGACCTTTTTCATGAAGATATTTTTGTTAATAGATAAGCTCATAACCATTGAAAAAGCAGTAGATGATGAACAGCTTGTTTCTACGGCTCTCAATGGTCTTCCCATATCATGGGAAAAATTCATTCAAGGTGTTTGTGCTTGAGAAAATCAGCCAACGTTTGAATGATTATGAACTAATTGTATTCAAGAAGAAGGAAACATATTATCTAGAAGTGATTCCATGAAAGAATAAAATCATGCTCTTGATGCTCATGCAAAGAAATTAAAAGGTGGAAAGTTTCCCTACCAAAAGAAGAAAGGAAAAAGGAAATATTCTACTAAGGGACATAAGCCAAGAGATATGTCAAAAGTAAAATGCTACAATTGCCAAAAATTTTGACACTTTGTTGCTAACTTCCCTGAGACAAGAAAGAGAAAAGGGAAAAAACATGCTTAAGTAGAAAATGGAATGGATCAACCCAATAAGAAAGAAAAAGAGACAGAACTCAATAAAATGGCAGAAGATTTCAAGAAAAATAATAATTTCATCTCAGCACTTTCAGGATCTATCTCCAAAAGTAGTGAGATTTGGTTGGTAGACAGTGGTGATTCTAGACATATGACTGGGTACCCAAGTTATCTCACTAACTTGTCAGAAATAGTCTCTTCTCAAAATATGGAGCTTAGGTATGACTCCACATATGTAATAAAGGGAATTGGTGCTACTTCATTCCAGTTGGACTCTAGAGAATTCCTTCGTATGAATGATATTCTATATGTTCTAGGTTTAAAGAAAAATCTCCTTTCTAATTAAGCCTTGGAGGACAAAGGATTATGAGATTCCTTTGTAGATGGATGTGTCTTGTTTTGGTCCAAGAATTCAAGCATAGATTCAGCTAGAGAAATTGGTGTTTGAGAGGGAGGTTTGTAAAAATTCAATGGATCATCGAATCAAGATCCTATCCATAATAGCAACAGTCTTTGCGAGCTTTGGCATTGAAGGTTAGCTCACCTGCACTATAGAGCACTTCCTAGTCTGAGGAAAATGGTTACAAGATTGATAGAATTTCTAGTGGAACATGATGGCGTGTCTCGAGGATATCCTCTTGGAAAGAATTCCAAGAGACCTTTCACTAGCAGTGAAACCCAATCTAAAGGCACGTTGGATCTCATTCATTCAGATGTATGTGGACTTGTTTCATCTTCCTCCTTAAGTGGGAATTTGTACTATGTAATATTCATGGATGACTTCTCTCGTAAGACTTGGATATATTTCCTAAAATCCAAGTCCAAGGTCTTTAGAAAATTTCAAGAATTTTGAGCTCTAGTTGAGAACCATACATAAAGACATATCTGGGTCTTAAGGTCAGATAATGGAGGAGAGTTTAATTCCCATGGTTTTGATGATTTCTACCAAGAAGCAGGAATTAAGAGGGAGTTAATAGTTCCTTACAAACCTCAAAAAAATGGGGTTTCCAAAAGTAAGAATAGATCTATTTGTGAAGCAGACAAAGAAATGATTCATGACCAAGAGTTTCCCATGTTCTTATGGGCAGAAGCTACCAAAACAACTGTGTACATTCAAAATAGGAGCCCTCACTACATATTAGGGAACAAGACTTATGAAGAAGCATTCTTTGGTGTGAAGCCCAAAGTAGGGATTATGAGGATATTTGTTTTCCCAGTGTACATTCATGTACCCAAGGAGAAAAGATCAAATATGGAATCCCATGGAAGAAAGGGGACCTTTGTTAGAAACAGTGAGATGTCAAAGGCTTATCAAATCTACATCCCTGGTTAGAAACAAATTGATTTTATTTGGGATGTGACATTCGATGAGGAAGAAGCCTTCCAAAGATCTAGAGAATCTAGCATGGATGTTGTTGTAGAAGAGGAGCAAGAGGCTCCTAGTGACATAGTTCACTCTACTCTAGATAGTCACCCTTCAGATGGTCAGAGGGAAGAAGATTTAGAGGTAGAGAATGATTTTTCTCCATGTGGGACCTTTAGGGAAAGAAATAAACCACACATATTCTCCAGTTACATGGCGTTGATGAGTCGCATCATTGATGCAAAACCTTCCAGTTTTGAGGAATCTATACATAAGCTTAAATCAAGTATGCAAAGATTCCATGATGGAGGAGTACCAATCCATCATGAACAATGGCATATGGGAGATTGTTCCAAGACCTGAAAGGAAGTCTATGGTGACATCCAGGTGGCTCTACAAGATTAAGCATATTTCATATGGTAGCATTGATAAATACAAATCTTGGTTCGTGGCCCATGGATCCTCTCAAAATGAAGGAATAGACTATGAGGAAATGTTTTCTACTGTGGCCAGGCATACTTCTATTCATACCATTATTTCTCTTGCTTCTATGATGGGTTAGAAATTACATCATATGGATGTAAATATTGTGTTTCTCAATGATATGATTGAGGAAGAAGTATACATATAACAACCTCAAGGATTTTTGATCCATCGGAAAGATTCCCATGTGTGCAAACTAAACAAATCCTTCTATGGACTCAAGTAGGCTCCCCGTGCATGGCATTCGAAAATTGATTGATACATGTTGAGCTTGGGATTCACCAAAAGTGTTGCAGATACCAACCTTTACTATAATAATGATGGTGATGAACATATGATTCTAGTACTATACGTTGATGATATGTTCTTTAATGGGGAAGAACACTTGATAGCTCGATGAAAGAGGGAGTTTACTTCTAAGTTTTAAATGAAAGATTTGGGTCTAATGCACCACTTCTTGGGATTGGAAGTGTGGAAAAGATATAATGATATTTTCCTTTCACAAGGAAAATATGCAGTAGAGATATTGAAGAAGTTTGGGATGATGGACTACAAGTCCATGGCCACACCCATGATATCAAATTTGAAGAAGTTGAAAGAAGAAGCTTCAGACACAAATTTGGTGGACCCTACGATGTACAGATGGCTAGTTGGGTTCCTGACATACCTGGTGAACACCAGGCTAGATATATGATTTGTTGTGAGAACCTTGAGTCATTTCATGAGTGAACCAAGGAAACTTCACTGGGTTGTTGCAAAACATGTGTTGAGGTACCTACATGGTACAGTTGGGTATGGACTAAGATACTTCTTAGGTGCATAAGTAGTGTTGCATGTTTATACAAACTCTAACTGGGAAGGGAGTGAATTGGATAGAAAGAGAACTTAAGGGTGTTACTTTAGATTGGGTTTTTCTATGATTTCCTAGCTTAGAAGGATGCATAAATCCCTAACACTCAATACATCAGAGGTGAAGTACATATTAGCTATTGTGGCAGTCCATGAAGCAGTATGGATTCAAAATATCCTTGCATATTTATTTGGTCAGATGCTTCATCCTACATTGATTCACTATGAAAATCAAAGTTTGTGAGACTATCGATGAATCCAATTTCTCATGAAAAATAAAATCATGTAGAGATCAAATATCACTATATACGAGATATGGTGCAAAGAGGCACTATTAGACTTCGGTAAATTTCTACTGATGAGAAGACTGTAGAAATTTTGACCAAGACATTGTCCAAAAAAAAGTTTGTGTACTTCTGGGACAAGCTTGGTGCGGTAGAGAATGTCTCCCTCGCTAAGAGGGAGTGTTGATGTTTGAGGAAGTATCGTGATACATTCTCCCCGGAGGGTCCTGTGTGGACTACTAAGGGAGAATGTGGACTTCATCCATACATTCCTCAAATGGTTATATGAAGGATACAAGACATTGGTTTCATGAGGAAACCTAGATATTTCTTGGGGGACATTGGTTCCATGAGGGAACCTTGATGTTCCCTAGAGAAGACATTTGCTCCATAAGGGAACTTCAATATTTCTGAGACATCTGTTCCACAAGGGAACCACGAGATGTCTAGTATGGAAATAGTTCATGAGTGAGATAAGACATTGGTTTCATGATGGAACCTCGATATGTCAAGTATAGTCCAAGATGCCTTAGCTTAATCATCCCCAAGGGACTAGCCAGCCCTTGTAGGATTAGCTAGCTCAAGTCTTGTATATACCAACTACATGATGTGTATGAACACAAGTGAATGGATGTTGAAAGAGGTAAGGTATTAATATTGGAGAAATCTAATGACTTGATCTTACGATGGTATATTTATGGCAACCACCTCTTACTCTCTAGCCTATAGACGACTTGAGGATTGTCGTGGACTTATCTCACATAATATGTATGACCATATGAGAGTTGTATGGCATTGTTTCTCTCC
>ML788468.1:453216-476007 GCA_009831015.1 Picea engelmannii
AGATAAGGGTCTAATTGGGACCCTGACCGGGTGATCTCCCTAATGTTGAACATGGTCAATTCTTTCCATCAACAGAAGGGTTCAAAGTTCATAGATATATCAAGACAAAGGTCAGCCATCCAAACTTACTCCAAATTAAGGGTTTTAAAGGTACATAACTTACAATTGGTATAACGTTTTATTGTAAGATATTTTTTTGGTGATACAAAACTTGGGATAAAGAGGAAAAATAGAATACTTATTATTTTTTCACATGGCAAAGGGTTCTACAAGAAATAATACTGGTACTCATAAAAACTCAAACATGACTTCCTAAGAAAATGAAGACTTTGAAAATAGGTTATCCCAATTAACAAACCAAGATGATGAAATGAGTGGTAGTATGTTGAAACTAGTGGATTTGTCACATTATCAAGAATCCCTAAAAATATAAATACAAAATAATATGGAAAAGAAGATGAATGAAAATATCACACATATGGAAAATAACATGGATGAAACTAGGTATCAAATGGAAAATAAGATGAATGAAATGCAAATCATCATGAATGAAAATAAGGAAGAAATGAAAAAATACATGAATGAAAATGAGGAAGAAATAAAAAAATCCATGAAGACCCTAGAAACCATTCTCTTATGGAGGATCCCTAACAAGGATATGGATATCCAAGGAAATCATGAAAATAACAAGAACAATGGTGTTGAGACTCGATCACATATGGGGAGTATTTTATCACATTTGGAGAGCACAAATATTGAATCTCAAAGTCATGATCATTTATTACTTCAATATCCACCTCATGAAGGTTTTAATGCAGTACCAATGAACTACTTCATTCCAAATATCGATATGAGGAAGTTTGATGGTAAATATCCTATAACATGGATATTCCAGATAGAGCAATTCTTTGATCTACACCAAACACCAAGACTACAAAAGGTACCTATTGCATCCTTGTATTTAGAAAATGATAAATTTGTGTGGTATCAATGGATTTGTGAAAGAAAAAATAATTCTTTTATCTCTTGGTTCATTTTTACAGATGAATTGATATCACATTATGAAAATATTAAGAGCAATACATTCTTTTGTCAATTGATAAATAATCAGAAAAAAGGTCCAATTACAGAGCACATTCAACAATTCCAAAAGCTCAGTCTCAAGGTAAAGAACATTCCCGAGGATAATTTGTTAGATCTCTTTATGGGAAATTTAATGGAGAACATTTAACATGAGGTGAATCTCTTTGAACCTAAACATCTAGATTAATATTTCAATATGGCAAGGAAAGTAAAAAAAAAATAAGGCTACTAGAAGGGTGTCCATGTTGGAGAAATTTCTATTTTCGGCACACTAGTTCAATGGGAGTTAACTGACTAGTTCTAATTTAGACTTTCTAATTTTAGAGCATCACTATTATGCATGCATTCCTAAGATAGGATTTCATTGCCTATATGAGTGAAATTCACTCACTCATTGATCAAATCATAATATACATTGATTCTCATTCTTCATATTGTATCTCTCTTCCTTGATAAGCTTTGTTTGTGTATTGTTTAGCTAGGTCTCCTGTGAAGGTTTCCATGAAACATTGACATGGTATCATAGCTGAGCTACTTGGAGAAACCCAGACAAGCCATAGAAGAGTGAAATATGATTTGAGTAAACCTAGTTTCCGCCATCGTCGCAGCCTTTCTTTATCGAAAGATGCGACAATTGGAATCGTCGCAACCTATCCATTCCTAGGGTGTGACGATCACACTCACACAACTAGGGTGCGACATCGCCACACTGTACTCTTCACCAGGGTGCGAAAATTTAGTTTTTCATAATCGTCTCACTTTATCCTTCTCTAGGGTGCAACAATTCAACATCATCGCACTGTACTCTTCTTTAGGGTGCGACGATTCAACTGCCCTCTAGAAAATTGGGTTTCCATAGTAAAACACATATCTCGAAATCCATGATCTAGGTCGGGATGAAATTTTGACCAGAGATGTATAACATAGGGATGCTCATGCTCACCAAAAATAACCAAAACCCACATCATATTTTAGGATATATATCTGTTTTATGATATCTATAACTGCCATATAACTGTTTTTCATATCTCAGAATCCATGATCTGGGTTTTTAAGATCTTTTCAGAATCAATAGCAGGGATGGAGACAATGCAAATTATTCAATCAAGTATAGTGATAATACTCACATCGTACAACTATTTTTAATGGAATCTGAAGGATTCATTCCAACTCAAAAGAAAAGGACTGTATAAGTTGATGATGGCGACATAAACAAAACCTACATCAGTGCTTGAGAAGACCAGATGGGCAAACCGTAAGGATGAGGCTACATGACTACTTCTTGAGTTAATATCTACTGAGTTATGGTTTCATGTTGCCGTATGAAAGACTCCAAACAAGATCTGGAACACCTTGGAAGGACTTTTTGGAAAGAAGGATGAGATGCGAGGTTATATGCTCGATGTAGATTTGAATACCTTAGACCCTAAAAGTTTTGATAATATACAAGATTTCTTTACTAAATTTAAATATTTGATATTAAGATTGGGTGAATGTGGTATTGACAAGTCTACACAAGAGAAACAACTTATTCTAACAATCTTTTCCAAGCTAGGACCAGAATACGTTGTATATGTCTGCAATTTCCATTCTAGCAGATGTCTTTTGGGAGCAAATTGGAAAATTGGATCAGTTCATTGAGCCTCTCACACAAGCATAGACAAAAATCATACATATGGGCCTCATGAAATATCCCAAAGCACATGTACTCACCATGCATGATGGAAAAGGGTCATCAAATAAAAAATTGAAGCAAAAACAAAAGGAGCTATTACATCTAGAGTCAAAGAAGGAGGGATATTCCAAACCCTTCAAGGATCCTTCAGGTTCCAAAGATTCTTCAAATTCCAAAGGGAAGAAGAAGGGAAATTAGTGCACATATTGAAATAAACCAAATCATGAAGAATCCACATGCATGAAGAAGTAGATCGATCTTATGCCACAGGTAATTCAGAAGAATAACCTTGGAGACTTCATTCCTAAAGGAGCCAAGAAGAAGAAAGAAGAATAACGTGTGCTTAAGAAAGGTAATCATCATGATCTGGTTGCAATTAATTCCTCATATGATTCATGAATTATGGATTTTGGCACATCACATCATATGGAAACTAAAGATGAAGTTTTTACTCCTTTGAGTTCATGCTCTAGACCTCCTATTCTCATGGGGGATGATACTCCAATAGCAATTGCAGGAGAGGGAAGAGTGGAACTTTCTAATGTTTTACATGCTCAAAATCTTTCTATAAATCTGTTCTCAGTTTATCAGATCAATCAAATAGGTAAAAGGGTTGAATTTACATCAGATTCAGTTACTGTACTTGACATGCATGACAATTCCATTATTGCAGTTGGTGAGGTAGATCACAAATCACGGTTGTATAAGTTTACTGACTATGACTCCTCTTTTCTACTTACACATGCTAATGATAGTGGTAGAGTATGGCATGAGATATTTGGTCATTTAAACTTTAGGTACATGCAATGAATTTCCAAGACAAGAATGGTCAAAGGCTTGCTAGCCATTTACTTTTCTGAATGGGTTTGCGAAGGATGCATTTTTGGAAAGAATCCTGAAGATAAGTTTGAAAAGGGGAAGGCAAGGAGAGCCTCCTCTTCCTTGGAGCTTCTTCACAGTGATGTCATGGGTCCATTTCCACATCATTCCATAAAAAAAGGTATGTTCTTACATTTATTGATGATTACTCATGCTATACTTGGGTTTATTTGCTCAGACAAAAGTCTGAAGTTTTTCAGAATCTCAAAGACTTCAAAGCTCTAGTAGATATACAAACTGGGAAGAAAATCAAGATCCCCCGTACAGACAATGGGGGCGAGTATATCAACAAATATGTTCAGAATATTTGTCATGAAGCTAGTATCCAGTTGCATCACATCATTCCATACACTCCACAACAGAATGGAGTTGCTGAAAGGAGGAACATGTCTCTCAAGGAGATGACCAGTTGCATGTTGCTTGCAAGATCACTTCCTTCCAAGCTTTGGATTGAGGCACTTAACTGTGTTGATTGCATACAAAACATGGCACCTCATATATCTATTGAGGATAGGACACCTTTTGAGGCTTGGACATGTGACAAACCAGATGTCACACACTTTCACATCTTTGGATCTAGAGACTGGGCCCTTATTCCTTCTGAAAAGAGGAAAGCCTTATATCCACAGAGAACACCTTACATCTTTGTGGGATATCCATATGATGTGAAGGGGTACATATTGATTCATCCCTCTACATACTGGATCATCATTGAGTGCAATGTTCAATTTGAGGAGAGTCCTTTACATGCACCTCTAATGCAACATGCAAAACTCTTGTGCTTCCATCAGTTCCAGACATCAGAGATGATGATTCCCCACACTCAGATGCTACATATTTAGACACAAATTTAAAGGATTATGTACATACAGATGAAAAGGTAGTACAACCAAATGAGGATCCAATGTCGGAGCTTCAACAAATTCCCAAGTCAGCATAGTCCACACTTCAGGAAGCAAGAAACCTTGCAGGGGATCCATTGGATTCTAGGAGGACTCGATCTCAGCATGTGTATCCTTCTCATGTACTTTCAAATTATAAACCAAAGATTCCCATGCTTTTCTATATGGTTCAATCCTATGATCCACATACCTACAGCGAGGCTGTTGGAAATCCACTATGGGAAGCAACCATGCGGGAGGATCATGACTCTCTCCTAGAGGACTCGATCTCAGCATGTGTATCCTTCTCATGTACTTTCAAATTATAAACCAAAGATTCCCATGCTTTTCTATATGGTTCAATCCTATGATCCACATACCTACAGCGAGGCTATTGGAAATCCACTATGGGAAGCAACCATGCGGGAGGATCACGACTCTCTCCTAGAGAATCAGACTTGGGATCTGGTTCCACTTCCACCAGGGAGGAAACTTGTCAGATGCAAATGGGTCTATAGGACCAAGAGAGAAACATATGGTTAGGTGAGAAGGTACAAGGTTATATTAGTTGCAAAAGGATTTCAACAGATTCATGGGATATATTATGATGAGGCATTTTATCCTATAGCAAAGATGGACTCCATTTGCTTGGTTCTAGCCATTTCAACGGACAAAGGATGGGAAGTTCACCAGATGGATGCGAAGAATGATTTTCTTCATGGTGACCTTTTAGATGAGATCTACATGGATCAACCACATGGGTTCATTTAGAACTCATCCTTAGTATGCAGACTGAAGAAGTCTCTCTATGGCCTCAAGGAGACACCTAGAGCATTGTATGCAAAGATTGATTCTTACTTTATTTCAAATGATTTTGTTATATGTAAATATGATTCCAATGTTTACATGCTGAGGAATACTAACTCTGTGATGATTTTAGTACTATATGTTGATGATATTTTGATCACTGATAACTCTTCTTCAACCATTGCTTTGGTCAAAGATATTTTGCATGACAGGTTCTCTATGACGGACATGGGTCCACTACACTTCTTTCTTAGTCTTGATATTATTCATGATGCTTCCGGCATAAAAATTTCTTAGGCTAAGTATGTTAGGGATCTTCTAGATAGATTCCAGATGACAGACCGTAATTCTGCACCTACACCCTTCTTATCTGGGATTAGACTTGAGGATGGCGGGGATACACCATTAGTGGACATAAATTTGTATCGACAATTGGTGGGGAGTATTCTCTATCTCACCCACACCCTTCTAGAAATCTCATATGTGGTAGGAGAATTTTCCAGATACATGTAGGAACCCCATGATCTGCACTGAAAGGCTTCCAAGTGCATCCTCAGATATGTTCAGGGCACCATGAGTTATGGGATTCACTATGCAGATGGTTGTGCATTAGATATCATAGGCTTCACAGATTCATATTGGGCTGGTGATAACACATATCACAAGTCCACGTTTGGGTAAAATCTCATTTTGGGGCTAGGCCCAATTTGTTGGTCAAGTAAGAAGCAACCAACCATTGCTTTATCTTCCACAAAGGGCGAGTATAGAGGAGTAGTCACCTATGTCATTCAAACAATTTAGCTTCAACACTTCCTTACCGATATTGGTATCCAATTTCATTATTTGACTATAATATGGTGTGATAATCAGAGTACACCGAGATTTTGCAGAGATCTAGTACAACGACAATGAACCAAACACATTGAGCGCCACATGAATTTCATTAGAGATTTAGTACATGACATGATCATTGATTTGTAGTTCTGTCCTTCCTCTAAACAAACTGATGACATATTCACCAAGACCTTCACTTATCATAATTTTTAGACTTTGCAGGATAGTCTTGTAGTGAACAACATAGCTTCCTAACAACTACCTTTTCTTATTTTGATGCATTGTCCTTTTAGGGGGGGGTTTTGTTCCCACATGGTTTTACCTCTTTCCTCACTTTTATTCATTGTTAATTAGTTTCATTGTACATGAGTACCTAATATGGCCTAGTAGCCAGAACTCATTTTTTACTCCATAGTAATGTTCAAGGGGGGTGTTGGAGAAATTTATATTTTCGGCACACTAGTTTAGTGGAAATTTATTGACTAGTTCTATTTTAGACTTTCTAATTTTATACCATCACTATTATGCATGCATTCCTAAGATAGGATGTCATTGTCTATATGAGTGAAATTCACTCACTCATTCATTATATCATAATATACATTGATTCTCATTCTTCATATTGTATCTCTCTTCCTTTTCTTGATAAGCTTTGTTTGTGTATTGTTTAGCTAGGTCTCCTGTGCAGTTTTCCATGAAACAATGATAGTCCAGTGATAAGTATAGAGAGAACCATGTTACCTGTCCTAAACCGACAAGGTTGATACCTCAAAAAATCTATGAAAGAAGAGAAAAATGACTATGTTTCAATTGTGACAACAAGTATAGTAAAGGGCATAAATGTGGTGAGAAGAAATTATTCCACATGGACTGTGAAGAGGAAGAAAATCAAGAATCAGAACCATCACAAGAGATAGATATATAAGAGACTACTCCAATGATATCTTGTCATTCATTGGCCAACATCAATACTCCAAAATCCCTCAAGATACAAGGATACATGAAAAATAAAAAGGTAATAGTATTGATTGATTATGATATTACCCATAATTTCATCAATTACAAATTAGTAAAAGATCTCAATTGGTTTATATATCCAACACCATAGTTTCAAGTAATGATTGCAGATGGAGGTGCCATAAATTATTCTAGGTAGTCCCATAGTATTAAGCTCAACATGGGGGATTATTTTTTGGATAGTCCCATGATTTCCATACAAATGGGTGGTGTTGATGTTGTATTAGGGGTCCAATGGTTACAATCATTGGGAATAATGGCTCTTAATTTTAAACATCTTTTCATGAGATTTTCCTTAGATGGAAATGAAATTGAGCTTTGAGGTATCCAAGGGAAACCCTATAACATGATAATCTCTAATGGCATGAAAAAATTACTCAAAAAAGGACACCATGGTGTAATTGCACAATTGTTCTCACTTGATGTTCAAACATCTATATCTTTTTCTCCATTAGATCTCCAAATATTTATCAACAATCATTCCAAGGTATTTGGTGAAATACCTAAGGGTCTTCCACATGCTCGAGATCTTGACCTTTTTATTCATTTGCAACCAGGAAGTGTACCACCTAACATTAGGCATTACAAGTATGCATATGCACTGAAGAGTAAGATTGATCATATGATCCAAGAAATCTTAGAGGACGACATCATTCAAACTAGCCAAAGTTTATTCTCTTCATCAGGGGTGATGGTTACATAAAAGGATGGTTCATGGTGCATGTTTTCATATTATATCCAAGTGAGGTGAGAAGTAATCTTAACCATAAATCACTTTGGATATTAGGGTTAGGTCATAACTCAATCTTATAAAAGCATGGAAAGGGTGAAGGAAGAGACACTTGATAAACTTGATATAGAGAAGAGAAGGACTTTTTCTCAGGAGGATTAGATCATGATGGAATGTGATTCAAGGAGACATTGGATAGGTGGAGAAGGAATTCCATATAGAGATCGGGTCATGGAGAAGAAATAATAGAGGAAACCACTAGTTGGTTTTAGCAGATTGGAGCCACCACAATAAGTTTGATCCGTCCATAGTTTTCTGTATAGTCTTCAAGAACATGTATGCAAGTTTCAGTGGAGACATGCACATATACATGGGTTTTCTTAAGAAAAGGTGTTTACATCTCAGGAAACGTGAAAGTTTAGGATCATATAGTAGACCAAGAGATTCCTACAAGTTGCAAGTGTTGTCTAATTTTCTTTTATTTTTATTTCCATGTGGGCCATTTTCCTAGTAAGGGAGCCCTTGTAAGCTTTGAAGTTATTTTAATGATAAGCTTAGTTGATGGGTAAAATATCTATGTTTCTTATGTATGATATTTTGGTTTCCAATATTGCTTCTACTATATTTATTTGAATTGATTATTCCATCAAGTGTATTTTGTTTTGTGAGATGCTAATTTGATGTATATAAAGAAAATCACTAGATAATAAGGTACCTAGGTTTTGAAGTAGGGTAAAATCAACACTCTATACTCTCCCATCCGCATTATGTGATCAATTAGACAATTTCACCTATATGTTTCCTTTGATCATTGAGTACTTCACTTATAGAATGACCACCATTCAAAATATTTGAGAATCCCTTCATGCCACAAGGTCCATCAACATGGAAGCCACTCCCTAGGGCACTTCTAACCATACTTCCCAAGAGTAGGAATCGATACATTATTTCCCCATGGCATCCCTAGTACAACCATGTTAGGAAAAATTCCTGCCTACCCCACCTAATTCTTCAAAGATCCCACAAAAATCGATTATCCCTTCTTATGGAGACCATGACACCCACATGTGTAAACACATATT
Organism: Picea engelmannii; assembly: GCA_009831015.1. Taxonomy (NCBI): domain Eukaryota; kingdom Viridiplantae; phylum Streptophyta; class Pinopsida; order Pinales; family Pinaceae; genus Picea; species Picea engelmannii. Next base: position 462,205 of record ML788468.1, read on the forward strand.
TTACATATCCTCATTCATAGGTTCACTGCATTCACTAGGAAAATCATCACCTTTTAGATTCAATACCCATATCCCATCCATAGGAAGATTCACAAACACCATTCAACTATAATCCCATTCCATTTGTGCTACCTTGACATTTATCGATTCTTTGACACCCAACATTATTTCTCTCTCATATAATATGTCCAACATAATAAAGTTGAGACAACCCATTCATGCCTTTAAGAGGTTTATTTTCCCCCCTTCATGCATGTTCCATTCAAACGAGGACATTCTAGAGGTGATGACAACACTTGACCACCCCTGGGATGCAATGAACCACCAATAATTATTTCTATCTCATGTTTGTTTTCAAATTACCACCAACACCAATGATTGTGTAGTTGAAACAAAAGACTTCATTCCTCTTGGTCATACAGATTTGTTCAAAAACCCAATCCCCTCCCCTGACACTTTTGAAGAAGGGAACTTGGACAACATTTACCTGACCATCAAAGTGGACATTTCGATCAAACCAAGTATCACCAAAGAAATCATCCTTAGTGTCACATGCTCCCTAGAGGAATTTATTGCTTATAAGGCTCTTTTTCAGGAGTATCAATATATATTTTTCTGGTCATACATCGAAACACTAGGTCTTGACCCTACTATTATTGAACATCATATCTACACATGGCTCGATGTTGTGCCCATTCTTGAAAAGAAACGACCTCTTCATCCTTCCAAAGAAATGAATATTAAATTAGAAATCAACAACATTTACAAAGATGATTTCATTTACCCCATTGTGTGCACATCATGGTTCTCCTAGTCTATCCTTGCCAACAAAAAATAGCTCACCATCTATGTGCACAAAATTTGGAGACTTAAACCAAGATTATACCAAGGATAAATTCTGAAATCCATTCATCAATCAAGTGATTGATGCTTGTTCCAGACATAAAGTTCTATCCTTCATGGATGGGTTCTTTGGATACAACTAGATCCAGATCTTCCACACAGACCAATAGAATATTTCATTTACTACACCATGGGGTGCTTTCACATATTGCCTCATGCCTTTTGATCTCAAAAAAATTGGAGCTACTCTTTTGTAGGCAATGAATTGTGCATTTCATGATATTTTCCATCTCATTATTTGCTGCTTGGACAACCTCATGGCACATTCCAAGAAGCGATCCCAATATCTAGAAGATCTTCACATTATCTTTCAAAGGTGTCTCAAGTGAAAAATTTGTTTGAACTCCATCAAATGCATGTTTTGTGTCACCATTGGGTATTTGATAAAATTAATCGTATCCTAATAAGGGATCATACTGGAAACCCTAAAGGTCCAATCCATCAGAGAGATCCCCCCTCCCAAGACTCTATTCCAATTGAAATTTTTTCAAGGAAAAGCTAACTTTTTATGTTGCTTTGTCCAAAAATACACTACTAGCACCCACATGTTATTACAACACTTACACCAAGACATCCGATTTCAATGGGACAAATATGATTAACTATCTTTCAAGGCATTAAAAGATACTCTCTCAAAATCCCCTTTAATTATCACCCCTAACTTCAACGAATATTACACCCTATACTTGTTAGATACTAAAGTATCAGTTGTAGTGGTCCTTGTCCAAGAAGGTGCAGATGGGAAACCACATGCCATTTATTACATCAGTAAAAACTTGACAAGAACTCTTTTGAACTATAATCATGAAGAAAAGTTGGCCATAGCCTTATTTCACGTAGTTCAAAAATTGTGGCATTACATTTTTCTACGAACAACAAAAGTCATCCCTAAATCCAACCCAATTTAGAACTTACGTAGCCAGTGACAAATCAATGAGAAATTTTCCCAATGGATTGTAATTATCCAAGAGTTTGATCTAGATTTCACCACTCCCAAAAGTAATAAGGAACTCATCCTCATAGATTTCATCATTGATTTACCGTCTGACATCAAGGACTCACTTGTGAATGAGAACTTCCTGGATGAGCATTCAATGTTTTTCCTCTCATCAGACAGCCATTGGTATGTGTTGAGGGGTCTAAATTCCCAATCATCAATAGTAAGTATTAAACCCAAGGACGACGCCCAATTAGAATCCTCCCTATTTGGTATGGAATAATCCTATGATTTAATGGTCCAACAACCATTTGATTGGATTTAAAAGTTGTTTGATTTTTTCTTTCCGTTCTCTTTTTATTTTGTGATCTAGTTTCTCTTTATGTGTAAATGAAAATTACTAAAGAATTAAAGAGGAATACCCTAGGCGATAACCTCTAGGGTAAGTCACAATAACAATCATGTGAGGGTTCAAAGAAACAATTCTAATAACTGATCACTAAAAGGAAAAAATAGAAAGACATGGAAGAATATGATTTCTCTTAAAGATACAATTTTAAAGAAATAGGAATAGGAATATATATATATATATATATATATATATATATATATATATATATATATATATATATATATATATATACTCAGCAATGGAATCAAATGATCCATCACTGCCATAGTCGAAATGGCTGCTTGGTGGAGAACTATGTTCATTTGAGAATGGTGGTAATCCGTTGAAGCATTTGTAAAATGAAGATCCTTGCATAGCTGGTATCAATTCATCTTCAGGGACACATACTCAGCAATGGAATCAAATGATCCATCACTGCCATAGTCGAAATGGCTGCTTGGTGGAGAACTATGTTCATTTGAGAATGGTGGTAATCCGCTGAAGCATTTGTAAAATAGAGATCCTTGCATAGCTGGTATGAATTCATCTTCAGGGACACATAAGTCACCAAAATATTCACTGGTAACTTTATAAGATTGAGGCTCGGGTGGCTCAAACTTTTCAAAATGCAGTTCACTTCCTAAGAATGATAAGTTAAAAACAAACCATCCTTCATAATGAGCAACTTCTTCTATTTCTGCTCTGAACCATTGTATAAAATCATCCTTACGAGTTCCAAAGAAATCAACATCTCTAGAACAATAAGTCCAGTATAAAATATACAACCAACCAGACCACCAGATAGGAGTATCTTTGAATGTGGAGCATTCAAAGATTATCCAACAACAACCATCATATTTTACTTGAAGCATTATTTTGCAATAATCTTCATAGGATATACAAGGAGTATACAATAAAATATATCTCTGTCCTTGCATTGGTCCTCCTGTAACTGATCCTCTTGCCATTGTTTGGCTTTCTCTGAAGTAACCAAAATAAGTTGAACTATGGTTATATTTTTGTGTCCAGTTATTAAGGATATTTATACAGGCTGGACTGCTTCTAATATAACAACTCAAACATTTAAAATAGTAACAATATTTACAATCTGTACACACTAGGATCCATTTGAATCCTGGTGGAGGAGCATCCCTTATGCTCAAGGAGGATGAAGCCATTTTATGGTGTTGTTATTCTCTTTGAATGGAGCAGCTTCTCTGGTGAGAAGATCAACAACACAATTATCTTTACCAGGCTTGTAGTGGATGTCAAAGTCAAATCCGTCAAGCCACAAGCTCCATCGCATAATTCTGTTGTTTCCTTGTTCCAACAAACATTGATTAGACAACATTCCCTTCATGTGCTTCAGATCTGTTCTTACAACAAAATGTACAGGTTTTAAAAAAAATCTGAATTTCTTAATGCCATTTTTGACAGCAAGAATTTCTTTATGTGAAGAAGGGTATCTTGACTCAGTATCACTGAAACATCCAGAAGTATATATACAAATTTCTTCCAATTTAGGACCATTTTTCTGCAACAGTACTGCTGCCCAAGTATCATTAGAGGCATCAGTTTCTAGTACCAACTGGAAGGTCATATCTGGAAGATGAAGCTTTGGGAGATTCTGGATCTTCTGTTTAATTATGTGAGCAGCTTGGGTCATTTTATAATTCCATGGTAAAACTTTACTCAATCGTTTCTGAAGTATTCTGACATCCTTTGCATGATTTTCATAGAACTATCGGATATAGTTCAGACAACCAAGGAACCTTTGAAGCCGTTTCTGGTCAAGAATTTCATCAGGGAATTCTAAAATCTTTTTCAAAATATGATCTTGGAGTTCTACTTCTCCTTTGGATAGTATTAAACCAAGATACTCAATCTTTGTCTGTGCCCAACAAAGCTTAGAACGGCTGAGCACCAATCCATGCTTATATAAGAGGTCATAGACAACCTTCAAATGCTGTACATGAGCTTTACAATCTACAGAACAAACAAGCAAATCATCAATACATACAATTACAAAATTAAGATGTCTGAAGATGTCGTCCATTCTTTTCTGGAACTCAGATGGTGCATTATTCAAACCAAAGGGCATAACTTTCCATTGATATTGACCATTTGGGACAACAAATGCAGTTTTGTATCTGTCTTTAGGAATTATCCCAATTTGCCAGAATCCACTTTTCAAATCAAATTTACTGAAAACATTACACTTCCCAATCTTTGAGAACAACAACTCTTTGGATGGTAAGGGAAACCTGATAGGGAGTAACGCGTCATTCAAAGCTCTATAGGTTATCACCATTCTAGGTTTTCCTCTTTTCTGTTCACTGTGTTTGTTGACATAGAAGGTAGGACAAGCCCAAGGGATCCTACTTATTTCTATCAACTTTCTTTCTAACAACTCTGTAATCTCTTTTTGACAATATTCACATTCTGTGGGAGACATGTGATTAGCAGAGGATTTTGTGGTTTTGGAGTGTAATCTTCTTTATAGGGCAGGCTGACGAAATATTTTTCTCTGGTCCAAAAGGCATTTGGATAATCTGATGTGCAATAAGATTCTATCTTTTCTTTGATATTCTTTATTATTTCTATACCATGTTTTTCAGCATGACCAATGATCTTTTGAATATGTACCAGACTGCTTGCATATTTTTCAGTTTGTTGGAAGGTTTGCTTTACTACAATTCTTGTTTCATAACAAGACTTGCTAGGAACTTTAATTGTTTTGCCCAAAATTGTGATCTGTGCAAAGTTGCTACCTATAACTAAAGGTAAACACTTATTTACAAAATCTTGTCCTAACAGTATATCTGCACCAGTATCATAACAATAAAGTGTTACAGAGACTTTGTCTTCCTGTATCAGTATAGGGAAGTCTGGAGCAATATATTTGATCTTTATTTCAGATTTGTTGACAGATCTAAATGAGATATCTATTGGCTGCCAATAATATGATGGTATGGCTCCATGCTTAGCACAGGAATTCATTGCACCTGTATCAATTTGTGCATCTAGTGTGTATTTCATATATCCTTGGAATTTTATATTTACAGGGATGACTAATCTATCATCTAAGCCATTTACTTGCTTAGACTCAAATGGTTCAATTTCTGTATCTTCATTAAACATTTCTCTTTCTAGCTGTTCATCTCGTTTGATCTTGAGAAAGTTCAATTCTTCTTTCTATAGCTTTAAGCTCTTCCATAAGTCAGCAACTAATGCTTCTTTTTCTTTGATTGATTATTCTAGGTGGCATACAGTATTGTCTAAAGATTCATCTTCTGACTGGATTTCTTGAATAGGTTCTGAAAATTTAACAATATGTTTTTCTCTAGATTCTTTTCTTTGTGCTGGGATAAAATCAACATCTGTAGGGGTATAATTGTGGGTATTCACCACGCTTGGCTGCTGGATCTTATCAATTTAAGCAGAGAGCTGAGAAATTTGAGAAGCATAGCATCTAGAGAGCTGGAATTGTCTAGGAGTAAGAAAGAACAATTTGGCTTGGAGGTTAGACCTCTGTTTGAGAAGAGCGGGGAGGTCTATATAGGGTGACATGATTTTTATGTCTAGAAAGTGTAAGGTTTCATCTATCTGGGATATTTCTGATTCAACATCAGATTCTTGGTCGTAGAGATTGTCTTCTGGAAAGGAGTCACTATCCTTAGTGAGGGATAGGTATTCACCATCTGAACGGTTGTCAACTAATTCCCATTCGGAAGGATCATAGCCAGACTGGAAGAGATCCATAATTTTATGTTGGAATTTAGTTTTAGACCACAGAGGACACTGAGAAGCCCAGTGGCCAGGCTTTTTGCAGATAAAGCAGGATGATTTCTTTGCTTTAGAATTCTGTGGCCGGCGCTTAAAGTAGGCTTTCTTTCTGGAATGAATGTTTCTATTAAATCTTTTAGGATATTTCTTAGAGAATCCTTTAGATCTAGATTTGCATTTAAAATAGCCGCAATCCATTTTACAGGAGTCTTTTAATTTATTCTTTTGATTACAACCAAAGTGATATGTTTCTGCAAACGTATCACAGACAGAAGAGTCGAAACCTAATTGTTTCTTTATTGATTTATTAGTCTTCTTTCAAAGACATTCCTTTTGTAGAGCCATAACAATATGCTCGTGCAATCCTGAAACCAAACACCCACTACAACATAGATTTAAAAGATCTGAAATCGATACCAACAACACACACAATTAACAAGATATATTGATAAAATAGAAACCTTACTAGACATCAGATACATGACAATTGAGTGTGAACAATCCACCCTCCAATCTCCTAAAAAAATGGTTTGATAAAAATCCTTCAGCCCCTTAGGAGCTTCTCTATTACTTGCACAATAATTCTCCAATACAATAGTCCAAAATTTTTTAGTTTTCCAAAGGTCCATTCTATGGGGGAAATCCCCTTTATTTATACAAAATTTGGAACTAAAAATAGTAACTCAACAACTAAAATAAATAAAACAAAGAAATAGATTCAATATGACTTAGGCGATCTGGGAGTTCTGAGGCTTGGATGCTCGTCCAGATACTCAGACCACTAAGAACAGAGTTTGGCACAAATTTCCCCGTACATAAACTTATGTTGATCCATTGGCATGCTCAATGCATGCTTATTATTTTAAAAACAACTAGTATACTTCTCCATTGTGTTTGTTAACTGATATAATTGATCGATGGTCCTGATTTTCTCAATGATGTACTTATCAATGTTCCCTATATCAATAGATGACATCTTTTTTACCTCATTATGGTTTGATTTATATTTTTCCAAGCCCGATGGAACTACTCCCATTCTTCCTCAACATTTTCCTTTAGCTCCTCCACAATACTTGCCCAATTCTCTTTGACTGAATACATATGGGAAAATCTCTCCTCAGATACAATATCTATGTTATAGACTTCAATTCCTTTCTCCCTTTCCACCTCTTGGAGGAATTCAAATCTATCCAATGATCTAGTGCCCTTCTCAACCCATCTAATGACTTCCCTATGTGTGATACTGAGGAACAAGGATTCCTATTGAAGACCAAGTTCTCTCATCACTAAATTATCTTGTACCTTGAGGCACTTTCCATGCTACTCCAAAAGGTATTTCCTTAAATTTGTTTCTCCCCTAGATTTCTGATTGTACTACACTTGATGCTTGAGGGAAGCCACTTAACACTTAACTTGTTCCAACTCTCTTTCCTCGGCCACAAATTTTTCCAATGAAGCATGAGATATGGTTAGACCTTATGAAAAACATTGGCTCATATTTTCCTTCTTTGTATCTATAATCACCTCTTTGAAGGTACAAAACACACTATTGTCGAGTGACATTTTCCTTTTCATGTGAGTCCTCTTCACGATGGATATCATATTTTGATCATAAGAAAATAAATCTAGGTCAGAAACTTCCTCCACTAGTTGAGGAATAGGTTGATCACCCCAAGATAGAATTTTTCTTACACTTCCAGGGGTATAAAAGTGCTTAGAGATAGGGTCTTGACTTGGATTCTTGCTTGGAAGATATTTTTTTTCTTCTTTATCTTGCACATCAATATTTACCTCATCTGTGAAGGTCTCTTATGATTTATCTTGGGTATCTCCCTCCTTCTTTTGTTCAGCCGATGACCCATCCAGTAAGTTTTCAACTGTCTTCTCAACAAATTTACCTTTCTCTAAAGTCTACTCAAGTGAGTTATTCATATCTACTCAAGTGAGTTATTCATATCTTCATTGTTCTTCTGATTGATTCCTATATCTTCACCACTTGTCCCAGTACCATTACTTGCATGATGGATTGGTTCACCATTTTTATCCAGATGGGTATCTAGGACACCTGTATTTCCTTCTTGGATCCTAGGAAAATGAACTTCAAAATATTGACTTCCAGTTGGACCTTGATCCTATTCATTGTTGGTCTTGGAGGTGTATTCTTCATTTGATTGAGTGTCTTGCTTGTTATTGTCATCAATTGTTTCCTCTTTCTTATCTGATACTGGATCTTTTGGGGGTTCCTCCTTAGTAATTCTTTCATTGATGATGGGGACACCATATTTTTCCACCCGTTCCTCATCAAATCAATCACCTCTGAAGGCTTTGTAATCGTTGTAGGATTCTCTTGATTTTCCTCGAGGATTTGTTATTTTCCAGACTTCTCTTTATTGATTCTATCTAGTTATCCTTTCTTCTTATGTTCTTCTTCTTCCTCGATACTCCTTAGCTATTCGACTTGTTCCTATTCCTTCTTTTTATTTAATTCCTTCTCTTCTAGCAGAGCCTTTTCTTTTGAATCCCTCTTTCTTTTTCTATGTATTCCATTTTCCTCTGCTCCTTTTCGACCTTTTATCTCTGCTTTTTCAACACTTGTTAGGTATCATATTCCTCCTCTTTCTTCCTTGAATATTCTTGCAACTTCCTCTATTGTTCTTGTTCCTTAAGACTCCTCTCACGTTCTTCTTGTACGAGATTTTTTGCTTTTTCTTCTTTTAGTCTCTCTTTGTCTTCCCTTTTCTCTTTGTTAGCCTATTTTCTAGAAGAATCTCGTTGGTTAACCATTTTGATCTGTTCTTCAAGAGACAAGGGGGGATTTTTTTTTTATCTTGGGGTGGTATTTCCTCTTTTCTACCTCTTTCCAATCTTGAGAATCTTCAATGAAGAGTTCTTCATGTCATTTCTCATGAGTATATGGTCATATTAAAGAAACCTATTCAACATGCTTGAGGACCAAACCCTTAGGATCATTCTTTTGTAACCTACCATTCATGAACCTATACTCTAATTTGACTTGTTCTTCTTTCTTGGCATGCTTAGCATCCTTTACTACATAATAACCCACTTGGAAGCTATAAGGGATAAAATGTCTCTTATTTTATTTGACCAGTGTATTATTAAAACCTTACATTATAGATTGGTAGAATATTTCTCCAAATACAATCCTATGAAGAACATAAATGGGTAATAGGTGCGGTGGACTGGTGGAACTGAAATACAAATATAAGTATGTTTTTCCTCCAGACACCAATTTTCTATGTAGGCCAGAATATTTTTATCCTTATTATATAACCCATGTTATTCTTTCCCAAAGATAAGATAGTAGATTTTATCCATAAAGAAATCACATATCCGAGGGTAAAATATTTTGTACTTTCTCTCCCACAACATACATAAGTATACATGCACTGGAGACTCAAATACTTTCCAGTTGAGTGACAAACCTGGGAAAGTGTTGCGAGAACACAAAACATCAAGAAGGAATGATACCATGTGGAATACATGAGAAATTCCTGGTTGTGGTGTTTGGGATTGACCAATTTTGAGACTAAGCTATTTTGAGATGATACCTCCACAATTAAACACTTTTCTCCAGATAACTACATGTTATTCCAAAGGAATCCAACAATCATTAAACTAGGAACAATCCCTCTCCCATATAGTCTGCATAGAAACAACATGACATACATGTAGGGATCCCTTAGCCCAAAAATAACATATCTTCATGTTGATCTGTTAACAAAATTCTTGTCCTCCTTCCACCAATTCCTAGGGATTCTACTAGTGTCATATTTCTCATAAAAGGTAATCAAAAAATCCTTATTAATGGATTCCTCAAGATTTGGGAGTTTATAGTATGTGTTGACATACTGAGGGAGGAAATAACCAATGCATTCCCCTTTATCATTAATAATTCTACAGTTCTAGGAATCAGTGTGACTGATAACCCATTCTATTAACTCTATGCATGGAATTACTGGAGCTCTGGAGGATACAACGTGCAACCTATATTTTCTAATACACAAGAATATTGAATCATCTACTTCTCTTAGTTATATATTACTGTGGGGAGTTGACTTAAGGTACTCTCAATATTTAAACTTGATGAATAAGTCATGCCAGGAAGGAATTGGTACTTGAGTGGCATCTCCACCTCCTGTGCACGACTCTGTGTCCCAAAATGATGGCATCAATGTTGAAATATTCCTTAGTGGGAACCTAATGAGAGGCTTTGTGCCCTTTGATATCAAAGGCTCTTCTATTTGTAGGGGCATAAAAAATAGAACCTGCCTCAACATCTCCTAACCTGGTTCTAGAATTCTTTGGGTTTCTTAGCATAGGGGCTCTTCTTGGAGGCATTGTACCTAAAATACAATTTCAAAAGGAAACATGAATGATAATTCATTTCTCCCTAAAACTTGATTAAAATAATGGAACTTACCTATTATCAAGTGATGTAAGACCAAATTAAATGATGCTCACTTGAAATACACTCATCCTTCGTGCAATCACTAGTGATAATTAAATCCTTTAAGATAACAAGCGACCAGAGTTAAAATCCTTGAGCTCACAGGTCTTTGGGAAAACCTAGTTTGTGTGCATAGTAATTACAGTTTCATACTCAGTTAACAATGGTGATGATTTGGGGTGATTATGACTTTAAACAACTAAATCTCTGGGTGTGGGAGAAATATCTTGAAAAATTAGCACTCTAAATATTTCCCAGTATGCCCCATTGGCCTTTGATGGTTGATTTTATGCCTAGAAGTAACTATCGACGAGATTGAATAGGTAACTTTTGGCGTGCTTTGAATCGATCAATGTCAAGAGGTACAAACAAATTGTGCGTGACTTAAAACTTGACCCAACTACAAGTGTTCAAAATTGTACAATGGTGTTGTTGGGAAAAACACCCTACGGACTAGCAAACTAGGGTCAAACTTGCATGCAGATTTTGACCAAATAGAAACTACGTTTTTACCTACAACCCAAGATTTAAACCCCTTTTTCACAGTAAATGCAAGGAAAAGGACCACCTACCTTATTACCAGTGTTCGATGTAGATCCTCCGTTGTGCTTGACTACTTGCTTGCGCTGCTCCTTCCACAGATGACCTTCACTCAAGACAAACAACAACTATGCATGCATGCTACTTCTATACTCAAGGGTTAGAAATCAAGCATAAATAAATCAAATCATAGACAATTCATGCATTGGGACGGGAAAAGTATTCTTTTTATTATTGAAAGTGAATCAACTTACAAAAGCTGAGACCGACCACCACTCCTTGAACCTAATCCTGGGCTCCTCTTCTTTTGTCCTTCAACTGCTTTGCGTTAAATCTCATTTGGCATGAGGAAAGGCTAAAGGGTTGGGACAATGGATTACGTAAATGGGCATAGTTTCTTCACTATATTTTTTCCTCTTCCAAATCGTACCCCTACCCCTTCTTTTATAGGCTAGAAGGAGCTAGGATTTTGGACGAACCCTCGGCCATGCATGGCCGGGAGTTTCAGTTAACTAACCCATAGCTTTTTTTCCCATCGAAAACTTTCCTTTTTTCGTGCTTTGTTAGGTACACGTGGGTTGTTGTGAGTCATCCAGCGTGTACATGCGTGCAGTAATGGGTTAGGGTGCGTGGGCCTTGACACAAGTGGATTTTCAAAGAGTTGTTCAGCAGATTTTTGGCAAAGAAGGGATATGAGTTAGCTTGATGCCAGGTAAGCATGTGTGGTGCAATTTAGGGTTATAACAGATTCCCCCTAATGTGTGAGGTTAGAAGAGCATTTGATGGCCAAAATACATTACCAATCTTTACTGATGTGCCGAACGATTGAGCCCAAGGATCAGGAACCAGGAGGTGCCGTCTGCAAAATAACAAATGTCTCACCGAGGCGGGCATACCCATGCTCGGGATAAAATAGAACCATGGCTACCAATCAAATACACTGTATATCCATGTCAAATAACTATAAAGAGTAGCCATGAATAATACATAGCGGAGCTACATCTCGAAATCAGAAAGATATACATATAGAGTATCCATCTTCTAGAAGATGAATCGGCCTAATGGCTGGACTTTAGAGCTCAAGAAACAACTTCAAAATCTTCCAAAACTCGGGTAGGAGTGTAATATGAGTGTATGACTGCACTACCCAGAGGTCTTCGACAACTCGTCAGTCATGGACTTGATAATCTTGATGATCGGACTGAAGGCTTCAGTGATTTCGAACAAGGACTTGATTGGACGTTCAAGATGGCTGGGTATGCGGACAAGAGACACATTGCAGAGGGGCCGACTCAGGCTTAGTGACAAAATTCCCTTGGACAATAACAAGACAAGTGATAAGACTCATGCAACATATATGTTAATCATAAGTCTACGAAGCAGGAGGCAATGCAAACTCTCCATATGTTTGGAAGAATAACCAAATGGTGGAGGACACAACTCTATGTAGTGAGAAAAGATTCCTAAGGTCGTACTACATCCCATAGTCTGATGATCAAATAGACAGGTGTACTTTATCCAAGGGCGATTTGTTATGCTGCCAATAAAGAAAATACTTTTCCCATCCTCTTTTTGGGGTATATTTGATTTTTTTGTTCTTTTCGATAATTTTGGAAAAATAATAAAGGAATATTACATTACAATGGAGGAACGAGGACTACAAACATACAAGCTCAAGGCACAAGGACAAGACTGATGTTTTGGTAAAATTATACTCGGGAAAAATCCTTCGGTGGCCAAAGGTGTTAAGATGCAGAAGAAAACTGTCACAAGGCTGGTGGATAAGGTATGCAAATGCGGTTGAGAGAACACACAATGGTAATGTCCTTTGATGTAAGTTTAACGAGCCCAGAGAAGGTAATCTCGGTGGTTTTTCATATTTAGAGAGTCTGAAAAATCATAAAAGGAGACTCCGCTGGGGTACCTTTTTCGACAGTAGTCTAGTCGGTTCGAAAAAGGGATAAAGTAACACCAATTAGACGCCAATTCAAAACCATTTTAATGAGTGTGACAAGGATAAGATCACTCGGCTATTTTTTCACTTTTAAGGAGTCTGAAAAAAGCTTAACTATGGACTCTGTCAGGAATATTCTTCTGGACCAATTTAGCAAGTGTGAAAGAATAAGGTCACTCGACGATCTTTTCAATTTTAGGGAGTCTGAAAAGAGCTTAACTATGGACTCCATGGGGGTTTCTTTTTCGTAAATTTAGTCCCTCAGGCCCAAAAAAGGAATAAAATTATACCTGAGAGTACTCTTCTACAGAATGGGAATTCGATAGAGTATACCTTTGTTCGTACAGTTGACCGTATGGACCGAAAAAGGGGTAAACTACCGCCGGACATACGTGACTTCAAATTTCAGTTTAATGAGTGTGAAAGGCCACAAGATCACTCGGTAATATTTTTGTTTTTAGAGGGTCTGAAAAGGGCTTAAAAGGAGACCCGTTATTTTTGGGAGTCCTGAGGGTGAGACAAAGAGAGAAAAAAATCATGCAAATGAGGCTCAAACTCATATTCAGAAAAGACTATACGGACTCCCAAGCCTACAGTGTTTTTAGAAACGGCATGGACATCATAATGCAACGAGGACCTACCTAGGGCATCCATGTTCTGGTAAGCTCTACCACCAAGTTGGGACACTGCTAGAGAAGATATGACGGTTCCATGTCACAACCTGATGGGATCAATCCTATAGTAGAAGAAAAAGACAACGAGATGCAAAAGTTGGGGTGGTAACCTAACCTATATGCTCAAGTTGTTTTTTTTTTTTTTTTTTT
>ML788468.1:482443-513412 GCA_009831015.1 Picea engelmannii
CGGGCTGTAGTGGGCCTGCTAGCGGGTACCCGCGGGCTGTAGTAGGCCTGCTAGCGGGTACCCGCGGGCTGTAGTGGGCCTGCTAGCGGTTTATTTGATTTAAGAGGATTTTTAAGAGTTTATTCAGCATGGCTTTGGCAAGGTGTAGACATGAGTTGGCCTGATGCCAGGTAAGCCTGTGTGGTGCATTTTAGGGTTATAACAGGCATGGACATGCCTGAGTGCCCTGTCTCATCCATCGTGGCTGATGGGGAAGGAAGAATCCAAGGATCCTCAAAGTAAGTCGTGCGGAACGACGAAACTTGAAAAATCTCAACCTTATGGTGATTAGATATAAATTTGATATCGTCATGAGGAGGTGGGAAATCGAAGGTACGCATCAAGGATGGGCACAAACCCACCCCTACGTTAACGAAACCTAGTTGATGATTATCAATCATCAGGACCATGGATGCCCCCAAAGCCGGGTCAGGTCTGGAGAAGGACAGTTGATCGATGGTCACTATCCGACCCTCGTGTGGAAACAACAAGACTCGAAAAACTGTAGCAACCATAGCTTGCATAGAATAAGTCCAACTCCGTCCTAACAAGAGGTTATAGTTGAGGTGAGCATCAAATACCTCTACTTCGATTCACACGGTTTTCGCTCCTAACTGCACAGGGAAAGAAGGAACGATGACATGTGGTCGGAAAGAACGACCGTCGAAAGCAATGAGGAGAGTAGGTGATGGATACAAAGCGGGCTGGCCAATGGCCTTCCAACATTCTAACGACATAACGCACATCGAGGCGCCCTCATGGACCACCGTGCAAAAGATATTCCCTGTAAAAGTTTTCATGGGATGAGCCACTACTATTTGAAACGCTACGTGGTAAGGCAGACGAGGTTTTAAGTTGGTTGTATCTAACATGATGGTGCCCAAATTACAAGTCTCACTGGAGCCCAAAGAGGTTAACAAGTCTTTCCTCTGAGTAGGGAAGCTTTGGAGGACCTCTAAAGCAGACATGGTGCAAGGGGTTTGTGATAAATCCTCCACCATAGAGTAATTCTGGGCAGCCCTTGCATTTGGGTTGTGAGAAGCTTTTTTAAATGCACCCTTTGGAATGCGTGTCATTGTTTCTCCCAACATCTTCTCAATCTGTAGAGGAAGAGATGGGAGATCAGCTTCTTTACCCTTCTCATAAGCGCTTGGTTTACTATAGTCATGCGCTCTGGTCGTTATGAAAGCATCACCCCTAACCATATATACGTTCGTGGATGAGGGATTATTTGGAGGGTAGGTTTCTTGGCTTCCCCCTTTTGTGCTTGTAGAGGATTGAGTTATATTTTGCCCATGTTGAAAGGGATTAGCCAACACTGCTTGATGTTGCTGTGTGACAAACTTTTGGGCCTCTGCAAGTTGGGGACAAAGATGGGTCGGGTGGTCCTGCGCACACAAGTTGCATGGATACCTCGCCCTCTGTTTTTCTGTATTGTCCCTGCCAACATTATCAGTGGATTTTTTATCCCCCTTACCCTTCGTTCGTTTTTTTTTTCTTCCCTTCAGGCTGTTGGGTGGCCTTTGGGTTAGTCGACTGCACGGTGTGTACTTCTGACATTTGGGTAGGGGGAGCAGCCAAAGAAGTAGTTTGGCTGGCCGCTGTGTGTTGTATGGATAACTGTTGCAACTGTTTTGTCAATTGCTCAACGGGCTTAGTTTGTGCTGAACCAACAATACCATCAGCATGCGGTCCAACTCTCTGTTTAGTTTTATCCAGTATCGAACGTGGTGCATCTGGAAAGATGTTGTATAATAAACCAGACTGAGAATAGATGAGATCAAACTATTGAGCCCTCATGATGGCATCTTCTTCGGAGAAAACTCCGGATGTTGCGACGTCTTTGGATAACTGTGGGACTAAAGACTTAAGGAACCACTCAAGAAGGAATGTTGGTGGGACTGGTACTTTGATTAGACTCTTCCGACATATCCATTCTCAGATATGATCAGAGATATGGTCTGTTGTCGTCTATTTGAAATTGGCGAGAAACTCTGTGCCAACGTCGTATCTCACAGGTAACTGGAAATGGTTAAGGAAGGCCATCACCAGTTCGCCAAAAGAAGAGTATCTTGAGCGATCGAGCTCGATGTACCATTTCCCGACACTCCCAATAAGAGTATGTTGAAACAATCGCAACTGTACGGAGTCATCTTTCAAGGAGTCAGATGAACACCAAAGATGAAAAGTAGTCACATGATCACCTGGATCTTCATTAGACTTGGCCTCGAACTTTGGAATGTCCGAAGGAAACTTCGTCGGCATAGGAGGGCAACGTGGATCATGACAAATAGAATCATTTAACAACCTTGTCAAATCTGGCAACTGTAACGTCGCCAGGAATGGTAGTTTGGGTTGCTGCTGATAACTTGGGAAAAAGTGTCCTGGAGTTTGAATGGCACCAGGTTGCCAGGAAAAGTTTGGCTGCTGGCACCAGATTCTGGTAGAAACCATGGCCCTTCCCAGTGTAAGGATTTTGCATCTATGGAGACATCATCGACTGATTTCCCATAAAGGACATAGAGTGTTGGGCATGCATCGTGTTCGAAGGACTTTGGGAAGCATTACCCCATGCCGATCCTGATGGGAGAGGCATAATAGTCTGTCCAGGGTTCCATTGACTGTGGAAAGAATTACTCGAGAACGGAATTCCAGAGAAGGGAATAGATCCTTGTCCTGAGTTCCAAGGTCCTGCCAAGTGTGCCCCCTGTGCAGTAATAGTACCCTACGTAGGAGTGGATTGTCCGAAAATGGGGTTGCCCTCAGGCAGAAAAGCGGCGGATGAGAGTGTGTTGTTACCAAACATCCCGTTCCAAGAAAATGGTGTCGAACCTACCGACATACTATGCGCAGGTGTTCCTTGACTCCCCGCTCCAAATAGACTAGTCTGTGTAGGATGCCTAGCGGACTGCTGATGCGGACCACCAAGCAAAGGGGATGAAGGAGGAATATGACCTCCTGCATAAGGAAAAGAATTAAAAGGGACATGAGTTCCCCCAAGTTGACCTTGCAGAGGAGCGTTAGAGCTCCCTGCCCCCAGACCCAAAGTCTGTAAAGTGGAGTAGGTTAGTGCAAGACTTGTACTCGAACTAGGCATACCATATGAGAACAGAGGGCCTGTCGCACTAGGTGTGAAGGGGGTTATGGCTGCCACCATAGACGGGTTCGTTCCACTGTACGATGTAGTTGCAGCTGACACCATGGTGGCTCAGACCGACGATGGTAGATTAGGATATGACTCTCCTGTGGTAGCAATGGTGGTGGGAATTGAAGAATTCCCATAAGAAGTAACAACATTTGTTTCCATAGCTGTGTGAGGCACTTTCTGGCGTTTGTGAAATTGGATTGGTACAATAAATAGTGCCAAGATATCAGTGGTTGGGGTTTCAACCGAGCCAAGAGTGGCTGCTTAAAGGTTCAAAATAGTTGACTCCTCCGGGAGTTGTTCGGGCACAAAGGTTTGTAACCCGGTCGCTTCAAAAGACCCTTGTTGGTCTAGCTTCCGCTTTAATGGTGGCGGGGGTGGCTCCAGTGTAACCGGCGGCAGTCCAAGAAACCTTCGTGACCAGAGGAGCTCGGTATCCTCCACTGTGTGAGAATATCCAAGACACGCTAAGGTATTCTAAACGTTCAAAAGTAATAGACACTAAAAAAGAAGCACCTAAGATATAAGACAAGCAATCACTAAACTATTTGGAAGAACAGTTACAACAACCAACACTAGAGAAACTTACCGGGGCAAGTGAAAGTCAAAAATGGAAGCACCCTCTGGTTATAATCTACAAAGCGTGGCCCGATGTCTGTCCTAGGTACTGTGGTATACCCCCGTAGTCACCTATGTATGTCCCTAGAAAGATTGGCAACTAGGTTTCCAGCACGTGAACAATCACCAGGCGGGTACAGTCGAAAGTCGGGTAGACCACAATGAGCAGGGTATCAAGTCTGAAACCTGTCAAGGGTATCGAGAGAAAATGGTCTGGAAGACAAATGAGGACCTCGAACAAATTTGAGACCCATGAAGCCCCGTGGAAAATGCAAACGACAGAATCCAAAAACAAGCCCTCGATATGTGTTCTCCACTACGATTGGTCTAGCTTTGGAGGGGTTATCTCCGCTACCTTTCCTCACGCGACCTCGTGTTTATCCCCTGTGTGAGAGGGGGGTCTCGGATAACTTCCATGAAACTGGACTTAAACACTCCCTATCTCAGACTCTAATGTTTGGTTTTTAATGGCCTTGAAGAGTTTCCTCTCCAACTTAATCCAAGGCCCTAGTCCTGAACTAGTTTGTGAACCCTACAAACATAAAAGTCTAGTAGATTTTAAAATTAACGTTTATTTTATGGATTTATCTTACATGAAGGGGTATGAGGGTGAAACTGATGATGTGTAAATATGAAATAAAAAAATGATGAAAAAAGTTGGAAACAAAAGACTTTTACTAAATGCAAAATTTCAACAACTTTTCACAAAGAAAGATTTCTTTTAATTTTTTCTAAGATTTTGGACAACAAACTCACAAGAATTTCGCTCGACTACGAGCTACTTATCATCTAAGTGCACTGCAAAAAATTACGAAATAAAAGACTTTTCCCTCGCTAATGATGCAAAAACACATTCTTTAACCAAAGAAGAAAATGAAAAGAGATTTTATTTATTTATTTAAGTGCTAGTGAAAAGGGAAAATACTGACAAGCAAAAAACCAAGAAAAACAAATTCTGGCTTAAAGCGCAGATCGCAAATAATCAGAGTAAATAATTACAGAATGTCAATAATAATAAAAAAAAATACTCTCACGCTTGTCTAAAAGCCATAAAATAAATAAATAAATAAATTATTTTCTGTCAACTATTAACTGAGAAAAAGTAGGCTAAGGGTAAGATGACCTAACCTACTGACTATTCAAACCTAGACTCAAACACCTGAGAGGAGTAGTTCTTATCAAAGGAGGGGATGACTGCCCGACCCTGAAAAAAAATTAGCCTATCCAAGCATGCGACTTTCACTAAAACAGCACGTGTGCAAACGCGTGTTGAACAGAGACATAAAGCATGTACATGCAGGCTGACCTTATACAGGCCGCGTGTATATCTAAATTCTAAGGAAAAATATGAAAACAGGCAGTGCATACTAGGAAGAGGCCTCTGGTATTTATGTCCAGGGTCCCTTGAAGGCTTGGATGCTCTTTCTCATAAAAAAGACAAATAATGCAAGGAAAAATAAGGCGGAAAAAGCAATCTGAGATAGGACTGTGAACCAGCAAGACTCAGACAGGATTCCAGAAAACCCCCTGAGAATGTGTAATTCTGATAGGGAAGAGGAGGACTGCCTCTAAGGTTCTCTGAACTCCTACACGCTACTGATATCTCTACAGCTAGCGTTCACACGCGGTCTGTCAGAGGAT
This sequence comes from Picea engelmannii, assembly GCA_009831015.1. NCBI lineage: Eukaryota > Viridiplantae > Streptophyta > Pinopsida > Pinales > Pinaceae > Picea > Picea engelmannii. The sequence continues at coordinate 487,887 of ML788468.1, forward strand.
AGGCCACGGGTACACGCGTGCAGGCCTTCTACAGGCCGCGTGTACCTCTGTGTGTCCCGAAAACTACAGTCAAGCAAAAGTTAGGGAAAACTGGTATGGAAAACCAGACTCCCTGCTAGCTCAGACCTTACAGAAAAAAACAGGCAAAGAAAAACAGAAAACCTAATCTTTAAACTACCCAAAAACTTAAATAAATCCAGGAACCCTAAAGAGTATTCTCCCCAGTACGGTCGCCAATTATGTTGTTGGGAAAAACACCCTACGGACTAGCAAACTAGGGTCAGACTTGCATGCAGATTTGACTGAATAGAAACTACTTTTTTACCTACAACCCAAGATTTAAACCCCTTTTTCATAGTAAATGCAAGGAAAAGGACCACCTACCTTATTACCGACATTCGATGTAGATCCTCCGTTGTGCTTGACTACTTGCTTGTGCTACTCCTTCCACAGATGACTTGCACTCAAGACAAACAACAACTATGCATGCATGCTACTTCTATACTCAAGGGTTAGAAATAAAGCATAAATAAATCAAATCATATACAATTCATGCATTGGGACAAGAAAAGTATTCTTTTTATTATTGAAAGTGAATCAACTTACAAAAGCTGAGACCGACCACCGCTCCTTGAACTTGATCCTGGGCTCCTCTTCTTCTGTCCTTCAACTGCTTTGCGTTAAATCTCCTTTGGCATGAGGAAAGGCTAAAGGGTTAGGACAATGGATTACGTAAATGGGCAGAGTTTCTTCGCTATATTTTTTCCTCTTCCAAATGGTACCCCTACCCCTTCTTTTATAGGCTAGAAGGAGCTAGGCTTTTGGATGAACCCTCTGCCATGCATGGCCGGGAGTTTCAGTTAACTGACCCATAGATTTTTGTCCCATGGATGAACCCTCTGCCATGCATGGCAAAATTCCTTTTTTCATGCTTTGCTAGGTACACGTGGGCTGTTGTGAGTCAGGCAGTGTGTACACGCACGTAGTAATGGGTTAGGGCACGTGGGCCTTGCCACAAGAGGATTTTCAAAGAGTTGTTCAATAGATTTTTGGCAAAGAAGGGATATGAGTTAGCCTGATGCCAGGTAAGCATGTGTGGTGCAATTTAGGGTTATAACAAATGGTGCTATGGAATCTGTACATGTATTGATGACTCGAACATTGAAGTGGTAGTATGGAACATAAATAATGACATGTTGATGATTTATTGGTTGGATGGTCTCCTAACAAGTCACAAGGTTGAGAACCCAATGAAACCAAGAAAAACAGGTAAGGCATAAGTTCATATTTTTTTAATGTTTCATATCTACTTTCTCTTCTTATCAAATGGTATAGATTGATTTATTAAGGCAACACACATTGGTTGTCAGGGAAAAACATTTTATGAAAATTTAAAAGGCCTACTAATCTAGTTGCCCCCCAATGAGTTAATCGACGTCGCTAGGTATGAATGTGAAAACATCAAAACAAATCACCAAAACCCCTAACTGTCGATGGTTTTCTGTACAATGATGACATGGCATGTGTTGAGGTGGTTGATGTGGTGAGTGACATGGAAGGAATGGGTCAGAAAGATGATGTGGCCAATGACATGGAAAGTGACATTGTGAGAAATGTGGTAGTCTACATGTCATTGAGGAACTATAAGAGTTGATGTGGCAGGGTGACATGTCATATGATATGTATCTTATGGAAGTCGAGGTGGAATTTTATGTGGCATATGGAATAAGCTCTGAAGGAATCCTCTTCGTTGACAAGTTGGATGACCACAATTAGCTTTCTTTCTTAATCAGGCGGTCGGTATGGCTCTTGAATCTTAAACTAGGGCTTTAGCGCTAGTACAAGACTTTGTTACCCCTTCAGTCATGAGATATTAACTGACATTAGCAGTCACATCGGGAGATAGACCAGGCTCATGTGCATGTGCATTACCATTGGATGACTCCTGATGCCAATAATATGATCGTCACTTGTTATAAAACCTAGTTGGGTCAGACCCTTTTACCCCGTTGCTATTCCTTCCAACTTTCACACCTAACCTGATCCTTCCATCATCTATTTTCAGAATAGGAACTTTTGAATTATTTTTTGTATTATTCCTTCTTTTGATTAGCCAACTTTTCACAGATATGTGTGTTACTTAATTAGAGTTTTCCTCAAGCTTTGGTTATGGCTAAAAAATGGTTAAAGAAACCAACAAATTAAAGAAAGTAAAGGAAATAAATTAAACAAAAAAAGAATCTAAAACAATTAATAAAGAAAAATAAAAAATTCAAGAATCGAAAAGAAAGTGGTACCCGAAAATGTTAAAATTTTTAAGGGTGCATTCAGTGCTCAATAGTATGGTGACATCCTCACTTACCTTCACACCCAAAAGTTTGGTTCACATATTTGTTTGGTTCACATATATGAAGTATGTGGATTTATCTACCATATCTCCTAAAAAAATTTGAAAATTAAGTGTTTGAGCAATTATCATTGTGTGTTATCTTCAATCATGAGTTCGATTCCCCATATTATCCATAATCTAATGGTCATATTAAGGTCGTCAACAAATTCCTCAAAACCATGCTTCAACAAATAGTGAACAAACACAAAGCCATCTAACACCATGTGCTTTTCTCCACACTTTGGGTGTAATATCCCTAGACCAAACCCAATTGTAATGTAAATGAAAATGTACTTAAGCTGGTGAGTTGTTTGATATCTTTTTGTATGCACATTTCATGGCATAGTGCACCCGTGTACTGCGCAGTAAAATGATGAAGTGTGCACATTCCAAGATACTGCACGCAACAACTTGAGTGCACAGGATTTTGAGGCCAAGTAGCCTTTGTGCATATGCTGTGTTTTATAGGCTGGTGAGCCAATTATTATAAGATAGGATGCTTATGTTTTGATTAGGCCGGAGAGCCTAGATGTTAAAGGCAAGTGCACCTATTTTTTTATATGTCTCATCATTAATATAAAATTCATTGTTGCACGCAGACTGACCACGATAAAAGAGTATGGGGGACTAAAATCCACTAGTTAGGGAAAGGGTGGGGGCTAAAATTTAAGGAAAAGGGCTAAGCTATGGAGCCTAATACAAAAAGGAATATTATATAAATATTTCTTAAAGTATAAAGTATGGATAATTATTTTATCCTAAGTTCTAAATTTGGGGACAAGTGGGTCAAAGTATCTCCCAACATGACAAGTGTCAAGTTGGGGACATGCATACATATTGTTTGGACTTAGTTCATTTTAAGGGGATTCTTACCATCATTCCTTGGATCATTCAGTCATCCAGTCAATCATCCATGATAATTCACACACCCATTGAGATATCCTTCATACCTTTGTCACTGTACCTGAACCTGTATCCACAACCATATCTGTTCATGTAGTTAGTTAGCTTGGGAGATGAACTGAAGAAGCGGGTTGTTAGGCCCCTGTGATATTGAAGAGGCGGGTTGTTAGGCCCGTGATAAAATTCTCTCTGGGTGAGAGAATTTCTGTGGAATTGATTTTCTAAAGGTGCTGAACTGAAGCTACAGTGCTCTGAGACTTCTTGTCTGGCCTATTGTTGAAGCCTGAAAAGGAAGTGGGGCAGCCGAAGAACTGTTGAGCAGAGAAGGGACACACTTCCTAGTGTGGGACAGACATGTGGAGAATGAGGGACTGTAGGCTGTTATTTTGAGTTGGCACCTATGACAGAGTTTTCCTTGTTGTCTATGAGCCATTAGCCTAGTTAGGAATCCATTTACCGGGGTGGAGTTTAGTCCCATCTTGGGGGTGACCCATTGCTGAGAGTGATGAGAAGTGTGGTCTAAGGCTGGGAGGTTCGTGGAAGGTATGCACACTGTTGATGATATTATTACCAAGATAAGTGTCAATTGTGTGATAAAATTACATGCTACATTGTTATTTACGTGTGTATTTTTATGGGTTTATCTTATGTTTGGTTATAACTGTCTGTATATTTATGGGTATTTTCTGTATATGCTGCATGTATATGTTTACTACTATTTTAGTATGAATATGTGCATTTACAGTATGCATTTTTTTGTTTATGTTATATATATATATATGCAAGTGTTCGGTGTGTATATATTTTAATTGCATGTAGTTCGAAAAATTTATGTGGCATAGCTTAGATTGATGTTGGGTATGTTACAATATTTTCTGCAGAGAGAACAAAAAGAGTTCTCTGGAGTAGTGTGGCCTGACATGGGTGGCCGGGGACGTTACAACATGGTATCAGAGATTCAGTTTTCAACACTAAGCCTGGATGGGCCGATCAAGTTGAGTTGAAGTGAAATTTCACAGAGGATTGATTTCGAAGTGGCCAAATTTCATGTCGCAGAGCGTCTATGGTAAGTTTTAGAAACAACGACGTAGAATTGGGAAAAGCCCCAATTTCTATTATTAAATTCATGAGAGAATGGAGAAATTCGGTCAAGTGGTGAGATATTATTGGTTTAATATCTGTTCTAGCAAATTCATACCTGGAATTGGTCGAATTTGAAGTTATAGTGAAGCCATGATAGATGGAGCGAGATTAGTAAATAAAATTTCCAATTCGTGAATTGATTTTGGGTAAAATTTGTTCCAGAAATGTCAACCCACAACAATTTATTGTTGCATAGGTTGAACTGGTGTTATCGGGGTGAAATTGAATGAATTTCATAGTTGCAAAATTTCTATGGTAAATTGGGGAAATAGTTAGGAAAAAGCCCCAATTTCTGCAACAAAATTCATGAGGAATTGATGCACATAAAAATAAATGTGTGCAGGTGGGCGCACTTAAAATGCATGAGGTGTAGTGAAAAGATTGTGATAGGTAAAATTCGGCATTGTGTGGCAAGATATTGGCATGTTGGTGTACGTACTAAAATTTGGCACTGCACAAAAAAATATTTGCGTGCTGATGCACGTGCTAAATTTTGGCGTCATGCGGAAAAATGTTGGTGTGCAGGTGTGTGTGTTAAAATTGTGGCGCCGCGCGGAAGAATATGGTGTGCGGGTGTGCGCGCTAAATTTAGTATTACGTGGTGTACATACACATAATAAGATGCACGCAGTGTACACACACATAATAATGGCGCATGTGGTGTGCATAGTATTGGCAGAGAGCAGAGGAGTTTGGTTGGTGCGCATGCAATATGAGTATATGTTGTCGTGCGGAAATTTAGTTATTGATGTGCGTAGAGTATTGTTGCACGGTGGGGCCGTACTAAAATTTGGCATGGTACATCGCATAGAGTGAAATGTGTACGGAATGTTAGAGCGCGATACAAAAACTGCACGCAACAGGTAATAGTGCAAGAACCAAAACTGTGTGTGGTGGATATTGGCGCGCGACACAAAAGTAGAGCGCGCAAGTTATTGGCACGAAAAAGAAGTGATGCATAGTGGTTATAGGTGCGTAGAGAAAGAATTACCTTGTGGTGTTTCCGTGCATGCTAAATATGTGTGTACAGGTTGAAATTTGTGCGCACAAAGTCGTTTGGATGGTGAACAACAACGAATTTCCGCGACATTTTATACTATTCGAATGCCATCTTTTTGCAACACATTTTTGAGGGCCGTAACAACATTTTTAACTACTCAAAAACCACGAGAACAAAGTGTGCCAAGTCACAGTTTGTCTCTACAACTCAAATAAAATAGCTCGGAGAGATCTTTCTAATGGTGAAAACTATTTGTCAAACAAATCTTTTATGAGAAGGTTACAACACAAACTGTGGAGGGTAAATTTTAAGACCCATCTAACTTCAAAGAGCCATAACTTTCTGCTCCAGAATAGATTGAGGCACAAGAGCAGTCAATGGAAATCTATTGAACCATAGAATACATTCCTAGAGATTAATTAAATTTCTGGGCATGTTAAAGAGGTTTAATATGGAAAATAGGGTACTTGTAGCATTCCAGAGCAAAAACACAAATTGGCCTAGAACTTCAACAAGCTGTAGCTAGCAGCCCGAAACCTAGAAAAAGGCGAAACATGGACAGAGTGTCCATAATATGTATATAAAGAAACCCAAATAAGCTCATACAAAAAATCCAATGGAGTATATGCAAAAATTCTTAACTACAACGTAGAGTTGCGCCAAGTTGAAAAATGAACAGAAAAATTAATGGGCAATTTTTAAATAACCATAACTTTCTGCTCAAAACTCAAAATTGAGCATGGGAGAAGACGTTGGAAAGGCCTCGGAAAGTGGGATATAAATATCTACTAATAGAACTGATCTGTCCATTCAAATTTTTAGGAAATCAAAAGAAAAAACTTTGATATATTATTGAACTAAAATGGTTATTATTTTTCATGAAATTGTTGAGTCAGTTAACCTGACAAAGTTTTGTTGGCTTCACATTTTGTAGAGTTACCAACAAATAGATCATATCAGGATCATCACATAGTATAGAGGAATGGAAGAGGCACAGGGGACATACAACCAATAAGATGAGATCAGAGGGATGGATGTCCATTTGGGCATTGAAGGAACAAACTCCAATGGACATGGAGAAGGAAGAGATGAAAACATGAATATGGTAGAGACCATTAAAAATTTGCAGAAGGATGTCCAAAGACATAAAGATGATAATTAAAGGATTATGAGAGCCAAGGAGCAACAAGATGAGTTCAACATGAAGTTAATGAAGAGCTTGAACAAAATTGAAAAGAAATTGGATAGGGAGAGTGGCTCAAGCAAATCTGGAAGTCACAGGCCTCCTGATGAGAAAAAAGGAGCAAGAAGTGTTAGCAGACATCACCACCACTCCCAGAGGCATTCCAATAAGAGAGCACACAATAACTCAAGTCCATCCCCTATCAGGAAGCATAAGGGTTCTGGGGTGGATGAGTTACAAGGAGAAATGAACAAAATCAAACCTCCTACATTTGATGGTGAGCACAAGATTGATGAATATGCAGAGACATGGTTGCTGGGCATGAGAAAGTATTTTCAATTGGATAATTATTCTTCTCTTGCAGAAGGTAGAATTTCCATCTATCAAATCAAGGGAAAGACATCCATGTGGTGGGATTATCTTGTGTAGGTGCAACACGTTAAAGAGAAAAGTGTTACTTGGAGGGAATTCAAGAAGTATTTTGATAAGAAATACTTGACTAAGAGATACTATGACAAGAAAATGAAAGAGTTCTTTGAACTCAAGCTTGGGAGTACAACCATAGATGAATATCAAAGAAGATTTTTAGAATTGTTGAAGTATGTCTCTCTTTCATCAAGGATGAGATAGTGAAGATTCAAAGGTATTTGAGTGGATTTCCATCATTCATCAGTGAAAAAATACAGTATGATTATCCCAAGACATTGGAGGAGACCATAAGGTGAGATAAATGCTTATATGATAAAAAAAAAGTAAGGCCAAATTTCCAAAAATCTTATGAAGACAAAAAGAAATTCAATATGGATAAGAGGAGAAGGGATCTAAGCCACAATTATTCAGAAATAATCCTCAGGGATAACAAACTCTTAGATAAACCAGAACGATTGAGACAAGGGGTCAAAGGCCAAGGAAGCCACCTATTCAATGTTGGGGTTGTAAAGGAGATCATATGTTCAGAGATTGTCCTCACAGAGGTGAGAAAGTGAGGACTGCTCACAATGTACAATAAGCTAAAACAATGGAGGACATGGGTAGAAATGTACCAAGGATCTATGCAGCCCTAGACAACAATCAAGCAGAGTATCAATCACATATGATTGAAGTGGAAGGTATGATAAAAAACCAAACCATTGCTATTTTAATTGATTCAGGAGCTAGTCATAGTTATATAGATCCTAAGATGGTGGAAAGTTTGCATTTGCCAAGAAGCAGGCACGGAAAATCTTGGTTGTTGCAGCTAGCTACCAGAGCCAAAAGAAAAGTTAATGAGATGGTTAAGTCATGTATTATGGACATGAATGGACTGAACACCAAGGCATATTTGAACATCTTGTCTTTAGGTTCCTATGACTGTCTAATTGGGATGGATTGGTTGGAAAAAAATCATGCTATGTTGGATTGTCATAACAAGTCATTTACTTGCTTGTCTGAGGAAGGGAATATAAGGAAAGTGTAGGGAATTCCCAGGGCAATAACCATCATATAAATTTCAGCATTGGAGCTGAAGAAATGTTACAAAAAAGGGTGTCAAATATTTGCAACTCATATGGAAGAGACACCTAAAGATAAGGTGCCAAATTTGGAAGACCATGCAGTCCTAGAATATTTTGAAGATGTGTTCAGGGAGGTACCAGGACTACCCCCAAAGAGAGATATTGATTTCTCTATAAATTTAATGCCTCGAGCAGCTCCAGTGTCAAAGACTCCTTACAGAATGAGTACACTAGAGCTGAAGGAATTGCAAATGCAGATTGAAGAAATTTTGAAGAAGGGGTATATACTCCCAAGTGTGTCACCTTGGGGTGCCCCATTCTTTTTCATGAAGAAGAAATATGGGAAATTAATATGGTGCATTGATTTTAGACAGTTGAATAAAGTGACTGCAAAGAACAAGTATCCTCTGCCAAGGATTGATGATCTCTTTGATCAATTGAAGGATGCAAATATATTTTCAAAGATAGATCTCAGATCAGGATACCATCAGGTAAGGATTAAAGAGGAAGATATCAACAAGACCACCTTCAGGACATGGTATGGTCATTATGAGTTCACAGTGGTGCCATTTGGGTTGTCAAATGCACTAGCTATTTTTATGTGCTTAATGAATGGTGTTTTCCGAGAATATTTAGACAAGTTTGTCATTGTATTTTTGGATGACATCATTGTATATTCCAAGTCAGAAGAAGAGCATGAACAACACTTGAGGATGGTGTTGCAAGTAGCAAGGGAGCATCAGTTGTATTCCAAATTGAGAAAGTGCTCATTTTATCAGAAGAAAATTCATTATTTGGGACATATCATTTCAAAGGATGGGATAGTAGTGGATCCTGAGAATATAGAAGCCATTAGGGAATGGCCAGTGCAAAATAATGTGACAGAGGTCGGATCATTCATGGGCCTTGCAGGCTACTATAGGATATTCTTTGAATGATTCTCAAGGATTGCACACCCAATCACTTCCTTGCAAAGAAAGGATGTGAAGTTTCAATGTACATTGTATTGTGAGAAGAGTTTCCAACACTTGAAGAAATTATTAACCAGTGCTCCAATACTAAGGATTGCAAACCCAAATGAAGACTTCATTGTATGCACAGATGCATGTAAAGAAGGACTTGGTGGAGTCCTTAGTCAAAATGGGTTTGTTATATGTTATGAATCAAAGAATTTGAAGGAGAATACAAGACACTATGCCACTCATTATTTGGAGTTGACAGCCATAGTGCATGCCTTGAGGAAATGGAGACACTACCTCATGGGGAAAACGTTTCAGCTCAAGACAGACCACAATGGTCTGAAATATTTATTTGATCATCCAACTCTAAATGCTAGGCAAAACAGCTGGTTAGAATTTTTAAGTGAATATGACTTTGATATAAAACATATCAAAGGGAAAGAGAACAAAGTGGTTGATGCACTCAATAGAAGAGTGCATGAATTGCATGCTACAACCATTAGCATGTACCAATCAGATTTGAAACACAGAATATTAGAGGCTGCAAATTTAGATTTGCAATACAAGAATTAGTGGCAAAATTACAACAAGGTAATTTACAGCAGAAAATTGAAGAATACAAGCTAGCTAATGATGAAACTCTCATGTACAGGGGCATAATTTATGTACCAAATTCCCAAGAATTGAAAAATCTGATATTGGGAGAAATGCATAATGTACCTTATGTTGGGCACCCAGGTTATCAGAAAATTATTGCAGCTGTCAAAAGCCAATATTATTGGCCAGGCTTGAAGAAAGAGGTTGTTGATTTTATTCCCAAATGTATGGAATGTCAAAAGGTAAAGGTTGAGCATAGACACCCAAATGGTTTGCTACAACCATTACCCATTCCTGAGTGGAAATGGGAAGTTTTAACAATGAATTTCATTACCAAACTACCTAGAACAAACAAGCAATATGATTCTATCATGGTAGTGGTGGATAAGCTTACTAAAGTTGCCCATTTTATTCCAGTTAAGCTCACTCACAAGGCAACCAACATTGCTGATGTTTATATGAAAGAAATTGCTCGATTACATGGCATACCCAAGACAATTGTCTCTGACAGAGATTTAAAATTTACCTCAAAATTTTGGAAGGGATTATTTAATCGATTTGGAACAAATTTGAATTTTAGTATAGCGTATCATCCATAATCAAATGGAAAAACAAAGAGGGTGAATCAAGTGATTGAAGATATGTTGAGGATGTATGTGATGGATAAACCATCAAAATGGGAAGACTACCTATACTTGGTAGAGTTTGCTTATAACAATGGGTACCGAGCATCTCTAAAGATGAGCCCATTTGAGGCACTTTATGGCAGAAAGTGAAACACACCAGTAAGTCGGGATAACCCAATAGATAGAGCAGTGGTTGGGCCAGATTTACTCAGGGAAATGCAGGAGAAAATGTTGAAAATAAAATAAAATTAAAGGCTGCCCAAGACAGGCAGAAAATCTATGCTGATAAGGGAAGAACTCACAGGGAATTTAAAGTGGGAGACCATGTATTCTTGAAAGTGAAAGCCAACAAAAGTTCCCTGAAGTTGGGAAATTGTTCAAAGTTGGCAGCTCGCTATTGTGGGCCATTTGAAATCCTAGAAAGGATTGGGCCAGTATCTTATATGATTGCATTGCCTGCATCTATGTCTGTTCATAATGTATTTCATTTATCATTTCTCAAGAAATATATACCTGATGCTAATCGTGTTATTGATTGGAATGTGATTCAGGTGGATCAAGAAGGCGCTTTCCAAGTGCATCTGGTACGCATTCTAGACCGTAAAATCAAATAGCTCTGGAATCGAGCCAAAGGGCTTGTAAAGGTCCAATGGACCTTGTACGATCCTGAGGACGCTACTTGGAAGCATGAGGATGCAATGCAGGCATAATACCCACATCTTTTTGAGGATGTTTGAAATTTTTGTTGGATATGTGTGTACTTAATGAACTGAGGATAGTGCATAAATAAGGGGAGGGGATTGTAATATCCCTAGACTGAACCCAATTGTAATGTAAATGAAAATGTACTTAATTTGGTGAGCTATTTGATATCTTTTTGTATGCACCTTTCATGACATTGTGCGCAGATGTACTGTGTAGTAAAATGATGAAGTGTGCACATTACATGATACTGCGCGCAACAACTTAAGTGCGCACGATTTTGATGCCAATGATCCTTTGTGTATATGTTGTGTTTTATAGGCTGGTGAGCCAATTATTATAAGATAGGATGCTTATGTTTTGATTAGGTCGGAGAGGCTAGATGTTAAAGGCCAGCACACCTATTTTTGTATATGTCTCATCATTAATTTGAAATGCATCGCTGCGTGCAGAACGACCATGATAAAAGAGTATGGGGGACCAAATTCCACTATTTATGGAAAGGGTGGGGGATAAAAGTTAAGGAAACATGCTAAGCTAGGGAGCTTAAGTGTTAAGAACCTGAATAGATCTACAAATATAATCACCACAAATACTGAATACACAATAGATCCACAAGCAAGATAGAAAAAACCACACTTTATTATTACCTAACCCTTGAGGTAGGGCAACACCATACAATGGATCCTATTATGGAAGGGATCCTCTCATGTTCACTTGCCTCTTTGAGGGGGCATCCTCCTATTGAGCTATCGTTCCAAATACAATATTTCTCTTCATGTCTCATTACATTGCTTGAACCCCTTTATATAGTGCTACCATCACCTAAGAACATTCTAGAGGAGAAATCTTCTAGAAGTAGAACCTTCTAAGAAGTCTTCTTACATTTATTATATCTAATTACCCATTTATTATATCTAACTACCATAATGGGCCTTATTTAATAATATAGTGGACCTAGTCCACCTTACATTGAATGACCTCCACTATTATCACTATGGGCCCTCTGCCCCCCCCCACTACCCCTCTAGCTACCTTACATTCCATCCCTCTTATGAAAGCGTTGTCCTCAATGCTTTATGTACAACCATATACCAGGGTCTCATGGATAATTGTGGACCATAATGCTGAAGAAGACTGAAGAACCAAGGTCCCATGTAGAAAGGAAATCCACCATGCTGAAGTAGTCCAACCACCATTGTAAGCCCGGGTCCCATGTCCAAGTGCTCAAGCGAACTCCCCGTGGAATATTTTGGAACCCAATAACCAACTCCAAATGATGCTCCAAAGACTGACCCCTATCATGTGGATCCAAATAAGAAGATCCATCCACATAGTAGAAAATGGTCGTAGCAGAATCTAGAATGAATAATACCACTGTAGAATATGTAGACTAAACGTTGGTAACTAGCTCTTGATGTGGGGCATTGATGTTCTCTACAGAAGGTGGAGTAGAGTCATCAAATAAAATATGAAAGTGGTTGTCATCCCAGAAATTACAACTATCCATATACCAATCATCACAATCTGCCTCAAAATCATACCAAACATATATTTCTTGATTATATTCATCCTTGAGGCCCTCCATAAGAAATCTTTCCTGCATGTTATTCAATGAATCTTAAATACTACGAAAACTATCATTGAGGCCATCTGTTAGGCTGTCTGTGAGGCCATGTACAAATGCATCCAATCTGTCATCCAATGTGTGAAAAAATTGGGCTTTGAATGATTCAAGAATTTCTTTCATGTTTTGAGAAGAAATAGCCATCTGAGCATCTTATGAACTCACCCAATAGGCTACGACAGAAAATTGTGGCTTTTTCTGGAAAAACCCTAAAAAATTGTTGAAGTTAAAATGCTCATAACTTCACTTCTCGAACTCCGTTTTGACTGTTTTTTTTTTTGAAAATGTGTGAAATTGTGAGAGTAACTCAGATATGTAATTTATTTGGGAAAATTCGGCCTCCAGATGCTACAGAAATAAAAAAAAAATCTCACCGTCGTCTGCGGAAAAAATCCTGAAAATTTGCAGATTTTAAAACTTCAATATCTTGACTTCCCGGACTCCGTTTCAGACGATTTTTTTTTTCAAATTGGGTTTTTTTCTGAGAGAAACTCAGATATACAACAATTTTCTACAAATTTTTCATATAAATATACCTAAAACTTTGAGAATGTCGCGGCCCTCTTTTTTCTGCTCCGAAAAAAAAAATCTGCAAAAATAAAAAATATTTGTCCACAATGTGTGCCCAAGGAAAGTGCTCTGATACCACTTGTTAAGAACCTAAATAGATATACAAATATAATCACAACAGATAATGAATACATAATAGATCCACAAACAAGATAGAAAAAACCACACTTTATTATTACCAAACCCTTGAGGTAGGGAAACACCATACAATGGATCCTATTATGGAAGAGATCCTCTCCTGTTCACTTGCCTCTTCGAGGGGGCATCCTCCTATTGAGTTACCGCTCCAAATACAATATTTCTCTTCATGTCTCATTACATTGCTTGAACCCCTTTATATAGTGCTACCATCACCTAAGAACATTCTAGATGAGGAATCTTCTACAAGTAGAACCTTCTAAGAAGTCCTCTTACATTTATTATATCTAATTACCCATTTATTATATCTAACTACCATAATGGACCTTATTTAATAATATAGTGGACCTAGTCTACCTTACATTGAATGACCTCCACTATTATAACTATGGGCCATCTGGGCCCCCCCACTACCCCTCTAGCTACCTTACATTAAGCCAAAAAGGAATATTATATTAATATTTCTTAAAGTATAAAGTATGAATAATTATTTTATCCTAAGTTCTAAAGTTGGGGACAAGTGGGCTAAAGCAGCTCCCAACATTACAAGTGTCAAGTTGGGGACATGCATACATATTGTTTGGACTTAGTTCATTTTTCAGGGATTCTTACCATCATTCCTTGGATCATTCAGTCATCCAGTCAATCATCCATGAGAATTCACACACCCATTGAGCTATCCTTCGTACCTTTGTCACTGTACCTAAACCTGTTTCCACAACCATATATTTTCATGTAGCTGGTTAGTTTGGGAGTTGGACTGAAGAAATAGTATGTCAGGTTCGTGGGATATTGAAGAGGCGGGTTGTCAGGCCCGTGAGAAAATTCTCTCTGGGTGAGAGAATTGTTGGGGAATTGATTTCCTGAAGGTGCTGAACTGCAGCTACAGTGCTCTGAGACTTCTTGTCCGGCCTGTTGATGAAGCCTGGAAAGGAAGTGGGGAAGCCAAATGAATGTTGAGCAGAGAAGGGGCACACTTCTTGGGGTGGGACAGGCATGTGGGGAATGAGGGATTGTAGGCTGTTAGTTTGAGTTGGCACATGTGACAAAGTCTTCCCTGTTGTCTATGATCCATTATCCTGGTTAGGAATCCCTTTACCTGGGTGGAGTTTAGTCCCAGCTCGGTGGTGACCCACTGTTGAGAGTGATGACCAGTGTGGTCTAAGGCTGGGATCTTCATGGAAGGTCTGAATGCAGTTGGTGATATTCTTACCAAGATAAGTGTCAACTGTGTGATAAAATTACATGTTGCATTGTTATTTACGTGTGTATTTTTATGGGTTTATCTTATGTGTGGTTATAACTGTCTGTATATTTATGGGTATTTCCTGTATATGCTGCATGTATATGTTTACTATTATTCAGTATGAATCTGTGCATTTACAATATGCATTTTTCTTTTTACGATATATATATATATATATATATATATATATATATATATATTTCCGTAAGAGTTCTGTGTGTATATATTTTAATTGCATACAGTTCAAAAAAATTATGCAGCATAGCTCAAATTGATGTTGGGTATGTTACAGTATGTTCTGTAGAAAGAACACAAAGAGTTCTCTGGAGTACAGTGGCCTAGAATGGGTGGTCAGGGACGTTACATTGGGCATACCAAACAATTGTCAAAACCGCCATGAGTTTTACTCCCTTCCACCTCATCCATGGGGTGGAATCAATCCTTCCCACTGAGTGTGAAATATCAACAATTTGAACAACAATCAAACTACTATCAGACACCACTCTCCTCAAGAAATGCCTCATTGATTTAGAGACTATTGGTGAAGATTATCATTCCTTGTTACAATAAAACAAGGATGCCAAAAATCACTCAAAAGCCTCTTTTGATCACCAAGTCCACCCTCACTCCTTCATAAAGGTGACCTTGTTCTATCCTATGATATCGCCCATGATACCTTAGGTTATGGAAAATCTGAATCCCTTTGGATAGGCCCTTTTATCGTCAAACACTACATCACCAAGGGGGCATACATCCTTTCCCATCCTAAAGGTAGCCTCCTCAAAGACCTTGTCAGTGAGTTATATTTGAAGAGGTTCTGCCCTTAAGTAGCCATTTTACTTCGGACTGCCTCTGTGTGCATATTTTCTTTGTAAAAATGTTCATAGATTGTTCACCTTCTTTTTACATGCACATCAAAATTCTTTCACATTTATGATCATTGCCCTTTTTTCTTTACGAAATGAATCATTCACCAACATATCATATTGGGTTTGCTGACGGTGCTAGTCTATGGAATTAAAATCCTATCTCAATGGCTTGGGACATTTATTCCCCTTTGTATACATTGCTTCAATCCAATAGCATATGCCTAGGACCAATTACGAGTAACCAAGCAAAGTATGCTACTATGATTGGCCTTCTAGTTAATGTTTCTCACCTTCACATTCACCACTTCATCATATTATTGGATTCCTATATTGTCATCTTGTAGTTGAATAAGTTTCACCATGTTCATGACCCTTTCCTATTTATAAATTACCTTCAAGTTAAAATTTTGTCAAGGAATTTTGAATCCATCACATTCACACATATTCCCATAAGTGAAAACTAGTTTGTATACCATATTGCAAATGAAATTCTAAACTGGAATTCGATGCATTAATTAAACATTTTTTAGCATGATTTATCTATCTAACATGTGCATGTAGTTTTTCATCATCATATAAAAATATTGTATAGTAAATAAGTAAAATAACATAAACATATCATTAGATACACACCATCACATCAATCAAAGTTACACCATAGCGAAATATCAAAATGTTTTCACACACACACACACACATACAAAATTTCAAAATGGGGCACATCACTATAAATGGGTCATCCCTCGCTATAGCTGGCATGCTCACATGCCATATATAAAATGGGGGAATTTCCCCTATACATCAGTCATATACAAAAACAATTCCTCGCCCATATACATATGAATATACAAAACCAATACCTACCCATATACATAATACACACATCATTCAAGTGCCCCAAGATATGCCCCCCTAGCTGAGGGAACTCCACTAGGTGAAGGCCTGATTTAACCAGTGGTAGCCACACCCACCACCATTTCTTGTCTAACTGATGGGTGCCAATTCAGAGTAAGACCTATAGAGGCCTCCAAAAACTCCTCCTCCAAATTCTCCCAACCAACCTGTTATACTGCATAGAGTACCCGGTCAAAACATTGATAGAGGTTTTCCAGATGACCCTAGAGCGGTCCCTAGCTGGATGATATAATGCATGCGAACTAAATATAGGTGCACAAATCTACATTGGTGTTTTCCAATCACCCACGCAGAGCATACAAACACCCTCAAAAGGGGTTGTATGGTCCTTTCCACCACACTACGTAAAAACATAAATGTATAAAAGACACGAGGGACTCAAGAACCCCTACTTCGATCTCTCATTGCGCAAATTTGATCATGGATGTGTGGACAGGTCATTCTATAAATTCCTGGGCTCCAAAAGATCACGTGCATCCAATCCACCACAAGTATGAATGAGGTGGTGTGGTGGGCCCCACACCCATTTTATTTGGCCTAGTCACCATGTTCCTTGAGCTCGTATCGGATATTAGAAGCTTCATTTCTAAATTAGTTGTATATTCAAGATCACCATTTGTCATTCTACATAATGGTATTATCTGTTCAATATTACACACACTTTTTCATGGACCCATTGTCTTGTCACCTATTTCACATGTATGCTTTCTCACTATCATTTTGGTTTTTGATTCTGGTTCCCATGTCTGATTCATTACCTTTAGGTATTTTTCACTTTAGGTATTTGGTTTCATGTATGCAGGTACTTGTCAACATGTTCACTTTGTCTGACTTGATGGTATGACCATTCCCCGGCCCCTTCAAGTATGTACTTCTTAAAAATGGCATGTTTGTCACTACATTTGATCTAATTTCATTACCAACATTTCCCCCCCACATATGCCTCTAAGATTCCATTGTCTAGTTTCACAACAACTTCACCCAATTCTACTTACATCTGGTTGTTGTTTTCCATTAGTCTTCCACTTACATGGGTTGTCTCAACCTTTTTCTCCCCTTGAAAATATACACCCATGCTATTTTTTACCATTAGTGGGAGTCCAAGTAGTTTTTACTTTTGAGAATGAACCTTATACTTCTTCTCATCATATTACTAGCTAAAACACCCATAGTTATTTTTTTGGTTGGTTTAGTTGAATGCATTTCCACCATTTCATTGGTCCCTCATCTTCCCCAATATCATTTTATATCTACATTCCAACTCATCATTTACCTACCTCCACATCGAACCAACCCCAGGGTCCTCACCCCCCATTTGTTCTCACGAGTCTCACCTCACTAGGTTGAGATTTTTAATAGTTGGGGCACCCATATATGTGTTTTCACATTTAACCTAATTATTTTTTAATTCATTTGGTAGTTGTACAAAGAACCTTTGTTTTATTAATATCAAGTATACCTAGGACATCATGCCATTCATTTCACCAATGAAAAACTTAGTCGTCCTTGGTCGAAGAATTTAAACCGAGTCACCCCTGTCTTTATGCATTCTAGATATTGGCCACACATCACATATCCTAGTACCCTTCACCATGATCCCATATATTTTATCCATAACTACAAACTATTTGCAACAATGTCATTCTCAGTCCCAATTTGACACACATTCCTTATATCTAATTGTCCCCCTAACCTTAGATCATTTTTTGTCTAGTTGTTTATTTGAATTCCACCAATATCATCTATCAATTATGCTCTACTTAATATAAGTCCTGAGTCCCATTTACCACAAACCTCATCTATATTTTTTGGTAACAACACTATTACAAAATTGATACCTATTTCATAGTTAGTTGATTTCAAGGGGCAATTTTTCCTTTGTATTCATTGCTTCATTCCTTTCGACATCAACACCAATTTTCAGGAATATTGCAGTATCTCAGTTATCATTATCATACAAAATGTGAATCTTGGATGAGAGAGAGAGAGAGTCATCATTTCTCTCTTCTTCCATTGACCCCCCTGATGTTCTACATCATCACATATCCACATTAGGATGGGCCTTACTTTGTGACAATTGAAGTTTCTTGTTCAATCAGAAGACCCATATACTTGAAAATCCATGAATGCCATCAAGTAAAAACACATATTCCAAGTGTTCATTTCAAGTTTTGGAATACTGAGAGGGAGGTGAATCAATATGAGCACTTTATACCACTTTTAACCATAATATATATTATTTCACTTTATCAACAATGTTCAACAATTTATCATCAATGTATCATATATGATTTCATTCAATATATCACAAGCATATAATAATATGCAACATCACATAAAATACACCGTACACTAGTATTTATGTCCAAATGGGATAAAACCACATAATTCTTTCTTATACATATCAAGAGTTCATTCATAGGAAGAGCCAACTTCCAAATTCTTCATGAACTGCAACTGGAAGGAGGCTACAACCCCCTATTTATAGGCTCCAACCTAAAGGAATATACAACTCCCTAAATTATATGGCTCCAACCAGAAGGAGGCTAATACCCCCTTAGTTCTCTGACTCCAACTGAAAGGTGGCTACAACCACATATTTCTTAGGATCCAACCTGAAGGAAGCTCCAACTCCCTAATTCTTCGACTCTAACTAGAAGGAGGCTACAACCCCCTTTCCTTGCCCCATCCTACCACCCTAAAACATAAGTGTAGACCAACTGTCACTGCCACAATCAATTCCACTGTCACCGCCACTGTCACTACCACTGCCACTGTCAATGTCACTGTCACATCAACCTGTAACAGGTCAACCTGTCACGATATCTAGCCTATCACATCAATCTGTACCATAATAAGCGCATCAACCATGCACCAAACCATGTATCAAATTTCAGTCAACCTGTACCTTCAACCATGTACCATAACAAGTGCATCAACCACGCACCAAACCATGTACACCAACCTGTAACACAACCAATGCATCAACCATGCACTAGACCTCCACCAATATGCCAATATCACCAAGATGTGCCTCACGAATTATGCCAACATCAAGTGTCCAAATTGCACCTCTATCATGTGCTAAACCAAGAAACAAGCTATGCCTGAAAAAGTATTATACCAATATCAATAAGACATGCATCCAATCATGTACCTCAAACCATGTGCGTCAACCATATACCATATCACTCATGATATGTCTCAATCATGCCATACACCATAAAATCATCAACATGTAACGCTCAAAACATGCATATAAACATACCTGTAACTCTATAACAGACTTGGTGTATGTTATCACAGAACTTCAGACTTTCCTCAACTTCAAAAGCAAGAGAATAACATCTTCATCAAACTTTACCTTAGTCTCATGGGACTAGCTTTTGGATTTGTCACAAACCCTAACTTTCAACAAGAATAACTCCGTACATGTAATGAATAAAGGTATGAAAATGGTACACAATATTATTCAATATATTCTATTCAATTCCTCCAGGTTTCAATACTTGGAACCTCCCATAAAAGGAGTTATAACAAAAATGGCAGACCTTGATGAATCCTATCTTATTCTGTAGAGCGAACTTATAGAGCATGCCACATGCATAGTATTTTATATATGGATCTAAAAATTTCACATCACATACTATGGACCATAATATATCCAATTCATTTGGTCTCACTTAATTTTTATTGTATATGAATAAGTTATTATCGTTTTACCCAAAACACCTGTTTGAGACTAGTTCCAGAGCTAGCCAAAAAATCTATCTTCCATAGAGTGTATCTCCCAAAATAAAACAACCCAGAAGTTGAAATGTCTACCACAAGTACCTTGATATGTTTCCTCAATACCCTCTAGGTTTCGCTATCTGAATCATTCTAGAAAAAACGTTATAGAGAAAATGGAAAGATGACCTGTAAATAACATACCTTAGAACACATCCTCATAATACTTCATCCTCCCTTGGAATTTCGGCCCTATTTACTTCATCTTCCCTCTGAAAAATGTCTCATATATCCTTGGTTATCTCAGACAAGAATCACTTGATCACTTAGATAGATATTCAATGAACTTGTGTGTATATATCATGTGCTTATGAGAGACTTCTTGAGGTGTATTTATACTTTTTCTAAGTAACCTCTTTCCTTAATTTTAGGACCTCGTTCCTTAAATTTAGGGCTTCTTGAAATTTTTTGTTACAACCAATTTACCTTTTCATTAAAGACTTGTAACTAACTAGGGAATTCTTTACCATTCTTCGAGGATTCCAACTTCACAATTCCATATCTCCCTAACTGTGAGGAACCACGTGGTGTTCCACATATCACCGAAAATGACACGACAAGTACTATCCATATATGAGTGTCTTACCTGTATTTAAACTATCCTTCATGCCAAAACCATAATTCAACTTCAGATACCATAACCACACCTCCAGGTCTTCATGTAGACTTCATGAAATGTATCCATCACATCTGTTGACATCAACTAACTCAGAATCAATCAGGATCATACATATGATAACTAACTGTCCAGCTATCGTGTCCACATTTCTAGGGATTCCGAACTTATCCAAGGGTTGAAATCAATCTCTAAGGGTTGACATTAATCTCTAATATCACTCTCCAAGGGTTGACATCAATGACAACCAACTTTCCAAATCAATTGTCCAACCATATCCCCCTTTGGCATTTACAACAACACCAACATTGATGGAAACACTCATTCTCATGCTCCCTGTGACCATCACTCCTCATTAATGTTTCTCACTCTCCCCCTTTGACATCAATGGAAAAGTGTATCTCCCCTTAGGGATGCTTCCCCGGTCTTCATGCCTCT
Source organism: Picea engelmannii (assembly GCA_009831015.1). NCBI lineage: Eukaryota > Viridiplantae > Streptophyta > Pinopsida > Pinales > Pinaceae > Picea > Picea engelmannii. Next base: position 509,090 of record ML788468.1, read on the forward strand.
ATTCTTTCTCTTCACAAGTTTCTCTTTTTGTTCCTCTTTGACCAAAGGTTAACTCCCCTTATCGATATGTCTCCTCCTGACACAGTACCTGCTCTAACTAATCATGGGAAAAATAATATTCCCCCCCGTGGGTATGTATCTCTTTGTGTATGCTATTGATATTCCTTTCTAGATCTATCTCTATGATGATTGGAATTCTTTGCAAGATGTTGTGTAGGGATACTTGTACATGTTTCCTTTCCTCTCTTCTAGTGCTGCTTATTTTCCATTGGTGCTTCCTCATGTAATTCACTTACATATATATAAAAAGAATTCAAAATTTGAGTTATCAATCACTTGTCATGTTCACTTTACCATATTGTTCATTGATTTCCTTTTGATGATATATCTTCTGTTGATGGTTTCTCTTTCCCTATCATTATTTTCCTTTCACTTCTTTCCTTTCTATGACCAAGTGATTTCAACTGTTAACTGATTCAAATTTAGATACACTGTTGAATTATGTTTTCTATACTTGCTAAGAATCTCATGAATCCATCCACGTGTCACAAACTATCCATAAATTTGCTACTCAACTTTCCACAATGTTGAACTATCTATCATTGTACTATCATGAAGCCTTCACAATTGCAACTAATCATCATATATAAAAAGTTTCCACTAGTCTTCTCTATCTGCAAACCAAAATATGAAAGCATGGAACAATCGGTACAAAATATTTCTATGCCTGAATATAATATTCCAACTTAGACCTGTGTGGGAACATTTCTTTATCATTCGATCAATTTGTCATTATGTACTTCTACTCTCTGACTGCTCTAAATCTGTCTCTATAAACACTTCATACTACTCAAAAGATGTTTCTCTGATATGTAGTAGCTTTTGCATGGACTCCCCCTATTCAACATTCATATTACTGGGAGACTCCAAGATGGATGGCTCAGAAAAATACCCGCTCTGATGCAGAGTAATATTCCTCTTCATTTGTAGATTCATCATCTCTCTAAAGTATGACATCTTCTTTTATGTCCATGGATTCATCCTGGACTACAATTCCTGAAAGTACAATATCTTTAGCCTATTCTTTATTCACATGTTCTTCTTTTCTTTCTCGTACTACTGCAAATCCTGCGATCTCTGGGACCTAGTATTTATTTACCTGTTGTTCTTGTTTTCCATTTCTTCTCCAAATCTTCCTGTATTTGACATATTTTTTTTTTCTTGTATATTTTTATTGATCTTGTACTATTGTCAATCTTGAGAGTATGTGTTCTACGTGTCCTTCATTCATCTACTCTTCATTTACCCATTCTTGTTTTCTTTTCCATACTTTCTTATATCTATACCAGTGTTCTCTTTCATAGAAGTATCGATCATGTTTCTACAATCACGAGATATGTGCCCATAGTTATGACATTTGTAAAATTCAATGTTATGTGGGGCCACATAATCATTTCTTGTTTGAACATTTCTTCCATAAGCCCTGCAATATGTAACCTTATCTCCAAACTTAGTACAATAAAAAAAAATGACCATAAAAGAAATTTACATACCTGGGAGTAAATGATCTTCTTTGTGGTGTAGTCCTTCTGAAATCTTGTCTTGTTTGATCATGATCTTATCTTTTGTGGATCCCTTCATTATGGTTGAAGATTATTTGTTTCCTAAATGTGGTATGTCTTGTTGAAGATGTATCTCTATTATACTCATTCTTCTTTGATTCTTGTTGACTATGATTCCTTCCTTTGAGTACTTCTTCATAACTCTTACTCTTTTCTTCATTTTTCTTTTCTAGTAACCTGGAGGGATTCTCTTCAACATTCTCTACTGATGAGGTGGTTGTTTCTATCTATTCAATGTTCTTGCTGAGATTGGTGATTTTAACTCTAAATGTGACAACTTCTTCAATCTTCTTAACCTCTTATTTTTTCTTCATCATCTAAATCTTCATGACTTCTTCTGTTCACTTTGCTTCTTCAAGTTGGATCTTCAAGGAGATGATTTCTTTTTTAAGTATTCTCTCTTCTTGAACAAATTATGATTCAAACTGATTTGAGTCGTCGGTTCTTTCCTTAAGATGATCTGTCAATATATTGATCTCTCTCTTTTCTTCTTCTTCCTTTTGTGCTTCTTTTTTTATTTCCAAACACTGCTTCTGATCCTCGATAGTTTCTTCAATCCTTCTGGATTCTTCTAGATGGCCCCTTAACATCATGATAATATGCTTGACTTCTTTGGAGTTCATGTTATGAGATTCTTCTTTCTTCAAATAAGGGCATTCAATTTCAAGATGTTGACACTCTTCACAAGTAAAGAAAAATAACTCAATTCGGTTGATTACGCACTCTTCTTCTTTTGAATTTGTCTGACATAATGAACATCTTACTTCTTGTTTTGTACCTGCATATTTTTTAGAAATCCATGTGACGGGAGAAGAATATATATTATGTATCTTATCCTAGAGTTCTTTAACTACTGAACATTTTCCCACTTTGTCCTTTGTTGAATTAGGTAATCCTTCCATGATGAAATCCATTGCTATTTTGTTGTTCTTCTTCAATTACTTCTTGGCTGCAGTCTTAGGTTTCTTTGAACCATTATATCCTGTAACAACTGAATACCAAATATCATATCCATGTTCCTGCAAACATGTTTTCATTATTTTTCTCCATATCTCATAGTTCAGACCATTCTAACCATTGAATATTGGTGCTCCATTCTCAGTGTAATCCATGAACTCCTTCATGATATCCTTCCAATGGTTAAACTATTTCATTGAAGGAACCTTCTTTGATACCAATTGTTGGAATACTGAGAGGGGGGTGAATCAATATGAGAACTTTATACCACTTTTAACCACAATATATATTCTTTCACTTTATCAACAATATTCAACATTTTATCATCAATGTATCATATATGATTTCATTCAATATATCACGAGCATATAATCATAAGAAACATCACATCAAATACACAATACACCAATATTTATGTGGAAACCTAAATGGGAGAAAACCACAAAAATGATTTCTTATATATATCAAGAATTCATTCATAGGAAGCACTGACTTCCAAATTCTCCAGCTGCAACTAGAAGTAGGCTACAACCCCCTATTTACAGGTTCCAACCTAAATGAATCTAAATCTCCTTGAATTATCTAGCTCCAAGTAGAAGGAGGCTACAACCCCCTCGGTTCTCCAGCTCCAAATGAAAGGTGGATACAACCACATAGTTCTTGGGCTCCAACCTGAAGGAAGCTCCAATTCCCTGATTCTCTAGCTCCAATCAGAAGGAGGATACAACCCCCTTTCCTTGTCCCATCCTTCTGCCATGAAATATAAGTGTAGAAAAATTGTCACTACCACAATCACTACCATTGTCACTTCCATTGCCACTGTCACTGTCATTGTCATTGTCACATGAACCTATAACCTATCAAACTGTACTATAACAAGTTCATCAACCATGCACCAAAACATGTATCAACCTGTACCATCAACCATGTACCATAACAAGTGCATCAACCATGCACCAAACCATGTACATCAACCTATAACACAACTAGTGCATCAACCATGCACCAAACCTCCACATATATGACAATATCACCAAGATGTGCCTCAAGTACTATGCTATCATCAAGTGTCCAACATGCACCTAAATCATGTGCTAAACCAAGAACCAAGCTATACTTGAACAAGTATTATATCAATATCAACAAGAAATGCATCCAATCATGGACCTCAAACCATGTTCTTCAACGATATACCATATCACTCATGATATGTCTCAATCATGCCATACACCATAACACCATCAACATGTAACCCTAAAAACATGAATATAAACATACCTGTAAATCTGTAACAAACCTGGTGTATGTGATCACAGACACATAGACCTTCTTCAACTTTAACAACAAGAGAATAACATATTCATCAAAATTTACCTTAGTCTCACGGGACTAGTTTTTTGATTAGTCACAAACCTTAAATTTCAACAAGAATAACTCCATACTTGTACTTGCAATTCCTCTAGGTTTTACTGCTTGGAACCTCCCATAAAAGGAGTTATAGAAAAAATGGCATACCTTTATGAATTATGTCTTATTCTATAGAGCGAATTTGTAGAGAATGCCATGCACATAATATGAAAATGGTACACCACATAATAAGGACTGTAATATATACAATGCATTTGGTAATATATACAATGCATTTGGTCTCACTAAATTTGGATATTATATGAATAATTTATGACCATTTTACCTGAAACACATGTTTGAGACTAGTTCCAAGACTAGCCAAAAACCCTATCTT
>ML788468.1:521664-533200 GCA_009831015.1 Picea engelmannii
TCTCAGCAGTTGCTTCCATTGCTGAAGTTATTTTGATAAGTATTTTGCTTATATTGCGTTTTGACATTTATATGCTGTCACATATGTTCATAGACTTGTATAATTGTAATTATCTCCTTTGTAAGAATATCTGTGCAGTAATTTGATAATGAGGAGTAGTTATTGGCTCATAGAGCTGTGAAATTGTAAATGGTTTCAGCATGTGAATGTCCGTGTAGTGCTTGATACAAATGCGTCGAGATATGCTTAACACGGAGGAAACCGTGCTCGACTTATGTGGATAGATGAATCTAATCATGTCCCTCCGTTCTCGGGAAGTTGTCTTCCTTTATCCGCTCCTGGAAATGCCCCGATAAGGATCTCTTCACAGAGATTCCCTCCTCGGAAAGGTTCACTAAGAACCCAGAATAAGGACTCGGATGCACAGGCCTTATCAACCCCACACGAGGAGGAACGATTCTATTAAGGATTCCAAGATAGTAGTGTTATGAGGAGTGACAAGTCGACGCATGAGATCTCGTCGGACGATCCATAGTCATTCACGACCATTAGATTGACGACAGTAACGCAGGCGTTACACACCTTTCCCCTTTGCCGCCCTCATCGTGAGCAGCGAGAAATTGGGATCGTAAACCCCAAGATCCAAACGAACGAATCTAGACCGTTAGATCTCGGTCCAATTACTCGTCAGCCGTTGGATCTGGAGAAGCTGCGCAGGGGTTAAGCGCAGGAGTAGGCATGTGAGAAATGATCTGAACCGTCGGATCTTAGATCATAGTCCCGACAACCGTCGGATCTCGAGAAGATGCACTGGAGTTAAACTCTAGTGTGCAGAGGAACAGATCCTAACCGTTGATCTTGGCCGGACATGTGTCAGCGTTCCGGGGAGTCGTCGAGATTTCTCCCATCGGAGAATTTAGGGGTATAGAACCATGGCAAGAGGAAGTCGCGATCCGCGATTTACCGATAAGACCTGAGTTGTCCGTTCACATGGGACAGGTGTCAGAGATCGGACGAAAGTCGGGGATCAGGAAATCGGAGTTCTCGAGGCCATGAGAACTAGGACATCATAAGTCCCGAAACCCCGAGAATCAATCCGGGCCGTCCGTCTATGAGGACAGGTGGCAAAGGATCGGTTTTCCATCGGAGTTTTTGATGGTAAGGAAAGTGTGCAGCAGGAAATCGCAGTCCGCGATTTCCCGATAGGATCTGAGCCGTCCATCAGCGAGGACGCATGGCGAGAGATCCCAGAAAGTCGGAGTTCGGCATATCGGAGTTTCAAGAGTCATGAAACTCTCGCACAATGGAATCACGATTTGCGATTTCCCAATACAATCAAGGCCGTCCCTCTAGGGGACAGATGGCAACCATCCAGAACCGTCGGTGGTAGACCCCATCGGCATTTCGGGAATCGGCGTATCGGGGATTTCGAGGACATGAAATCCCTGTATTGCGAAACCGCGATATGCGAATTTCCAACACCACCATAGGCCGTTGATCCAAGGGACACGTGTCGAGCATCCAGAGAGAATCGGGAATCGGGATATCGCGAGTCCCGGGTACATGTGTTTTGGGTCATCGCAAATGACGAAACCCCGATGGAGGGTTATACGGCTGTAGTCATATGATAAGTAGTCATATGGACCATGATATAGCCAAAGGGGCTAGCCAGTGTAAAGGCGCGTCGAGAGTCCAGGGGACTTGTGCGCCATGACAATGAGAGGCGCCAAACCCCGACAAGCATTAAGACTGTGGTCTTGTGAACGTCGTGGTCGTATTGACCAGGACTTAGCTCGGAAAGCCAATGCGCTAAGAACACATCGGGGATTGGAGGATTGGGAGTTCCGAGTACATGTGCACCTCGGCACCACAAACTCCGAAACCCCGACGAGAAGCTGTCGGATGGTCATATAGGAATTGGTCATGTGGATCCAAGGCTTAGCCGAGTGGGGCTGAGGCAACCGAGGAGTGAATAAGAGATCGGTGATCGGTGATTGAAGTTGTCAAGACATCATGGGTGTCAAAACCCCGATAGAAGCAACCCCGAATCTCGATATTGAACCAGGGATTCAGCATTTCGCTAACGTAGGCTTATGGGCATTTCTCAATTATGGGAGATTAACCCAAAAATTTTAAATTTTGATAGTGGGTGTGTTACACTACGATAGGTACCTTGATATGTTGTCTCAATATCCTTCTGGTTGGGCTATTTGAATCATTCTGGAAAATATGTTATAGCGAAAAGGGTAAGATGACCAGTAAATAAAATACCTTAGAACACATCCTCACAAGACTTCATGCTCCCTTGGAATTTCGAGCTTCTTTACTTCATCTTCCCTCTGAAAAATGCCTCATTTATTCTTGGTTAAATCAAAAAATAATCACTTGATCACTTATATAGATATTCAATGTACTTGTGTGTATATATGATGTGCTTATGAGATATTAATTGAGGTGTATTTATACTTTTTCTAGGTAACCTCTTTCCTTAACTTTATGACCTCTTTCCTTAAATTTAGGGCTTCTTGAACTTTCTTGTTACAACCACTTTAACCTTTCATTAAATAATTGTAACCAACTAGGGACTTCTTGACCATTCTTATGGGATTCGAACTTCACAAATCCATATCTCCCTAACCGTGAGGAACCACGTGGTGTTCCACATATGAACGAAAACGACATGATGAGTACTATCCATGTATGAGTGTCTTACTTGAATTTACAATGTCCTTCATTTTCAAAAACCTCATTCAACTTTTGGTACCATAACCACACCTCTGGGGCTTCATGTAAACTTCATCAAATGTATCCATCACATCTGCTGACATCAACTAACTCACAATAAATCTCAATCATACAGATGATAACCAACTATATAACTATCTTTTCCACATATCTAGGGCTTTCAGACTTCTCCAAGGGTTGAAATCAATCTCTAAGGGTTGACATCAATCTCCAAGATCATTCTCCAAGGGTTGACATCAATGACAACCAACTTTCCAAACCAGCTGTCCAACATCAAGTTCCAATGGAAGTTCTCCTTATAATAGTCATTTATTGTTACCAATGCCCTTGAGGGTGCTACAGATTTCTACTTCACCATTTTTCCAGCTACAACATCATCAAGTCCTTCATACTTTTGATGATGAAACAAAATCCTTCATAATTTTTTCTTCTATTATAATCATTTGTTTTTATGGCACTAGCATGGAGCATGCCCACCTCATTTGCATAAAGAAATTTTATTTTCAGTTAGAATTGTGTTTTTGCAAGTGGGTCTCCCCTTCTTCCTCCATAGGCCATCCTTATTCCCTCATACCATTCTCTCTCTCTCTCTACACAAGAATCAATGCACAAGAAAAAGAAAAGATGATGTATTTCAACTATATAAGTGCTCCTAACCTCACACATTAGGGGGCATCTGTTAGCACCTAAAAATCACTCACATAGCTATACAGGTGATTACTATAGGGGTAATTGATTCAATACAACAAAGTTTATACTCATGGCATTAATACACTATACTTGTAAATGTGTTGAACTTGCACATAATAGATCTAGCTAGAAAATACCACACACATTTGCAGAGATAAATTGAGAAAGAAGAAGCAAGATATAAAGAATGGAAGAATTCTCATTAACCGTATTCCACACTCAAAGATTGAATAATTTACAATATATATAGAATAAATGAGTAACTAATGAACCATAGTGGTGTTCTAGATTGATATGGACACACACCAATAGTTACAAGAGTAATCTTCCACCTAGTCTAGTCTCTCAAGCAGTTATGGGAGTGAACTGCCACCTAGCTGAGTTAACTAGTCAACTAGTCTTCAGTTAACTGACTGAACAAAGAGTAGTGAGTTGGTGATGATCCCAATGTTGCATGCTGACAAAACCAATGCAACATCTAAACTCAACTCAACTAGTCAAACTGAAGTGTCAACTGAAATAGAATATTCTCCAGGTGGAATATTCTCCCCTAAAATATAGGAGACTGGATAATGACTAATTATGACTAATAAACAAGGAATAACCTTAGGAAAAATAAATCCTAGGTGTGTATGAAGTAACTCCAACAATACTCAACCTAGCATCAAAGTGTGTAAAGTGGTTTTTTAAGTCATATGCGTGACTCAACAATGTGTATTTTGTGTGATCTGCATGTGTCTGTTTGTGTGTTCCTTAGAAATCCATGCATATTGACCGAAAGTTAAGTTTCAACCACATTCAACACATGTATGAAAAAAAAATCCCATCAAGAGTACTCTCAAGATGAGGTCCAAAGATGTCTCAAAGATCATTCAAGGTTGGTACCTTAAGTGGTTCCATGTCCACTCACACAAGGGAAGCCACAACCAAGTGGGAACCTACTATTATTGAGCTTGATCAAAGCTTATAAATAGAGGCCATGGGTATGCATACAGAATATATAAGGAAAAGCATTGTTATGTTGTTTGAATGAGTCTTATAGAATCATCTTTCTCAAAATATCACTCTTGCACCCATAGCACCAAGCTTGTGCATTGATATCTCCCCTTAGAGATATTTTTGCACACTTCTTGTTCAAATAGAGAGAGAAGGTTCCAAGGGAAAACAAAGGGCCCTCCCAAGAAGGAGAGGAGAGCCCACCTGCTCATCCCAATCCTCTGTGGTGTAATCATTTCGGTCTTTTCCATTGGTATACATCTCATCATTACTTACTTTTTCTATTTTTACTTTACATTCCCATACTTGTTGATTTGTGAATATAGGTTTATTCTAACATTCTAACTCTAGTGTTACCTCTGCCTAGTTAACACTTAATGGTCTCTTTTTCCTCAATTAAGTGACAAAAAATACCAAAAATATATGATACAAATCATACCAACCTCACAAACTTATGCATCACATTGATACTCCTGTAAGTGTTGATATCCTTAGATGGATGCATTGGATTTATTATTTTACATAACTTTGAGTGGGTTGGTGGATATTACATTAGGAATACCTTAATTATTTTTAGATGTTTTCCCGCCTTATAGAATCAATTTTTCTATTCAATTAGAAAATATTTTTTATTTTATTTAATTGGTCCTTAAGACCACTAATTTGTCCCTACTATAGTTGCACTTTCTATTTTTGTTGATTTTTCTCACTCTAATTTATTTTATAATATAGTTAGTTTTTCAATTTCTTTTCTTATAATAATCTATTTATGGTAAAAAAGACTACACTTTGTTGTGGGGGTGGGGGGAATAATAGAAAGGAATATTAGAGAAAACATATAATATATTTTCTCTAATATTTCCCCCCACCCTCATATATGAGGGTAGGGATAGGAGGCAATATTAGATAAAACATATATTATAAATCTCAAATTTGGATTAAATGATGGTTATTTTTCATTTTGATAAGTAGACCTTATACAAAAGCAGTGGAGGTGAGGAGAATAATAGAGAGGAATATTAGAGAAAACATATAATATATTTTCTCTAATATTTCCCCACCCTCATATATGAAGGTAAGGATGAGAAGCATATTAGATAAAACATGTATTATAAATCTCAAATTTGGATTAAATGATGGTCATTTTGATAAGTGGACCTTATGCAGAAGCCACATGTTATTTGACATATTATAAAGTGACAACAATTTTTTTTAATCTTCAAGAAATGGGAACCAAAAGGAAAATAAGGTTAAGATAGAAAAATCTTCTATAGGTATGAGCTCTTACACATGGACACAAAAAGTTTTACTTAAATGAATATTATTGTTAGACGTTTGCTTACACGAAAATAAAATCTACTCTAAATTCTATTGATAACCTTCTATTCTAACATATCTTTGCAATGAGTTTTGCAATGGACTCATGTACACACAAACACATTTATTTAGACATACAAATTTTAAAAATATAATGACACTTTACCATTTTTGAGTCACATTTGGTGTGTTGTTATTTTGTCAAGTTTGAATTTAAAATTTGTTTTTACTTAGTTATTGTTTAAATATATAAAGTATAAAAAAAATTACTTTGTTCCTTTATAATACATGTTATTTTCATATGTTGCTATCACCCATAAACTTGAAAACTTTAAAAAATAACATGAAATAAAATTTACAAATTTGTAGAGAAATCGATTGGAAGAGATGTTTCGCTCTGCAATATCTATTATATTTTTATTTCATTTTCAATATATTTATACATAAACAATAGGTTTGATGAATTCCTATTGTGGCCATTCATTCCATTAACAAAATCATTGGAAACAATTTGAGTAATAACTCGAAACCTAATCGGATGAATAAATGTTTTATTCCTAACTAATATAATCCCCGATAAATGTTTCTAAGTCTTCATTAATTTTCACAATCCCCCTTATGAAGACTTTGTTCTTTGTGACAACCATCACGCTTCTATACATCTCAAACTTAGCCTTACTCATATCAAATGCTCTCACTCAATTGTCCCTCTTACAAAATAGTAATAGACTTTAATATACTTTGATATAGTATGGTACATGGGGTTTCTTGTTATTTTTTTAGCACTTTGGTTGTCACATTTGATAAGTGTAATTACTCCTTTATTTTCTTCCACCTCCAAGATATGTTTCTACCAAATAGATTCACTAGTAGAAGCACACACTTCTTTATATTTAGTTTTTATAAGAGATAAAGAAATAGTTGGTTTTTTCTTCCTTCTCCAATAAACTATGCTTAATCCAATTGTAAATGCATATCATGTAGTGGATTTTCTATCAATTGGAGAACCAATCCAATTGGAATCTAAATAACATGTTAGTTAAAAAAAAAGATAAGTAAATGCCAAAATCTATAGTTCCATTTTATATATCAAAGAACTATAGTGACTTCTTTCCAATATATTTCATGTTTCTTAACCATGAATTGGCAAAGTACACCAACCAAATATGCTATATTTGGTCTATTTATGATCAAGTAATACAAACTATGTGTTGGGTTGTTATATTCTTTGTAATGAAAGAACAATCAATCAATTGTCTAGTCAATGTGGATTGATTCAGTGATAAGTCAACTAGCGAGTTAAATCGAGTCGATGGTTAAGTTGAGGTTAAAGTGATCGACCGGGAAGATGAAAGGTCAGTCGACAAGAGGTCGAATGGAAATCCACTGAATACTGACTTGAGGTCGATTGGTAATCGATTGGAAGTTGTCTGTAACAAAATCCTAAGATTCATGGGATTGCAACCGATCACCTACATGGATCTATAACTGTTTTTGGGCGCCATGATTTAGGGTTTTTCATACTGTAAATCCTATCAATTAGGCATGTTGTAATACTGTAAAAGATAATCTTTAGATGAAGGTTGTTGGTCATGTAGATGTAGTCCAAATTGCCTGCGGGGTTGTTCTTGTGTAGAGAAAGAGAGTATGATGGTGATCGTGTCTTAGGTCTAGACCAAGGTTATTCATGTAACTCTTTATTCAATGAATGAATAAGACAACTAAAAATAAAGATGCTCAAGGAATGTTGGTTTTCCCAGTTGGGTTTCCAAGGTAAAATCTATGTGTACTCTGTGTGTTTGTCATTTATTTTATACTTGAATCTATCTTCTCTTTCTTGGTTGGTTTAGTGTATGTGTTTATTCCCTTACATTTGGTATCATATAATATATGTTTCTTTTTACAAGTCATATCAAAGAAATGTTAAGAAAATATTATATTTGAGATAAACCTAGGTCTAGTGGGAGTCATAAGTCAATAATATTTAAAGTTGTGCTTGAAAGAATGGTAAGTAGTTTGAGGATATAGATCAAAAAATTCAATGGCCATAATTTTGAACTTTGGAAACTTAATATGGAAGATCTCCTTGTAGATCAAGAACATGTTGAAATATTGTAACATCGAATAATATTCTAATTATAATTGATTTATTATCTTATAGATCAAATCCCATTTTGTGGATTGATCATGTCAAGGCTTGTATAAGAACTAATCCCCTTTTGTGGATTGGTCAAACCATAGTTATATGGTGGTGTTTGTAAATTCGACCCATGGGGTTTAATAAAGTAGTTTTAACCACTATTGGAAGAAGTCGACCCTACTTGATGAAGAGACATAACCCTAGCACCTCCTCAACTAGTATTTATAAGTGAGGAGGGCACCTCATTTGTTCACTCACTCACTCACACTTCTAGTGCACATCTTTTGAAGGTAGTTGTAGTTGCAAGAAGAAGGAGAGAGAGGTTCATGCTTAGTCCTAGTCTATTCTTGGTGGTTTTGTCTTAAGTATTGGCATCGTATTGGAAATCTATTATTAAGGAAGTTTTTGTTGAGTTTTCTCCCCCATGAGGGTTTCCCAGGATAAAATGTTGCGTACCTTGTGATTGCGTTTATTTCAGTGATCCTACTTATGTTGTTATGCTCTAGTAAATTGAAAATAACTTAATAAAAAATCTAAATTTAACACGGTATCAAAGCTTGACTGGATAGAGCACCTTTGATTGGGTATCTAAAAATGTCACTGTTGTCATACAAGAAAATTAGGGATTTTTGTTGGAAAGGAATTTCTGACTAAAAACCATCCAGGGAAGTGCAGCCTACCCTAGCGTATCATTTGGCAGCTTGAGCGCACCTTTATAGTGGACAAAGCCTCTGGAAAGTCAAACCCTAGTTTTGATTGGTACCAAAAAACCAGGAAACCACAATGAGTATGAGTCCATATTTGCGCAGGTCCAGTTTCAAGGGGTAAAATTTAGATTTTTTGAAAATAGACAGCTCCAGCCTACTCGCCTCAGCCTAGCATATCTCCTGGTAAGTTCAGATTCACTTGCTAAGAACTTCCATTTTCTGGTCATTTTCTTAGCTCCGGGTCAAGATGTATGCAAGCACCAAGATTGTTGACAAGTTAGAAGGTGTGGAAAAATTTCGTGCCTGGAAGTAAAAAATTGGACTCATTCTTGAAGAGAATGACCTTGCAAAATTCATTAAATAAAATGTACTAGAACCCGAAGAAGATGTAGCCAAAGCGAAGTACAAGAAGGATATGGTTAGGGCCAAAAGGATCATTGCAGACTCCATTAAATATCACTTGATCCCTCAAGTGTATTCTAAGAATACTCCAAAAGAGATGTTTGATTGCCTAACCAGACTGTATGAAGGAATGAACATCAACCAAAAGATGAAATTGAGAACCCAACTCAAGAATACAAAAATGCAAAAGGAGAAACAATCCAAGACTATTTCTCTATGGTTACTGATTTCAAAGAACAATTAGAAGAAATTGGAAACAACTTGGATGAAGATGAACTCATCATGACAACTCTTAATGGTCTCACAAGACCTTGAGATGCCTTCATCCAAACTATCTGTGCAAGAAAAGAGAAACTCCAATTTGATAGTCTTTGGGAAGAATGTGTTCAAGAAGAAGCAAGAGTAGCCAACCTATAAGCAGTACTATTAAGGGATGAATACCAAGCCCTAGCTACTCATGATAACAGAGGAAATAAAAGGTATCATTTCCAAAAGGACACCCACCTCCATAAGAAATATCACTCCCCAAAGAGATTCACCCACTTCCATAAAGGATCTCACCCTCCAAGGAGATTCCAAAAATATCAAAAGGGCCAAAGAAAAGAAAAAGATTTCTCCTCTTATCAATGTTATCATTGTGATAAGATGGGACACATTGCTAAAAATTGTTTTTCTAGAAGGGAAGAATACAAGAAGAGAAATAACAAAAAACATCATTCCCATGCAGTTGAAGATGATGAGTCACCCACAAATTTAACTAAAGAAGAGATTCAAGATTATGTTTTATTTTCTGCCCTCTCAGGATCTATGACACTTGGAGAGGATACTTGGCTCATAGACAGTGGTGCCTCTAAGAACATGACAACTCAAAGAAACATTTTCTCTAGCCTTACAGAAAATAACTTTCCCCAGAAAGTTTAACTCAGAGATGATTATCAATATCTTATCAAAAAAATGGGAGAATCCACCTACAAACTTAATTCAGGGACTGTGATGAGAATGAATGATGTACTTTATGTACCAGGTTTTACAAAGAAATTATTTTCTATCTCATCTCTAGATAAGAAAGGTTTTAGGGTTGCATTCATAGATGGTTAAGTTCTTAGCTGGCCTTAAGGAAAAACCATAGAAGATGCAATTGTTATTGGAATAGAAGACGGTGGCTTCCATAAGTTAAAAGGTCACTTAGATGTAGCCTTGACTCACTCCATTGAGAGTCCATGTGAACTTTGGCATAGAAGACTAGATCACATCAAATACAAATCTCTACCATATGTAAGAAAGGTAGTTACAGGTTTACCATAATTCAAGGTTGATCATGAAGTTGTATGAAAGGGATGTTCACAAGGAGAGAACATAAATAATCCTTTCCCAAAGAGCGATAATAAAGCATAAGGAACCTTGGATCTCATCCACTCAAATGTATGTGGTCCAATGCCATCAACCTCTCTAAGTAGGTATGTATACTATGCTAAGCCCTAATATTGGCTCATTACCCCTTAATTGGGCCATATTATATTATTAATGTTATTTTATTTATGTTGGCTTTAGGCCATTAGTTGTAATTATACCTCCTAGTCTCCTATATATACTAAGGAGACATTTTCATTTTGAATCGTCTTGTACTTGAACATTTAAGTGGGGTAAAAGGAGGTTGCCCTCTCGAAGAGGATTATTATCTGAAATTGTATCTTTTTCAAGGCGTTGAGTACTTTTTATGAGGTTTTCTATGCTATATTGGTATTTGGTTCTTAACATATGGTATCAGAGCTCAAGGTCTTGGGGTTTCGCTGCTACATCTGAGACACCTTGGAATTTTTACTATAACTTTTTTTCTACAATGTTTCAGAAGAAACGGCTTGGTGGATATTTAGTAGACGGATCAAGGTACGTTGGGTTAAAAATTCAGCTCTTGAGACCTTATACTTTCTGAGATACAGCCCATACAAGACAGGGTTATGGAATCATCCTGAAATGAGTCATTGCGGAATTTTCACTATAAAAACTTTTCCGTAACGTTTCAGACCCTGAAATTCAGAGTCTATTTACATAAATTAGTAAGGTATCTTTGGTAAAAATTTTAGCTTCTGGGTCATCTTAAATTTGTAGATACACCCTGTGTAATATAGGGTATCGGACTAGTCCTATTGACTAGTCGCAAGAAGGTGTTCCAGATAAAACAATCATAACTTCTTCCTAGAATATCCAAATTGAGTAGGACTAGTTTCATTGGATCATGGATAGTCTTTAGTATTTCTGGTGCGAGTTTCATAATTTTATATCAATTATTTTGTCCAGGGCACGCTATATAAGTGAGATCTCCTGGAAAGGACAAAAATCAGCAAGTTGTGGGGAAGTTACCATAAATTCCACTTGGCACATCAAATTTTGATTAGACCTGTGGCATTGCAGAGAAGAAATATCAGAGAACTACATAAAAGAAAGTTTCATACCCAGAAGGGATGAAACTTGGGAGATACAACAGAATAAATATTGTCTAGCAGAACCACCTCAAAATCAAGGTTCAAAAGTGATACTT
>ML788468.1:538450-566772 GCA_009831015.1 Picea engelmannii
GCTTTAGGCCATTAGTTGTAATTATACCTCCTAGTCTCCTATATATACCAAGGAGACATTTTCATTTTGAATCATCTTGTACTTGAACATTTAAGTGGGGTAAAAGGAGGTTGCCCCCTTGAAGAGGCTTATTATCTGAAGTTGTATCTTTTTCAAGGCGTTGAGTACTTTTTCTGAGGTTTTTCTATGCTATATTGGTATTTGGTTCTTAACATACTATGTGTCATTTATTGATAATTATTCTCGCAAGACTTGGGTTTATTTATTGAAATCAAAAGATGAAGTACTCAGAAATGTCAAGGAATTCAACTCCTTGGTAGAAAATCTCTCCGAAAAAAAAATCAACATACTTAGGTCAGATAATGGAGGAGAATACATATCAAATTAATTTTGAATCTTTTGCAGAGATTCTGATATTAAGAGGGAGCTCACCACTCCCTATAATCCTCAACAAAATAGTGTACCAAAAATAAAGAATAGACCAATAATGGAAGTAGTGAAGACTATGATCCACGATCAAGATCTTCCAATGCACTTATGGGATGAAGCAGAAAGAACAACAGTTTATGTCCAAAACATATTATCCCATAGTGCACTTGGATTGAAAACCCCGAAGAAATATTCTCTGGAAAGAAACCAAAAGTAATCCATCTCAAGATATTTGGTTGTCCAATGTTTGTACACATTCCGAAAGAAAGAAGAACTAAGTTGGATCCTTCAAGAAAGAAGGGAATATTTGTTGGATACTGTGAGGTCTCTAAGGACTTCAAAATTTACATACCAAGTTACCATCATATTGATATCAAGAGAGATGTAACATTTGATGAATATGCAACACTTAAGAGATAAAGGAGATGCCAGATTGAAGAAGTATATGAAGAAGAACCTGTAGCTCCCAGATTTTCAAAACCTGTGAAGGAAGTTACAGTTACCCCTGATGATGAGATTCCATAAGATCATGATATGATAGAATATCAAGAACCTCCACAGATGATGATCTCTCACAAGAGAAATTCATCTTGGGAAAGGGAACTTATTCAATATGGAGAGAAGTATGGTTCCCTAGAAGGAACCATTAGAAAAATCAAGAAACCTAAGCCATTCTCCAGTTATATGGCCTTGATGTGTGATCTCATAGAAAAGGAACCTACTTTCTTTGAATAATCCATTTAGAAGAAAGAATGGGTGGATGCCATGATGGAAGAATGTTAGTCCATTATAAAGAATTATGTATGGTAAATAGTTCCTAGATCAAAGAACAAATATGTTGTATCTTCCAAATGGATATAAAAAATAAAACATGCTCCAGACAGAAGTATTGAAAAACATAAAGAAAGATTTGTATCTCATGGATTTTCTCAAAAGGAAGGCATTGATTATGAAGAGATGTTTTCTCCTATCGCTAGATACACTTCTATCAGAACCATCATAGCTATTGCATCCAAAATGAAGTGGAAGTTACACCAGATGGATGCGAAAACAACCTTCTTAAATGGTGTTATTGAAGAAGAAGTGTATATATAACAACCACAAGGGTTTGAAGTTGAATATAGAAATACTCATGTATGTAGGTTGAAGAAACCTCTGTACGGGTTGAAGCAATCTCCTAGATCTTGGTATGGAAGAATTGATAGTTTCCCGAGGAACTTGTGATTTACCAAGAGTAAAGATGATTCTAACCTTTACGTCAAGGTTATGAATGATGAGCTAGTTATATTGCTACTGTATGTGGATGACTTATTCTTAACAGGAGAAGAAAATCTCATCACATATTGTAAGAAGATGTTCGCTATAGAATTTGAGATGAAATACCTAGGCTTGATGCATTATTTCTTAGGTCTTGAAGTTTGGCAGAGCCCATAGAATATCTTCCTTAACCAAGGGAAGTATGTAGTTGAAATAATAAATAGGTTTGACATGTTGGAATGTAAATCCATGAACACACCCATAGAAACAAAGTTGAAACTCTTGGTTGACACTTCGTCAGAATTGGTTGATGCTACTCTATATAGACAAATCATTGGATTGTTGATAGGGATGATTTTAAGGATGGAAATATATTTTAAAATGTAGAAACATTGGCGAATCTTATTAATCCTTCATATGCCAACTATAAATGATTGGCGATATTTTTGTAAAAATATTCAAATTTCTAAGGATTTTATATAGTTTTTATAAAATTTTGGCGATTTTTAAGGTAAAATAATTTTATCCTGGCGAATCATTTTTAAAATAGTGAATCTCGTTTTTGGAATAACCATGGAAAATTAGCCCATGAGAAAAATTTAGCCCCTAAAATCATCCATGATCGTTGATGTATCTGATGAATACCATGCCATATATATGTTTTGTTGTGAATACCCTGATTCAATGTCCGGTAGAGCCGAGACGTGTTCACCTTGTAGCTCCAAAGCATGTGATGAGATACCTTAAGGGTACGTTGGAATATGGTCTCTATTATACTGGAGATCATGACTTCAGACTGTATGGTTATACTGATTTTGATTGGGCTGGAAGTGTTTATGATACAAAGAGAACTTTAGGATGGTGTTTTAGTTTGGGGTCAGCCATCACTTCATGGTAAATAAGGAAGCAATCCGATATTTCTCTCAGCATGACAGAAGCAGAATACATTGCAGCATGTTCCACCAGTTGTGAATCCATATGGATTTGGAAGTTGTTGACATGTCTATTCGATATGGAGATGGAAGCTACCATGATTCTATGTGGTAACCAGAGTTGCATAAAGATGATGAAGAACCCATTGTTCCATTACAAGTCGAAGCACATAGAGATACAGTATCACTACATTCATTATATGGTGCAAGGAGGAGTTGTAAAGCTCCAATATGTTGGCGCAAATGAGGAGGTTGTAGATGTGTTGACCAAGCCTATGTCTCGTGTGAAGTTTGAATGCTTCCAGGAAAAGCTTAGTATAGTACGAAAGGACCTCCCTCGAAAGGGGGAGTGATTTTGATGATACTATGGTATCCTGACCAACAATGGGTAGCTCCATTAGGATTTTATATCCTAGGGGATTGATCATCCCTGGGAAGATCCCGAAGGTATAGTAAGGATGGTCTGCCAGAGTACCTATGCATGTATATTCCAGTTGTGGTCAGTAGTAGTAGCTCCATTATTATTTTATATCCTAGGGAATATTTTGATTCCTGGGCAGATCCTGAAGGTCCTGTAAGGATGGTCTTTCAGAGTACCATGTGGTTGCTCCATTAGGATTTTACATCGTAGGGAATCTTATGATTCCTAGGAAGATCTCGAAGGTCCAGTAAGGACAGTCTGTTAGAGTACCAAAAAATGTTGTTGTTAGACCTCCCTCATTATGTTGACATATGATGATGATGTTTTTATCTCAGCCTTGTGTTAATGATGTTGTTGTTTCAACCTCGTGTTATTGTTGATGGTGTTGTATCAACCTTGTGTTGTTGTTGATGATGTTGTATTAGCCTCGTGCTATTGATTATGTTGTTGTATTAACCTCATGTCATTGATGATGGTGTTGGTGATATTGTTGCCTTAGTGTTATGCTAATTGATGTTGATGCAGATGATGATGATGATGCTACTCCAGGTCCATGTTGTGAATGATGATGTTATTGATGATGAGAACAACTTCTAATGACTTGTAGATATGCCAGTCAATGTTCCAGATGTTGATGATGTTTCTTCCCTCTCTCTCTCTTGATGCTGTTGTATTGGGATATGTCAGTAGAATACCCTTCTCGTTAAGGAGGAGTGTTGAAATATTGTAACTTTGAAAAATATTCTCATTATAATTGAGTTATTATCTTATAGATCAAATCCCCTTTTGTGGATTGATCATGTCGGGTCTTGTATAAGACCAAATACCCTTTTGTGGATTGGTCAAACCATAGTTATATGGTGGTGTTTGTAAAGTCATCCCCTGGGGTTTAATAAAGTGGTTTTAACCACTATTGGAAGAAGTTGGCCCTACTTGATGAAGAGACATAACCCTAATGCCTCCTCAACTAGTATTTATATGTGAGTAGGGCACCTCATTTTTTCACTCACTCACTAACACTTATAGTGCATATATTTTGAAGGTAGATACAGTTGCAAGAAGAAGGAGAGAGAGGCGCATGCTCATTCCTAGTCTATTCTTGGTGGTTTTGTCTTAAGTCTTGGCATTGTATTGGCAATCTATTATTGAGGAAGTTTTTGTTGGGTTTTCTCCCCCATGAGGGTTTCCCAGGATAAAATTTTGTGTACCTTGTGATTGTGTTTCTTTCAGTGATCCTACTTATGTTTTTATTCTATAGTAAATTGAAAAGAACTTAATAACAACTCTATATTTAACATAACAATGGGTAGTTGTAAGTCTTGAAACCATTTCGATGGGTATGTCGAGGGAATAATGGGAGAAACGTGAGAGGAGGGCAAGCATAACGATTCAAATTTGTCTTTCAGATTATGTATTGTTGAATGTCGTAGGTGACGTTTCTACAAATAAACTGTGGGACAAGTTGGTAAGCTTGTACTAGTATAAGTGATGGGAGCTCAGGAATAGAGCACCTGAATGCATTCAATACTCTAATAAGCCAATTATTTTCTATAGATATTAAAATAATTGAGGAGGATAAATGTATAAGCCTGTTATGTTCTTTGCCACACCCTTGGGATATATTAGTCATCGATATAGGAAGTAATCCAGCCACATTAACACTTGAATACATGGTCGCCTCTTCGTAGAAGAAATGAGATCGAAGAACATGGAAGTATTGACCAAGAATTGATGGTGAGAGGTTTATCAGTTGATAGAGATAAATAAAAATTATATGATAGAAAGTCTAAGTCAAATGGTAGATCTAAATCCTAAGTTCATTCGACAAGAATATGGTAAAAATGTAGTAAAGATGGGAACTACAAGAGATACTGCAAGTTGAAAGTGACTGATATCAATTTAGGATCCAACAAGAAGTAGTCAACTGAGAGAAAGATGACTCTATATAAAGGAGGTGATGTGTATCTAGAATCGATCAGTACTAGTCGGATCATGATGTTTGGTTGATCGACTCAGGTTCATCCTCTCACATCACACCCCACAAAGAATGGTTTTGTGAGTATGAGAGATATGAAGGGGGAGATGTATTCTCGGGGGATGTCTTGACACATAATATTGTTGGAAGAGGAAGAGTATGATTGATATTATAAGATAGGAGTATCAAGGCCCTTCCAGGTGTGCTACATATTTCAGTTTTGGAAAGAAATATGATATCTGTTAGTAAAATGAGTGATGTAGACATGCACACTTTATTTTAGAAGGATAAATGAAAAATGGTCAGGGGAGCGATGATATTAATGAAATAAGTTCGGATTGGAATATTATACAAGTTGTTAGGGAATGTCGACCCAACTGGATGTAATGTCATTTTTGAATTCAACTTGACTCAACTCAACTCGACTCAGTCAACATAAACCTACTCGATTGTTCTTTGTTAATTCGACATGACAATGTTATGGAACTAGAGGATGGGACACATTAGTGAAAAAAGACTTCATGCTATGCACAACAAAGTTATGGTCGAAGATTTTCCTGATTTTAATTTGGAAGTCAATTTCTATGAACACTACATATATGGAAAAAAATTGGGTTATATTTGCATCTGGAGCTACAAATGAAAAATTGATTCTGGGATTGATACATAGTGATGTGTTTGGTCCTGTATCGTTCCCTTTACTAGGAGGATATCTATACTATTTTCCCTTCATTGATGATTTTTCCAAGAAGAAATGGCTATATTTCCTAAGGAAGAAATGAGAGGTTTTTGAGAAATTCAAACATTTTAAATATCTTCTGGAAAACCAAACATATAAGAAGATCAAGGTGTCGAGAATTGAGAATGGAGGTGAATTCTATGGAAATAATTTTGATTAAGTCTGGAATAAGTGTGTCATATCATACCAAAATACCACACCATATACCCCACATCAAAATGGATTTGTTGAAAGAATGAACATGAAATTGATGGATAATGAAAGGAGCATGCTTAGTGGTGTTGGGATTACACAAGGATTGTGGGTAGAGGTAGTTGACACTACAAAAAATTTGGTAAATAGGTATCCTTCAATAGTGTTAGTAGAGTAAATCCATATGAGGTATGGTTTGGTAAGAATCATTTTCTTTGAAATATTAGTCTTTGGTTGTGATGCATTTGTGCATGTTCCCAAGGAAAAGAGGAACAGGCTGAACAATAAGGAAGTCAAGTTTATTTTCATTAGCTACAATGATGGAATGAAAGGGTATAAGATTTGGGATCCACCATTGAGGAAAATAGTGTATAGTCGATATGTGATCTTCAGAGAAGTTAGAGGAAATTCAAGGTCTAAAGGGGTTCAAATGGAGAAAGAACCAGAGATGACGGTGTTTGAACTGAGGAACGATGAACATGATTCATATGAGTCAACTAAATTAGTTGAAGAGGTTGGAAAATTGACTCAATTTGTAAGGAGGTACAAACGAGTAAGGAAACTATATGAAAGACGCAGTCTACCCATTTTCCACTATGCATTTGTGTTATTTTCCATTGACAAGGAGCCCAAGTAACTCAGGGAGGTATTTGACTTGACAGAGGGTAAACTATAGAAGGATGGCACGGTCAAAGAGATGGAATCCTTGCACAATAATGATATGTGATATTTGGTAGAGCTACTTAATGGAAGGAAACACATTGGTAGCAAGTGGGTGTTCAAGGAAAAGTTCAATGCAAAACGTCAATTTGAGAAATTCAAATCTTGACTAGTAGTTAAAGGGTATTCCCAAGTCGATGGAGTAAACTTCGGTGAGACTTTTCCCCCTGTTGAAAAATTAACTTACGTTAGAGTTCTAATGTCTCTGGCTGAAAAATTTGATCTAGAAATAGAGAAAATGGATGTAAAGACAACATTCCTACATGGGGACCTAAAAGAAGAAATCTACATGAAGCATCCTGAAGGATTTGCATTAAAGGGAAAGAAAGAGCTAGTCTGCAAATTGAAAATATACCTTTATGGTCTAGAGAAATCATCGAGGATGTGGTATCAAAATTTTAAAACATACATCCTGTTGAGACCCAAAATTGACATACCCATTACCCTATTATACTCCTCATCTATACCTTTTTGGCTTACCTAAGCTTGGGTGAATGAAAAGAACGCTACCATTAGCCAGTGATAAGGTCATAAGGTAAAGTATGGTTAATTCATGCATTTTGTGGTTTATTAAGATAAGGAATTAAATATTTCATGTACTAATGCTTCAATTTTCCATGTATAATATTTGACCTCTAGATAAATCCAGCCTTCTTGTACCAGCTCAGCGATCCGGTACTTGTGCACCAAGATTTCTATTGTCCGAATCTGGTACCAAATGTATCCGGTACTAAAATCTCATCTGTTGCGAATGGGTACTAATGGCCGTGGACTGTCGTGATCTGGTACCACCATTCACGCACTATTGTGATCCGGTACCATCTACCTGTCACGATCCGGTACCAATATAGAGAGCCGGATGTACTAAGTTTAGCTCCAGATCGCCCAAGACAATTGGTGGATGTTTATTTTCTTTAGAAAGGCTATGATAGAATATTTTGTTGATTGCCTCATCCTCATGCACTTCGTGTCATGAGGATGAAGCAAAAATATGTAACCCAATAATTAAATTTAAACATTTGACTAATTTGCAAATCACTTCACCTCCTTGTGTTTCACGACTAAGACTGTTAAATAGTTGTGGCAAGGATGGTGGAAGAGTAGGAGAGTTAGCATATTACCAACATGTGAAGCAACAAGTGATACTGTAGAACATATTCTAAGTGAAGACTAATAGAAGAACACCATTTATCTCCATGTCTTGATTGTCTATGATTGAATATGAGTTGAGTTGTTAACAAAAGTTTGATGTTATGTTTTGAGATTTGAGTGAGAATAATGTGTGGGTTGAAGACAAACTTACTGTAGACTTCAGTAGCTGACCTATTGAAGCGGCAAGGGCCCACCGCCCAACAAAGGTCAACATATTCATAGATTATCATTAGCATTTGTTTTCAATAGTGTAAATGTTAAATTAGCTGAAGCTTTAACTCTGTTAGATTATAGCAGTACAACTTAAACTAGGATTTCCATTATATGATTTCTTAGAGATCTTTACTTTCTATGTTTTTGCATATGCTCTATTTTTATGAATTTGATTTTTTTTCATAGACATGAATGTTGGTCGTAGTAGTCAGACATATTTGAAGGAGAACTAGTGAAGTCCACAACAACACATTGTGAACCACAACATACTCAGTATATTGACTATTGAACTACCCATGCTATGTCTTGATGATTGATGTGTGATTTCCCTTTCAGAAGTGTGGATTGCATAGTTAGTTTTCTGGGTCAGATAGCATAGTTGATCTGTCAAACCAACTCCATCTCATACTTTCATGTGCCATAATGGAGTAGATAGCCTCTCTGTGAAATACAACCAAAGTGCATTGCAGTTTGTTATTTTGATTTGTTTCCAGCATACATAATCTAGCTTGATTCTATACTCGTGACATTAGAAATTATCTTTCTTACTGGTGTCTTGTAACTCTATTGATTACGAATCCCGGATTGATAATTAATGAGTGCATTATGATAAACATGTAAGCAACACAACATTTTGGCGCCGTTGCTGGGGAGTTGCAAACGGTAGGAAGTGATTTTTAGCTTAGATTATTTGTATAAATTTTAATGTTTTTAAGGCTACTTGAGGGAGGAGGATTAAACGTTTAAGACGTGAGTGAAGAGCCATGTGGCCACTAGAGTGGGGTTCTCTGAAGCCAGGTTTCCTTCTTACCTTCTAGATAGAACTAGGATTTCAATTTAGTTAAAGAATCAAATTTCCATTTTATGCATAGATATAGAGATAATAAGGGTAGATTTGTAAGCTCCAAAGATTAAAAAACAACCCCCCCCACTAATCCAACTGACACTGGTGCAGGAAAAATTCCACCAACATAAAATTCAAGGGGAGCCAGCGAGGCTCCAAAAGGAGAACCTAAAACGGAAGAATCAGTATTGGGACAGGCAGAACGTGAGTCTACTGAACATTTAGGAGACACAGAAAATCGAGTTTCTGAACAATCCATCAGTAGAATGGAATAAGAAGAAGAAAATGCAACCACAGAGACTGAGCCTTTTGGGTTTCCAATCTTGGATATTTCCAGAAACATCAGCATGAAGAATATCCCACTATCATCATTACCCATTTTTAGAGGTATGCCAACTGAAGATCCAGATTTATTTTTATTCGAGTTTGACATATTATGTAGAAGCTATAACTACTCAGACGATGCCCAAAAACTTAAGCTCTTTCCTGCTACAATGAAAGATTTAGCCTTAAGATGGTTCATGAGCTTAGGAGAAAATAAAATCCTCTCTTGGGATCAAATGAAAGACACATTTTTACGGAAATACCAAGACTATTGTAAGGATAATGTTAAAAATGACATTTTTAAAATGAAACAAATAGAAGATGAAATCCCTGAAGACTACTTAGAAAGGTTCTTATACAACTATCAGAAGTAAAAAATATTCACCACAGACCCAACTGTAGTAAGAACTGTATTCTTGAAAGGTCTCAAAGATGATTGCATAGAAGTTTTAAACTTGTTGAGTTCAAGAGATGTACACCAAAAGCCTTTTTCAGAAATTACAGTTTACTGTAGGAGATACTCAAGAGGACAAGCTAAAATAGGCAAAGGACTAAGAGAACCTTTTAGCAGAAATACAAAACAAATCTCAGGGACTGTCACCAGAACTAAGTTAGGAAACTTACTAGAGAAATTTAAAACAAACATCTTGAGCACAATCAGTAACTAGTTAGATACTCTGAAACTGAAAAAGAAACAAGAAGAAGAGGCTACTTTAGCAATATTTTGTCAAAGATGCCGAAAGAAACACAGTGAGAAAGAATGTCCATTAAATGTCATAGAAATTTGTGGTCTCTGTACACTAGAACACCCCACATATGAGTGTCCAACCTTACTTGAGCTACAAGCCATGTATAGGGGAGGAGGAGTCTCACAAGAACAACCATACCCTTCTAGAAGACCTTGGAGAGCCCAAAATCCCAATACATTTTATGATCCTAATGCACAATATCAACAACAACAATGGGGTCCTTCCCTAATGACCTATCCAAAATGGACACCTCAGCAAACTCAACCTTGGAAACAAGGTTGGAGGGGACCTATGTATGGAAATCCATCTTACCCTACATATCCACAGTACCTTGCAAACATTCCCCAATTACTACCTAGATTCAACCCACCATAGATGCAAGATTTACCCCCACCCCCTATACAACAATTTACAACCCCGTTGAACCCTAATCAACAACAACAAGTATTTATAGATGCCAATCAACAACCACAAAACCAAGCTGCCCACAATCCTATAAGACCAACAACAATCCTTGCCCAGCCAGTCCCTAACCCCAATAATCGACCCACCCACCCTGTGCAAAATACAGAAGTTCAAACCTTTCCCACCTATGAAATTCAACTACGATCAGGGAAAGTTGTAAACCAATCAGATCCTACAGAAATAATTCAGGAAGAAAAGGATAATCATTCTGAGGAAGAAAACACTCGAACCACCCCTGCATAAGAAGAGGCCTCCCCTCCTATTCCAATCACTTCTCAGTCTGTACGAGTACCCCAACAAATTAATCTCCCACCTTACCCCGAAAGACTATTATTGAAGAAACTCGACCCACCCTTGCACAGATATATAGAAGATGAATTATGAAATGTGTGCATAAAAATACCCCTACTGCAAGCCATTAAGGATATCCCTATATATGCCAAAATCATAAGGGATCTTTGCATTAAGAAACTAGGAAGGAAGAAGAAGGAACCTCCCCTTGTTCAGGGGGTGGGACAATTATCTAAATTTATTTTTGAAATGCCATACAAATATAATGACCCTGGAAATCTAGTAGTCACTATTGAAATTAATGGCATTTCTCTACCAAACACACTCATTGATTTGGGTGCATCTATTAATGTAATGCCTTTTGACACTATGCAAAATCTCCAAATCAATCAGTTACGACCAACCCAAACCATGATCGAGTTGGCAGATAAGTCAGTCATTAGCCCTGCAGGAAGTCTAGATGATGTCACAGTCACTCTAGCTTCTTGGGAATATCCAGTAGACTTTTTAGTCATGTATTCTAAATCATCCTCCAAACCAAGACACCTTGTGGTTCTTGGCCACCCTTGGCTGGCCACAACAGATGCCTTCATTAGCTGTCGGTCTGGTGAGATGACTATATCCAATGGCACACATAGCCAAAAAATTATCCTCTTCCCTCCTGCCCAACCGGAACAAGAAATACCTATTTGGTTAGAAAACCCTTATGGAGAGGAAGATTGCATCAGACCTCTGTTAACACTTGAACAAGTAAGAGGAATACAAGAACACGTCTTAAGCTTATTTTTGGCTGACAAAAATTGCATTGAATACCCAAGGTCTTTTGCAGAATTGGCACATATTTTTAGTTCCGAATTTCAACAAACTTGGCACCCTGATATCACTCAATTATATACTTTATCACCAGCCTCCTCAGATAAGGAAGAAACTACTGAACTTGTTGAGATTATCCCACGAAAACCTTTGTATATAAACTCTAGTTTGGAACCAGAACAAAAGACACAAGTGATTGAAATGATCCAAAGACAATTTGATGCCTTTGCATGGGATTATGCAGACATGAAAGGCATTCAACTTGACACATGCACACATCATATATACACTAATGACCAAATCAGACCAGTTAGACAGCCTCAGCAAAGGATGAATCCAACCCTTAAAGATATTGTAAAAGAGGAATTGCAAAAACTCCTTCGAGCCAATCTCATATACCCCATTTCAGATAGTCAATGGGTATCCCCACTTGTCATAGTTCTCAAGAAAAATGGTAAGTGGAGGATATGTGTAGACTTTCGAGAGTTAAACAAAGCCACCCATAGGGATTATTTTCCCTTACAATTTATTAATCAGGTGCTGGATACCCTGTACGGAAAGAAGTATTTTTCGTTCTTGGATGGGTTTAGTGGTTACAATCACATACAAATAGCACCCGAATACCAGGAGAAGACCACTTTCACTTGCCCTTGGGGCACATATGCTTATAGGGTGCTCCCTTTCATACTTTTCAATGCCCCAACCACTTTTCAAAGAGCTGTCCTAGCCATTTTCTCTGACTTGACCAATGATTGTGTGGAAGTCTACATGGATGACTTTACAGTCCATGGACAAGACTTCCAGGAAGCATTGAACAGTCTAGAAAAAGTCTTGATTAGGTGTAAGGAAACTAATCTTTCCTTAAGTAATGAAAAATAAAAAATGATGCTCACTGAAGGTATTGTTTTGGGACATCACATTTCCGGTTTTGGAATGAGAGTTGATCCGGAAAAAATTGATATCATCACACAAATCAGAATACCTTCCTCACAAAAGGAAGTCCGTAGATTTTTAGGACATGCTGGCTACTATAGAAGATTCATTCCGAATTTTACAAGTCTAGCTACCCCTTTATTCAAATTATTATCTAAAGAAGCCGAATTTAAGTGGGATGATGAATGCCAAATATTTTTCGAAATTCTAAAACAGAAATTGTCAACTACCCCTGTATTAAGATGACCAAATTGGTCCATTCCTTTTCATATCTGTACCGATGCCTCAGACACATCCCTTGGGGTAGTCCTTGGACAAAGAGAAAATCAAATTCCCTATGCTATTTACTTCGTTAGTAAAAATCTGTCTCCAGCTGAAGTTAATTACACGGTCACAGAAAAAGAATTGCTAGTTGTAGTCCATGCTATCAATAAATTTAGACACTATATTACAGGATATCAATCTTTTGTACACACTGATCATTCAACCATCAAATTCTTAATGAACAAACCTGTAACAAATCCTAGAGTTACAGGATGGCTCTTATTATTACAAGAGTTTAATATCAACATTATTGATAGACCTAGTAAAGATAATCTTGTGGCTGATTTCTTATCTAGAATGATTCATCTAGGAGATAATGCACCAGTAGAAGATAACTTTCCTAATGGAAATTTATTTTCTATTTCTACATTCACTACGTGGTATGCAGATGTCACTAACTATCTTGTGACAGGGAAGATGCCTCAGAAATTGTCTCCTAGAGAAAAACAAAAAGTAATTCAACTAAGTGAAAATTACATGTGGCACGATGATTGCCTCTACAAAACAGGACTAGATTTGGTGATCAGGAGATGTGTAAGGGAAGATGAAATTTGTGATATTCTGCAAGCCTACCATGATGGTCCTTGTGGAGGACACTTCGTAGATAAGAGGACCACTTACAAAGTTCTACAATCTAGTTACTATTGGCCCCATATTTTCAAAGATGCTAAAACCTATGTATCCAATTGTGATGAATGCCAACGAATGGGTAAGCCTACTGCATGAGACCAAATGCCACATCAAGCCCAAGTAGTCATTGAACCATTCGAGAAATGGGCATTAGATTTTGTAGGGCCCATTAACCCTGCATCTAAAGAGAAAAAGTATATACTTGTATGCACTAAGTACGTGACTAAATGGGTTGAAGCAAAAGATTTACCAGCTGCAAGTGAACAATCAATGGTAGATTTCCTTTTTAATGATATCTTTACTAGATTTGGTGTACCACGAGAAATTGTGACTGATCAGGGAACTCAATTTACCTCTCATCTAGTCAAAGTTGTTACAGAACAGTACTAAATCAAACACAGGAAATCTACACCCTACCATCCATAGGAAAATGGACAAGTAGAATCTACCAACAAAGTTATTGAGTCCATTCTTACCAAAACAGTATAGCTTCACCATAAGGATTGGGCCGAGAGATTATTAGAAACCTTATGGGATTATAGAATCACCTGGAGGAATACAACAAGACATACACCCTAGGAGTTGGTGTATGGGAAGTAGGTGCTTCTTCCCATACAATTCCAGATCAAAACCTTCAGGACTGCAGTACAAGTTTGCATGAACCTGGATGAAGCCCAACAACAAAGACTCTTGTAGCTTAATGAGTTGGATGAAACCAGGCAGGAAGAACTTCAAAGAACTACCCTCATTCAAGAACAGAGAACAAAATGGCATGACAAGTATCTCAAAAAGAAAAATTTTCAACAAGGAGATTGGGCCCTATTGTATGACAAAAGATTTAAGAACTTCAAAGGTAAGTTAACTACCCGTTGGATGGGACCTTACGAAATTGACACTGTCTACGATAATGGTTCAATCAAGATAAAGACAATTGATGAAAAACAGACACCACTACTTGTGAATGGTCACCAGTTGTGAGTTTACAACAAATCCCTGTCAAAAGAAGAATTCATGACTCGTATACTATAGAATTCAGATATGCAGATGATCAGTAAGGAAGGATACCCTCCTACTGATCCACATTGATTGATTGGTTTATTTGAAATTTTTGTACATAGGTGTGGATCGAATTTTTTTAATAAGTTGAAGGTAACAAGAGATTCTTACCCCCTTTTGTTTTACTTTCGCAATTTTTTTCTTTTCTTTTTCTTGTAAGTAAAATTCTATAATTTATTTGATCCTTCACGAACTTGCTAAACATCAGTTTGTAGGCATCAACAATATTTTGTTCTGCTTCGGTACCAGAAATCATGTTCTGATCCGGTACTAGCAGTCCAGTACCAGCAGTTCGGTACCAGTCTGTCACTAGAAGTCTGTCCTTCTACAATACTATCAAGACACATTAACTAATTGACAAAGCATACTACACATATTTCAAAATCTTATGTCAATTAATCTGAAGTATGCAGCCATGCAAACAACCACTTAAGCTGGAACCAAGAAGCTGAATTTAATATCAAATGGAAGTCCTTGTGAAGCAATAATTTCTTTTGGTTCTGTTGACAACTAAAGGGAAGTATTTTAATTTATTCTGGTTCTGTTTCTAGTTAAAAAGAAGTATTTTAATTTCTTTTGGTTCTGTTGCTAGTTAAAAATAAGTATTTTAATTTCTTTTGGTTCTGTTGCTTAAAAACAAAATCAAAAGAGGGACACAATCTTTACCTATGATTTCTCAAAGAACCATAATCCACTTCAAATATTAGAAGTTTCCTTTATCCATTATTTCAACATGATTTAAAGGAAAAAAATATATTAGCCTATAAGTAACTATCTCACCCTAACCGGACTTCAATAGTATTCATTGGACTATCTTATTAAAGAGTAACATATGAGTATATGAACACTCTCTACCATGGGCACACTCCCAAAACTTTTATGGAAGAGGATGTACCAGTACCCTAAGGAAACTTTAGGTCATTCTCTTATGGACAAATTCAGACAAAATTATACATCTGGATCACTCTAAAGAAATAATGTGCATAAAAGTTTATTTTTCCTTCAGACAAATATTTAAAAGACATTCAAAAGAAGAGTATATGCCTTCCAACCCAATACCATCCTAGCCTGTAAAAAGGTTTTCAGACGAGCCTCCCCTATCACCGTGCAATTCACTTTTTAATAAAAACCAAAATAGGTGACTATGGACAAGAAGCCTCTGATGGAAAAAGGGTTTAAGAGACTAACCCGCCAGGATACTGAACAGGTATGCTAGCAGCGGGTATCGGTCTGTGGTATGACTAGGCAAACCCATCAGGGTACTGAATAGGCATGTTGGCAATGGGGAATTCTGCCTAGGGAAGGCACCTCTCACTAATTATCACAACTACCCCACTGGGGTACTGAACAGGCTTGCTGGCAGTGGGTTCTGGTTGAGAAATGTCTCATCTATAGTTGTCTGATTGAAAAATTCACTTTTTGTCATCCAAAACAAACAGATAAAAGGTCACTATTGGCTTTCATGAGATACACACTCTAGATTAATCAACAACATAATTACTCCAAGCAAATGTCCATTTGAGAATCACCCTAAGTCAACTTACCGGTCTGACATCTAAAACCTATATTACCTAAGAAGGAAACTTCTTAAGAGTGGAGCCCTAACTAGGGAGTCTAATCTACTTATAATGTGAAATTTATCTATAACATCCAATGATAGTAAATCTCTGAAGCAAGTTAGGTGGGATCTGTTCTTCTGGAAAACATATAAAGATTCCCTGTTTCACTGTTGAATGCTACCTTTGTGAATAATCCATCAAAAGAAGGGCAATTTCACTTTTTAGGTATTAGATCATATGCTAGGTGATAAATGTACCTTTGTAATTTGATTGGTTTCTTTTGCTCTTATCATCTTTTCTCCATTATGATATAAAATGTTGAATCTTCTTGCATACAGATACACAACATCTTCGGCATGGGGGAAGTTCAAAGAGCCCCTTCAAAACTCTTTTTAGACTCACATGATCACCCTAGAGAACAAAATACAAAAGACGATAAGCACAGAATAAAAGAAGTACAGGATATTCCCGTACCAAGTTTTCAAGAAACTTCAGTCTAAAAGGATGATTTCTGACAATTTACAAGCAATCGCATATGCTATGGGTATTGATCATACAAAGGTAAAAGCAAAGGTAACATGGTATTTTTTTTCCTATGCTCATAAAACTACAATAAGTATGAAAATATATACTAGATCTTATGACCTTAGTATTAAAACCATGCACCTATCCCTCATACCCATATGCCTAAACTTAATCAATCCTCTCATAGCGCTCGAACATGGTTAAGGGCAAAATCACATCAAAATATGAAGCATGTCTAGTAATGATAAGCCATGAATATATTTCGTCCTTAAGCAATTCACAAACCTATCTTATGTCATGAACCATGATCCAACATCAAAATCACCACCCGAAAGTCCAATCACCTATCCCAAAATGATGCTTTGATACCCAACGTCTTGTCCTCATCATTACAGTAATGGGTAAAAATGAAATGGCTTATCTGGGTGGCAAATCCATCCAGATAAGCCCAACATGGTCATAAATTTTCCTTGTGGCATCCTTACTTAAACTTACCATTCGCATTATCAACACCATCACCATATTCCCCTTGTCGTGAGATTTCTCCAGTCCCGAGCCTACTCCTCTCCGGTACCAAACCCTTACCCTCATCAATTGACTAAACCCTTGTGCTACAACTCGATGCTTTTCTCACAACTTATAATGATGGTCATTAGTAGACACGAGCCGGTCTTCCAAATTTATAGGGAAACCGAGGAGTTCCAATTATGTCAAGAAAAATATACTAGATCGGGATGGATGCCATTTCTGGAAAAATTCACAGGTTGGCACGAGAATATATCTCACGCATTTATTCAGGGTTAGAATGGAGAGATTGCACATATAGGAAATCTACAACTGACAATCAATGAAGCAACCTTAAGGGAGGTCATGAGATTACCTAACAGAGGAGCCAAATACTTCAAAGGTGTAGGAATCAACAAGGAAATGTGCCAACGATTCTTGAAAGAAGACCATCAACACCCTAACTGGAAAAAGGGGATCCCTAGGAACTATATCAAGGAAGAGTATCATCCAATGATTACTAGTCTTCAATGATTCGTCACTTGTGAGGGCAGGTATGCTGTGACCTTCATATATCATATTAGGCTTCTATTACATTTTTAAGGAGGCCTTGAAATTGATTTCCCATATTTTCTATGGATGAGTTTGAACAAAATGGTAAGAGGTGCTAAATTCATATCCAAAACTAAGAAGACTAGCATTTACCATCAAGGTCTCATTAAAATGCTAGTTTTACATGAACTTAGGAAATAGAGGATTAGTTGGAAAAATCTTATCACTCAACACCTTCCCACATAAAACAAAACTGTGGAGGAAACCCAACATGCTCCAAAGAAAAATAAGGAACCTCAAAAGAAAAAGGGAAAGAAAGATAAGACAACTCCACCATCATCTAGGGCAGTGAGCCAACACGAAAAAGTAGGGCCCTCTTCCACAATCAATAAAACTTTTAAAAGCTCCGAATCAAAAGGTAAAAACAAATTAGTAGAGGAGACTTCAACAGTGGCAGTTGAGAAAAGGGCCATCAGATAAAAATGATGAAGAAAGGGAAGCATAGCTCGGAAACTAAAAGTAAATAGTCTATGGAACAATCCCCTGTCACCATTCCACAGTTAGAAAAGAAGAAAAGGAAGCCTGTGAGCATCCCTGATCCGATACCTCCTTGTAAAATAACCATGAGGAGCATGGCAAAGAAGGGAAAAACAATCGTTAGTCCTCATACACAGGAAGATCCAATCGATCTTACCTCCCCTCTTGAAGATTTATCAGTCCAAGATGACATCCCTAGTTTGAGCGAGGAACAAGCCACTATTACTTTATGTGGGATGAGGGAGGAAGTCGAGGAAATGGAATGCATCCAACCAGTAATGATGGAGTCAACAAAGACCTTGACAAAATAAAAAAAGAAGAAAAATATTGGGGAACTGCAAAAAAAAATCAGGAACTCAAACAAGAAGTGAAGGAATACCAACTATTGGACAGGTATATCAAAAAGGAAAATGAGCAATTGAAAGCAACTAGCCAACAACTTCAAGATGACCATGAAGAGACTTCTAAAAATATCAATAAGGTACTATGAATCCTATAATACGTTAGGTTCATAAAAAGGGAGCTGAAAGAAGAAGCCTCAGCCATCAACATCATTGATCCACCAAAGTAAAGAACACAGTTTCAAGTTTTGAAACATTTTGGGTTTGTTTTCAGTTGCATGAGGACCTGCAATGATTTTGGCATGGGGGAATGTTGAGACCCAAAATTGACATCCCCATTACCCTATTATACTCCTCATCTATACCTTTTTGTCTTACCTAAGCTTGGGTGAATGACAAGAAGGCTACCATTAGTCAGTGATAAGGTCATAAGGTAAAGTATGGTTAATTGAATCATTTTGTGGTTTATTAAGCTAAGGAATTAAATATTTCATGTACTAATGCTTCAATTTTCCATGTATAATCTTTGACCTCTAGATAAATGCAGCCTTCCTGTACCAGCTCAGCTATCCGGTACTTGTGCACCAAGACTGCCACTATCCGAATCCGGTACCAAACGCATCTGGTACTAAAATCTCATCTGTTGCGATCTGGTACCAATGGTCGTGGACTGTCGTGATTCAATACCACCATTCACGCACTGTTGTGATCCGGTACCATCTACCTATCACGATCCGGTACCAATATAGAAATCCGAATGTACTAAGTTTAGCTCCAGATTGCCCAAGACAATTGGTGGATGTGTGTTTTCTTTAGCAAGGCTATGAAAGAATAGTTTGTTGATTGCCTCATCCTCATGCACTTTGTGTCATGAGGATGAAGCTAAAATATGTAACCGAATAATTAAATTTAAACATTTGACTGATTTGAAAATCACTTCACCTCCTTGTGTTTCACGACCAAGACTGTTAAATAGCCGTGGCAAGAATGGTGGAAGAGTAGGAGAGTTAGCATATTACCAACATGTGAAGCAGCGTGTGATACTGTAGAATATATTCCGAGTGAAGACTAATAGAAGAACGCCATTTATCTCCATGTCTTGATTGTCTATGATTGAATATGAGTTGATTTGTTAACAAAAGTTTGATGTTATGTTTTGAGATTTGAGTAAGAATAATGTGTGGGTTGAAGACAAACTTACTGTAGACTTCAGTAGCTGACCTGTTGAAGCGGCAAGGGCCCACCACCCAACAAAGGTCAACATCTTTGTAGATTAGAATTAGAATTTGTTTTCAATAGTGTAAATGTTAAATTAGCTGAAGCTTTAACTCTGTTAGATGATATCAGTAGAGCTTAAACTAGGATTTCCATTATATGATTGCTTAGAGATCTTTACTTGCTTTGTTTTTTCATATGCTCTATTTTTATGAATTTGATTTTTTTTCATAGACATGAATGTTGGCAACAGTAGTCAAACATATTTGAAGGAGAACTAGTGAAGTCCACAACAACACGTTGTGAACCACAACATACTTAGTATATTAACTATTGAACTAGCCATGCTATGTCTTGATGATTGATGTGTGATTTCCATTTCAGAAGTGTGGATTGCATAATTAGTTTTCTGGGTCAGATATATGAGTTGATCTGTCAAACCAACTCCATCTCATACTTGCATGTGCCATAATGGAGTAGATAGCCTCTCTGTGAAAGACAACTAAAGTGCATTGCAGTTTTCTATTTTGATTTGTTTCGAGCATACATAATCTAGCTTAATTCTATACTCGTGACATTAGAAATTATCTTTCTTACTGGTGTCTTGTAACTCTGTTGATTACGAATCCCAGATTGATAATTAATGAGTGAATTATGCTAAACATATAAGCAGCACAACACATCCACAGTTTGATATTTGTGATAAGAAAGGTTAATCATTGTGTATATTCCAAGGAGGAAGGAATTCATTTCATACATGTAACATTGTCTGTCAATGACATGTTTCTGGTTGAAAACAACACAGACAGAATAAAGGAGGTGAAGATGCAGTTGTAAGTATACAAGTTCGACATGAAGGATCTTAGTGCAATGAAATTCTTATGGGAATGGAAATAAAGAGAGATCGGGTAGTTAGAAATCTTTGGTTAAATCATAGAAAGTATATTGAAATGATCTTAAGGAATTTCAACATGCAGGATTGCAAACTGATCAAGGTACAAATTCCTATGGGAGCAAGGCTAACTATTGAACAATGTCCAAAGACATAGGAAGAAATAGAGGACATGGAATGTGCTCCCTATGCTAGTGTTGTTGGTAGTCTAATGTATGAAATGGTTTACACTTGACTATATATTTCTCATGCAGTGGGAGGACTGAGTAGATACATGTCAACACCTAGGAATGAGAACTGGGATGTTGTCAAGAGAGTGTTTAGGTGTTTATGTGGCACAAAAGGTTATGTTATATGATACCAAGGAAACCTGAAGTTGATAGGGAAATAAATCTACATGGTGTTGTCAACGTCATCTGGGATGGAGATGTGGATCGACGAATGTCGACCAATGGAAATGTGTTCATTATGTTTGGTGGAGAAATCAACTGGATGAGTAAGTGATAGGAAGTCATATCCTCGTCGACAACATAAGATGAATACATGAAAACCAATCATGGAAGCAAAGAATTAGTATGGTTTCATTGACTATGTTCAGGGATCATATTTGAGCAAATAGCTATGAAGATAAATTGCAATAGTCAAAGGACAATATTTATAGAAAAGAACTGAACTTACCATTCCAGGATGAAGTATATTGATGTGAAATACCATTTCATGAGAGACATGGTGGAAAGAAACAAGGTATTTTTGGATAATGTAAGACCATGTTTTCCCCCATAATTTTAATTATGCTAATACTTCATATCATTTGATTGTGAATCATGTAATTATGTTGACTAACCAATAGAAAACATCAGACAACTGTCTGAGAGGGAAATTCCTTGAGTACTAGCCATGATATCACAAGGTGGAATTGGTGAGGTGGAGTGGGGAAACTTCGATGACGAAAATGGGAATCTTGCTCGACATTCCATCCTACACTTGAAAAATTGAATGCATCACTTGCAAACGTAATTAGATATGCATAAATCCATGTGACTGGTGATGAGTAGAAGGATTGGTGGTTGAAGCAGTTATAACTTCTAATAGATCTAATGTTTGGGGGAATACAAGATTCAATCATAACCTGATTGAAGGATGAACTAGATTTCCCCTTCGAATTCATATCCCTAACTTGAGGTTGTGTCTGATAGCAGCCACATGAATCCCGAGGAGAATGTGTAATAATATACCACATAGAACATGTAGAAGAGACGTGAAAAAACATGATGTGGAAAAATATATTGGGCATACGTGAGAGAACATAAGAAGTTGAAGACTAGTTCTCACAAAAAAAAAGAACCGTAAAAGACAGAGTGAGTCATAGACTCACAATTAGATGTAGTGAGGAGAAGACTCATGTGCTTAACTCTGAACAAGAGAGTGATTGGTAAGCTATTTATGAAGAAAGTATAAATCTTTCCCAAGATATTAGTGGCCGCCCTAGAACAAAGAATACCTAAATCCATACTGGAGAAATAGAGGACCAACACTGTGTTAGAAAAACAGGATCCCTAAACAATAAAATAAAAACAAATTCGGAAATAAAACACAAAATATACACAATACAATAGAGACACAGATATACGTGGTTCACCCAGTGTGGGCTACATCCACCAAAGAAATTTCCAGGTCCTTCCTTTTTATTTTCCAACAAATGAAGGGATAGAACCTACAACACACCCACTGTAAATTCCTCTTCTTTCTGTCACAGTCTACTCTCTCAGAATACAATATTCACAATGATACATAGCCGCAATAAATTTCCCTCATAAAAGAGGGTTTCCTTCTAGTAAAAAAAAACCCTAACATAACTTCTACCGTCAGATATGAGACCTTATCATGAAGGGTCCATATTTACTATGAAATTACAATACACATTTACAAGGCAATTTTTCCTTTGGGGGCTTCGCCCGCAAACCCCTGTCGGGGGTGCGCTTTCCCCTAGACCCCCCAACTAAGGGGATGCCCCCCCCCAGACCCCGCAAGAGGGGAAATACCCCCTTGCACTACCCCATGTGGAGGATGTTACATTCTTCTGGGGTTTAAAGTCTTCATGGGGTATAAACATAAATAAAAACAAAGACCTCTAAATCAGGAAGATAATCAAGCTACACAACCAATGCACTGGTAAGGGGAGGTCACTGAGGGGATGTATAGAAGAGAAGGGACTCCCTTTCACATATGAAATATAATTGGGAAGGTGCCTGATAAACCCATGGAGTTCCTGAGCTCAATGGGAAGAGGGGAAATTATACTGTTTCTAGAGGAGTGAAGGAGAGTAACCTTCTAGGACCATTTTCCTAGATGGGTAGTAAGCTAAATCAATCCCTTTATGGTATCATGGCCTGGCATGGGGGTGGCATGTTGTAGGTAGGCACAGTGAAACATAGACTAAGGTTGGGAGGAAAGTATTCCTCTCTCATTCAGTTGGATGGTTTGACATTTCATCGAACAGATAAGTGTTCTTCTTAACATGTTTGACATATGTTTAGTGATGTAAACAAGTTTTTTTGTGTTTTAAATGATAAATGTAAATGTATAGAAAGAATTATTTAATTCCTAATTAAAATGGATTACGTATGTTTGTTTTCACTGTCAACCTTATGGATTTCTGTAACCAATTAAATTGTGCAAGGGTAGGGTGTATCCCTATAAGTTCTGCAAGTCCTTGAAATGGAAAGCTTGTAGGAAAAAAACCTTCACTGGATGTGTAATGAAAATAATGGGTGTAACTTTTGGAACTACAAGTATTTGAGTGGAAAGCTTGCAAGATATTTATAAAATTATCACCCAGAATTGACAGGAGTGCCCTGGTACCTGGGAAGGTTTCTTTGTAATTAGGGAGTGTCAAGCCAACAAAATGTCCCTTCTTTAAATGGAAATTTTGTAGGACGTGCAATTCTTCAGCCATATTTAAGGGTGAGAATATATTAGCTAGTTCAAAGTGAAGGTGAGAGCCAATAAGGTACGATAGAACCTTAGTGATGTCCTAGAAGTATCGAAATGGTTAAGTCTGTTATCAAACTTTTATCATGAATAAAATCAGTTTTTTGAGTCAGGATGAATGATAGTCATTGATTCAACATGGTGAAATGATCTTGACCATTGGAGTGACCAAGTGTGGAGTTTCTAGGGGAATCTGACAAGGAAGGTTCTAAATCAATGAGAGTCTTTGATCTATCAAAGAGTGGTATCAGTGATTTTGAGACCATTGAATCCAATTATGAGGCTATCAGAAGGAGGGTTGTCATAGGATTAGAAGGAGGGTTTAAGAAAGGAGTTCGATGACTTAGGATTCCAAGGAATGCCGATATGTTAGGAAGTGTCTTGTGATATGTCAACCATTGGATCTAGTATGGATCGATCCGAGGAAGTTGGCCTTAGAAACCATAAATTCCATGCAGTTGTAACCTTCGATTAAACCTCGACTGTCAAATGAAATGAATGAGGCTCATTGGATCTGTCATAGTGAGCATTGTTAGAGTGAGTCAGTTGGAGTGGTTTATAACACTATAATGGATACACTTCGTTGGTGAGGGACTTCGAGAGTGAATGAGAATTGTCTATAGAAGAGTGGACGTGATGTGATCTTAGTCATAGGACCATTGGGGGTCCCACCTAAGTACCTCACAAATAGTTGAAGAGATGGGAGTTAATTTTTGTGTATGTATAAGGACCAAGGGGATTAGGACCATTGGTCTCAGAGTCTGAGGGATGTTGGATCCTAGGTAATGATCCATCAAAAGGGAACAATCGGGTGGGGAGTTTAGGCCTGTAAACTTTTTTTTCAATGGGGGAGAGTCTAAATCGATATAGATCATTGATCTAGTGGTGAGGAGTAAATCTAACCATATGATGGAGGGCGTATAGGTCCCTAGCATTATAGTAAGATCCATGGAATAATTTCATTGGTAGTTTGGGGTTGAATAAGTAATAGTTTACATAGTAAGTATTTTGATAAGAGAAGTCTTCACTTAAACAGTGATGAACCGAAACCAAGGAGAGAAATCCCATATACTTACCTCGTGGAAAGAGAAGAAAATTGAACATCCCACCAACCTAAGGGGATTAGGGGGTTGGATGTGCTACATAGTTGTATCAAAGAAGAGTTCAAAATATAGGATTTAATTGGTCGTCGAGACCACTTGATTGTTTGAGAAAATATTTATTTTTCCAAGAATGCATGCTATAAAATTATTTGATGTAATGACTAACAATGGTTTGTTGTTTCTTCCTGTAGGACCTACTAAAAGGAAAGTAGAGGTGAATGGTGTTGTGTAGTATTAAATACACCTTGCGCCTCATATATGAGGAATCTGATGGTCAGAGGACCATAGAAACGCCTCTAGACTTGGTAGCTATAGTTAGAAGTCTGAAGGCAGATAATAAGAGGCTCATGAGATCTTAGGTTGAACATGCAGAGTTGAATACAATGCTACTACCGAGCTTGTCAGAAATTCAAAATCACCTACAACAATTCCTAGCCAATAGTAATGTAGAATTTCATCAATTAGAAAGATTAAAAACATCTCCAGAAGATAGAAATCATAGAGTAAGCCATAGCGATCTAGGAAGGAGTTATTCCAATAAGAGGCATCGAAATTCCAAGAAAGGTATATTGGGTGGAAACATTTCCATAGAGTTATCTAGTGGGAAGTCTACTTCCGAAGAGATTTCCAGTAGTGACAATGGATCGAGTGTGTCCAGGAGGAAGAAGAAGAGACATTCACAAAGTTCTATGACTAAATAATTCAAGAAGGATAAGATGCCTACCTTTGATGGAGAAATCAAGAAGGGAGAAGAAGTCAAGGATTGGATGTTGGTACCGAAGAAGTATTTTTAGGCACATAATTACTCGAAAAATAAAAAAGTGAATATTTCCATATTCAATCTAAATGGAGGAGCTTCCATATGGTAGGATGACCTCAAGGAAGTCAAAGGATTGAAAGAGAGAAAGATTACTTGGAAACATTTTGAGAAGTATTTTAGGAATGCCCACCTGTTAGAAAAGTACTTTGATGGGAAGATCAAAGAGTTCCATGAACATAAGTTGAGACAACTTACCATTTATTCCTATGCCAAGATATTTTATAGTTCTTGAGGCATGTTTCTTACCTTAAGGATGAGAAAGAAAGGACACAATGTTTCCTTAGTGTATTTACACAATCCTATCAGGACATAATTAAATTTGATGAGTCAAAAATGTTGGAGGATACCATTACAAAGGCCAAGTGTTATTATGATCAGTTTGAGCATAAACTAGATCCTTCGAAGGAATGTAAGATAAATGATAAGAGTGGATTCCAGAATAAGGGATTCAAATCATTCCCATACAAGAATCTAAGAAAAGGAGCTTAGTTTGGTCAACCAGGAAGAAGTGTGCATCAATTGTTTTTTCCATCTCACAGTGGAAACATGACAATAGAACAGGTGAGAGAAAGAGTAGAGGAACCAAAGAAAGATCCTTTACAATGTTGGTTTTGTGGAGAGGCACATCTATTGAGAGATTTTCCTCATAGGCATTACAAAAAAAAATATGTTATCATTTTCAGGAGTCTACTATGGTCAATGATGTGGCTAGAAATGTGACCAGAATATATGGAACCACGGAAAATAGACAAGTAGACTTCCAAGCTTCCATAGTGGAGTTGGAAGGTATTATTTCCAAAAAAACAATTTCTATTTTAATTTACCCTAGATCTAACCTTAGTTACATATCATTTCAAGTTGTTGAAGCATGTGCCTTACATAAAAATAAACATGCAAAGGCATGGTTGGTTCAACTGGCCACAAGAACAAAGAGAAAAGTGGCAGAAGTGATATAAAACCATACATTTGAAATGAGTGGACTAAATAATCAAGAAGACTTGAATATCCTACCTCTAGGATAATATGATGTGTTGATAGGCATGGACTAGTTAGTAGTTCAAAAAAAAAAATGAATTGTTATGAGAAGACCTTAGAATGTGAAGATGAAGAAGGAAATGCAAGATTTTTTCAAGGCATTCATAAGCCAATTTCAATTAGATAAATATCATCACTACAACTTAAGATCTTTAGTCGGAAGGGATTCCCTTAGAATGAAATACAAGTGATTAATTCGATAGAGGGAAAAGAGTTGAAGGTGAAAGATCACCCAATGTTGTGGGAGTATCACCTCCTAAGAGAGATCTTGAAATTTCAATAGATCTTGTGTGTGGATTGGTACCAACATCAAAAGTACCCTA
Source organism: Picea engelmannii (assembly GCA_009831015.1). Lineage (NCBI taxonomy): Eukaryota > Viridiplantae > Streptophyta > Pinopsida > Pinales > Pinaceae > Picea > Picea engelmannii. The sequence goes on from ML788468.1 coordinate 565,307, forward strand.
TGTTAGCACTCTGTAATTTGCCCAAAGCTATGAGGCAGTCACAGAGGCAACATCAGAACCACTTCGAGTCTTGGATCTAGCCCTCCAAGACTCAGAGAGGGATCTCTCTGTCTGATATAGATTTGTTTGAAGAGATATTAGGCTAGTTAATGGGTTCATAATTTGGATTTTAAATTGGTAAGAGCAGAGAAAAGAAACCATGGGCAATGGAGTCACAAACTGAGATTTAATCACAAACAAATCCTACAGATAGCTATACAGGGCAAGGTAGGAAAATTATTGGATCCGGTAAAATTTAATGAGATGAAAGAGGAGGAAAAAGAAATGATCAATTTAGCAACAGAGCAATGAATAATTCTGCCACTGAATATCAGAAGAAAAAATTAATATTATCCACAACTAGAAACAGAGTGTATCTTACAACAAAATCTGCTCATAATCTTATGTCGAATAATAATGAAAGAAAACATATGGATACAGAGAAAACAATTAACTGGAGGAGCACTTCACCAATATACTTGACACAAGAATCCTGTAACTGCTGCGACTGTATTATCTGAATGGATCAAAAACTACAATTATTTATGTGTGCTGCTTTACAAAAACTTCATCATGGTTCCCTGACTGATCCACCTTTTTACATTACAAATCATCTCTATAAATAAGAGTGGTATCCTCAATAATTTTCGGAAGTCGGTTCAACCGCCTCGGCCAAAAATAGCCACCACTCCCACCAAATTTGGAGCTTTCTGCCATGAAAAACGGACCGGTTTTCTGCGAAACAGGGGTCCGAACAGACGTAATTTTATCTTTAATGATGACACCTGGGTGAAAACGGAAAGAGGTTATTGTATATGGGCATGTTCTGGACAAAAACATCCTTCAGTTTTGCCAAATTCGTCCCCAGCTGGCCGTAACAACTCCTGCAAGATCGAGACTGTAATGAAAAATTGAAAATGTGGAAAAATAGGCCTCGAAGATGACTTCGATTCTCCTTTATAGTGGCACCGTTGGAAAAACTGGGAGAGGTTTTTGTTCCTCAGCCCGTGATGAGTAAAAACCTCGCTCGGATTTTTAAAATATGTCTCCGTTTGCCCAAAAATCGATCTGAAAGATGGCATGGTAAAACAGACAAAAATGAGGCAAAAGACATGAATGGTTTTTCGTGAAACGCAAAATTCCGGACCCCCCCCCCCCCTCGTTAAATGTAGAATACCCGGGGGGGGGTCCAGAATTTAATATGGGCCATTGATTTAAGTCACTGTCCCTCGGCCGTTCAGATTTGCAAGAGTATTAATTCAAATTCCGGACCCCCCTCTCTCGTTAAATTCCGGAAGGAGAGGGGGGGGGGTCCGGAATTTATGTTATCCGTTGATTTAAGTATGGCATACGATGGAGGGGCGCTGGTTTAGGGAATATGAGCGGGAGTGTAAGGTGGGCGGGAGTGTGAAGGGGATAGTGGAATA
>ML788468.1:572864-606635 GCA_009831015.1 Picea engelmannii
ATGCGAAAGTGACAATAAACACATACATGCAATAAACATAGGAAATTCTGATAAACTTCAGGATATACTTAAACACATCATATAAAATTAATATAGAATTGGTACTTATATTTTTATGAGAAGAACACCAACTGCGTGAATACCTTCCACAAAACTCCTAGCCTTAGACCGCATTGATCCAAGATATCAGTAGTAGGTCACCCCCGAGCTGGGACTAAAATCCACCCAGGGTAAAGGAAATCCTAGACTAGGATGAGACTACATAACACTGCACAATGCAATAGGAAGGATTTCCTCCAAGTAGCCTACTTACGCCCACCGCTCATAGACTCTCATTCCCCACATGCATGTCCCACCCCAAGAATATACACCTTCATTGTTCCACAATCCATCGGCTAGTCCACTTCCCTTCCAAGGCTTCAACAATAGGCTGGATTAGAAATTCTAAGAGATTTGTAGTTGCTGTTGGACTCCCTCCAGGAGAAATCACTTCCCCAACAATCTTTCTCACCTAGAGAAAGTTTCTCATATGCCTGACAACCTTCTTCTTCAATCCACGAGTGTGAAAACCGACCTCTCCAAAATCACAGGCCTGACAACCTGCTTCTTCTGTCTAGATCCTAAGTCAACCAAGTAAACACAGTTGCAAAATTAGGTAAGGCAAGGGATGGGCTCAATAAAAATACCAGTGCACGCAATTTATAAAGGTTCACGATGGTAGAGGGTTCAACAACGACGAAAAATGGTTGACTGCATGCCTTCTCAGTGTGTGAGGGAATGAGGAAAAATATGGAAAAAATGGTGATCGAACCCCCACAATGATGGATTTTCCCACATAAATCTACATGCGTCCTGGATGATACATGGCTCACTAGGAGCTCGTTCCTCTCCACTTGGAGTTTGTTTCTCTCCCCAAAGGAACTTAGGATAACAAGGTTTAATTCCCAGCTTTAGTATTTTAGGAAATACATTATAATATTCCCTTGGGTTAATCCCTCAAGCTTAGCCCATTTTTCCTAGCCTCTCACCCCCCTTCCCTTTCCCTTCCTAGTGGATCTTAGTCCCCCATAAATCTTTCTTCGTGGTTGCGCTACACACAATGATGCATTTTTATTAATGATCTTTATAATTACATATACAACAATAGGCTCACTGGCCTTAACATCTAGGCTTTCTATCCTAATAAATGCATAAGCCTCCCAGCTTATAAATACTTGGCTCACTAGCCTATAAAATTCATTAAACATCATTACAATTCAATAGGGGCTCAGCCTTGGGGTATTACAAGTTTGTCTTGGTGTTTTTCGATGATGTTTTGGTGTATTCCAAGAGCAAGGAAGAGCATGAAGAGAATCTCAGAATGGTGTTACAAGTATTGATATATTACCAACTACATGCTAAGTTCAACAAGTGTGACTTCTATCATAAATAAATCTAGTATTTAGGCCACACAATCTCAGCAGAAGGAGTGGTAGTAGCCCCCGAAAATACCAAGGCAATCATGGATTGGATTGCCTCTCAGAATGTGACAGAGGTAAGCTATTTCATGGGATTAGATGGGTATTATTAGAGGTTCATTAAGGGATTTTCCAAGATTGTTCATCCCATTACTTCATTATAGAGGAAGGGGAAAAAATTTCTATGGTCAGTAGAGTGTGAAGCTAGCTTTCAACAACTGAAGCATCTCTTGATCAATGCCCTTGTTTTGAATATTGCAGAACCTAAAAAGGATTTCTTGGTTTGTATTGATGCTTGGAAGGAAGGACTAGGTGGATTTATGATACAGGAAGGATGGGTGATAAATTATGAATCATGAAATATAAACAAGCATATGCAATGGTATGTCACCCATGACTTGGAGCTCAGAACAATTGTGCATGCATTGAAAATGTGGAGACACTACTTGATTAGAAGAATTATTGTCCTGATGCTAGACCATTGTGGATTAAATAATTTTTTTGACTACCCAAGGTTGAATGCTAGACAAGCCAGGTGGATGGCATTGATTAGTGAGTTTTATTTTGAAATCAAACACATAAAATAAAAGGAAAATAGACTGGCAGATGCACTCATTCGGAGTGTGCAGACCATACACTTAGTAGAATCAAGTGTAGGGGAGTATGCCATCCAATAGAGGATTATAACCCTCTTGCAAGAAGATGAGTTTTTCAATCAGGAAAGAGAGGGATTGCAACAATAAACATGAGAGAAAAGGTCTGAAGGGTATCAACTTGCAGCTGATGGACTACTATTGTATAACAACATGTTGTATGTGCCAAATTCAATAGAGATGAAGCATTTGATCACAGATGAATTCCATAATATACCTTATGTGGGTCACCCTTGATCTAGGTGGATATTGGTGGCCACCCACCTATTGCACTGGCTCGAAAAACAATTTTCCACCTTGGTATTTTTTTGGCAGTTTTTCGGGTTCTAAACTTCTAGGGCCGTTTTGAGGTCCTAAACGATGTTTTTTGGGGATTTGGGGCCCAAGTGACTGCCAAAGGCGCTACCCTAGGCTAGTCGAAAATCGTTCTTCTTGATTAGACCTTTCCAATGGGCTATCATGCGCCTAAAACGAATATTGTGTGGAAAAGTTACGACCTCGGGAAGTTGATGTACTAACTTACCCAAACGGGGCCCACATGACTTTTCATGCTTCATCTCCTAGGGTTAGGTTTTTAGATGTATAGGGTTTTGGACATTCCTCTTTATTGTAAAAAGGCCTTCAAAGCCTCATTGTAATCATCTTCTGGAGAATGAGTGCAACCGTCACATCTCTTCTTAGAAATAAGCCGCCACCATTCCAACAAGCTTGTTTTCCGCTGCATTTTACAGTTTCAACTTATTTCCTTATTGAATAGAAAACTAGTTTGAATGTATCTCTTTTATTCTGTGTGAAAAATCTTTTAATAATCTGTATTCATTACGTTCTGATCATAAAATACATATCATTGAGATCAGAGTGGTCTTCTCCTTCTCATATTAATGCATGTCCCCAATGAGGCCAGGGTACAAAGAATTGGGTCTCGAGCTTGTTTCTCTTGAAGACAAAATCTCGCGCATGCCAAAAATGATGGGATAGGAGATCCTTTCAAAATGTTGCTTGAGGAAGCCCTCACACAACAGAGGAATGAGATGAAGGATAGTTTCATGCAAATCCTTCGGTGACTACCAACATGTGATGCATCTTCCTCGAGCGAAGGTGTCGCCCCCTTCAAGGTACAAATAAACTTCGATATTCCTATATTTGAAGGTCAGATAAACACAGATGATGTAGACAGGTGGTTGAATATACTAGAAGGATATTTTTCTATCCATAACTTTTCGAATAGAGAAAATATTACTTTTGCGCTCCTCAAAGTCGTTCCCCATGTCAAAGATTGGTGGGAAAATTTCTGTGAGAAAAAGGACACAGAGGAACCCTCATTATTTATAGTCGCAACCACCTAGAAATCCTTCAGGGATGATATTAAGGAACAATACTACCTTGTTGGAAGTTATGATGACTTGTGTACCAAATGGACCACACCGCGATAAGAAAGAGGCCAAGCAGTGCGAGAATTTACAAATATCTTCCATACCTTTCCCACCAAGCTGGGTATCAAATATTCAAAGAGACATATGGTGGTAAAGTATCACGGTGCTCTGCATAGATACATCCAAACCAAAATGGAATTTCTGGACATCTCGTCCTTGGGCGCGGCCTACTGATATGTCGTCAAAATCAAGCAAAATCTCAAACAAAAGACACGACAATTTGGGCCTGGGAACCCCTCACAATAGAAGCCAAGAAAGGGCAGCCCCAACCCAAAGAACAAAGGATAGAGAAAATATGGACAGTATTGGGACAACCATTCCAAGCTACAAGAAAAGAAGGACACCGGAAATAAAAATAAAGATATTGAGAAGTGGTGCGACTTCCATAAGAGCCCTTCGCATAACACTACTGACTACCGCTCAAAGCAATCGCTAGTGGCCAAAGTGAAAGCCTCTGAATCATATGTGGGTTCTGACTCTGAGTCAGAACTAGAAATGGGAAAATGGATCATTGACACAAACCCAGTGCCACCGTTGCTACCACCAAACTCCATCCTGGTGAATCAAACGAGCTAGAAGAAGGAGAGCACCTCTTTCATTCATAGATGTGGGTAAAAGGAACCCCACTGCACTTCATCGTTGGTAGAGGTATCCAGAAGAACCTCATCTCAGTAGAGGTTGTGAAGTGACTGGCCCTACCGATAACACCGCACCCACAAACCTACACCATTGGATGGCTCCACCAAGGAAGAGATCTCCGCGTCATCCAACAATGTCGACTATCGTACGACATCAATCCCTTCAAAGATGAGGTATTGTGTGATGTTTCTCCTCTTGAAGTTTGTAATGTTCTTTTGGGCTAACCTTATTTATGGAAATGTCATTTTGTATATGAGTCTAGGCCTCGTAGTGTTATTATTACTTTGAACAAGAAATTGTACAGGATACCTGAGCTAGTCCCTCCTAGTGATATTTCCTTGATCTCTTCCAAGCAATGCCGGAAGGTCATCTCTCATACTGGGAAATTTGTCTTCTTTGTGAGTCACCCTCAGAGTGAGAGAAATATCGTAGCCACATATAGGGCCTCCGTGGCTGATCTCTCCACACAATAGAAGAAAGTGGATAAGGTCATGGAAGAATACTCAGATATCTTCTCCTCTCCTAGCGGGGTACCTCTGCACTGTTAGGTCAAGCATCCCATAGATTTGACCCCAGGTGCACTGCTACCCAATGGGCCAGTTTACCGCCGCTCTCTGTTAGAAAATGAGTAGATCAAGAGGCAGATCCAAGAACTTCTCCACAAGGGGAACATCCATCCTAGCTCATCGCGTTGTGGGAGCCCAATCGTGTTGGTGCAGAAGAAAGATGGGACCTGGCGACTCCACATTGATTACTGGGCCTTGAATAAAATAAAAGTTTGAAACCAGTACCTAAGTCCTAGAATTGATGACCTCCTTGATCAACTCACGAGGGCCAAATACTTCAGTAAGATAGATCTGAAGTCTGGCTACCACCATGTCCCAACAAAATAGACAGATGCATGGAAGACTACCTTCAATTCAAAATAAGGTCTTTTTGAATGGTTGGTCATGCCCTTTGGTTTGACAAATGCTCCAACAACGTTTATGAGGATGATGAACAATATCCTATGACCTTTCACCAATACCTTTGTAGTGGTGTATCTGGATGACATCCTCATCTATAGAAAGACTTGGGTAGAACACTTGCAGCATATTCAACATGTTTTGCACACCCTGCGACAACAAAAACTATATGCAAACTTGGAAAAATGCTCCTTCGGCATGGACATGGTCCATTACTTAGGATACATCATTGATCATCATGGTTTTCATGTGGATCCAACCAAGATCTATGTCATTCATGACTGGCTAGCCCCAACCACACTCACTGAACTTTGAAGCTTCTTGGGCCTCACCAATTTCTATTGCAGGTCCGTGTTGGGATTCTCTCATATCGCATGGGCCCTCAACCAAGTAACTAGGGGTGGAAATAAGGAAACATTTTTGTGGGGCCTGTCCCAAAAACAAGCCTTCGATGACTTGAAGAAGCATTTGTGCTCATCCACAGTAATTTCATTACCGGATCTACAACATCCCTTTGAGATCAAGAAAAATGCTTTAGACTATGTTGTAGATGTCATTCTCACTCAACACAACCACCCCGTGGAATATAATAGTGAGACACTATCAGATGTTGTCTGTAAGTAGCCTACTTATGACAAATAAATGTACTCCATTATGCAAGCCTGCCACCAGTGGAGACAATACATTCTTGGGAAGGAGACATTCATCCACACTGATCACAAGCCACTACAGTTCATGTAGACCCAAGGAAAATTGCAGAATGACTTCCATCAGAAGTGGTCAACATACTTACAATAATTCCACATCAACATCAAGTATAAAACACGAAGTACCAAGCAAGTTGTTTATTTCCTCAGTCAACCTCTAGTCGCGACACTCACCATGGTGCTAGACTCTCGTGGCCATGAGACCTCCAGATGGACCCACCTGTATGAGACATACCCTGACTTCTTCACCACCTACCAAATATTGGGCACCAACTCAGTGGTTGCTAATTTCCATCTTCAGGACTGGATGTTTTTTCATCTGGGCCATCTCTGCATTCCATCAAGAGAGAGCGTAAAGATGATTTAGGAAGCTCACTACAGTTGGGTGGCAGGACACTTTGGCGTAGAAAAGACAGTGGCAGTGCTGCAGAAACATTTCTACTGGCTAAACATTCGACAGGATGTTGGAAAGTATATCAGGTCCTCCACTACCTACGATATTGCAAAAATGACCACTAAGAAACAGGTCCTGTACACCCCTCTTCCCACTCCTAACAGGTTGTGGGAATCCATCTCAATGGACTACATGTCGGGCCTCCCATCCACCAAGAGGGGAAATGACTGTGTTTTTGTGGTTTTTGTTCGCTTTTCCAATATAGTCGGTTCCTCAGCACATTCTGGTTGAGCCTCTAGTCACTGCTAGATACCAAGCTCACCAAATCCACTGCCTTTCACCGCCAGACAGATGGCCAAACTGAGGTCATCAATCAGATGGTCGTACATATCATGCGCATGTACAATTCAAAACACCCTTGCACATGGGATGAGAGTATTCCCTATTTCTAGCATAGATACATCCAATCCATTCATAGCTCAACTGGCCACAAACCCTTTCAGGTGGGGTTGGGATTCCAACCATTCGACCCCATGGATATTGCACTACCCCTGGCGACCACCTCGGCCGAATCATCCCCTGCTCCACCAGAAGTTGAAAAATCCACCCAGTTCATTGAGCGGATCCAACACATCCGCCAACATGTTCAGAATATTCTACAGAAGTCTAATGCCAAGTACAAGCAATGCCATGATCAACATTGGGTGCCACATAAGTTTCAGGTGGGCGACAAATTTTGGTTTCACTTACAGAAAGAACTCCTTACATGGCCCCATTGGAAGATTCGACCACTTTGTTATGGGCCTTACATCATCACCAAGGCTATGTGTGACAATTTATTTGAGCTCAAAATTCCCCCTTTCCTTGGCCCACACCCAGTCTTCAACGTGACTCTCCTTCGGTCATATTTCCCACCATTATTGGACACCTGAGAGATACTAGATCAGTTGAAACCAACAAAGCTCAACCCTGACTGCATGCAACAGGAATCCAATGATCATATTGTGGACACAAAGATCAAGGGCACTCAATATAAAAGGATCTAGCTTTATCGAGTCGTCAAAGTAGGGAAACTCCTGTACCAATGCAAGTGGCTCACGCGGGGCTAAATTCAACAAAAAATTCCTCATATGATGGGGGAAATCAATGCAATGGAGACTATTTCTTCCTAATGAAGGAGGATTGATCCAGGTGGATATTAGTGGCCACCCACCTATTCCACTAGCTCGAAAAATAGTTTTCCACCTTGGCAGTTTTTCGGGTTCCAAACTTCCGGGGTTGTTTTGAGGCCCCAAACGACGTTTTTGGGGATTTGGGGCCCATGTGACTTACAAAGGCACTAACCTAGACCAGTCAAAAATCGTTCTTCTCGGTTATACCTTTCCAATATACTATCGTGTGCCTAAAATGAAGTTACGACTCTGAGAAGTTGATGTACTAACTTACCCAAACTGGGCCCACATGACTTTTGGCACTTCATCTCCTAGTGTTAGGTTTTTGGATGTCTAGGGTTTTTGAAATTTCTGTTTATTGTAAAAATGCCTTCAGAGCCTCATTGTAATCATCTTCTAGTGAATGATTGCAATCATCACATCTCTTCTCAGAGATAAGCCGACACCATTCTAGTAAGCTTGTTTTTCGCTGCATTTTACAGTTTCATCTTATTTCCTTATTGAATAGAAAACCAGTTTTACTGTATCTCTGTTATTCTGTGTTAAGAATATTTTAATAATATTTATTCATTTCTTTCTACTCATAAAGTCCAGATCAACCCTGGTTATCAAAAAATGGCAACAAAAGTAAGGCAATTGTATTACTGGTAAAAAATGAAGCAATATATTGTTGAATACATTGTCAAGTTCTTGAAGTGTCAACAAGTCAAGGTTAAGAAAAAACACCCTGCAGGACTATTACAACCTTTGAAAATTCTAAATTGGAAATGGGAGAAAATCGCCATGTATTTTATTATTGGTTTTCTAAGAACATTTAGTAAACATGATAAAATCATGGTAGTAGTGGATAAGCTGAGCAAGGAAACTCATTTCATTCCTATCAAATCCACTTTTAAGTCCATAGATGCCACTAACAGTTTCATGAAGGAAATTTTTATATTGTATGGTCTACCCAAGACCATAATCTCGGACAAAAATGCTAAGTTCACTTCAACTTTTTGGAAAATCTTGTTTGCAAGCTTGGGAACATAGTTAGCATTCACCATGACCTACCATCCTTAGACAAATGGTAAGACTGATATATTGAAGAGAGTGCTAGAGGACATGTTGAGGATGCATGTTGTGCATCAACCCAAGCAGTGGGAGTGTAACATACCCAACCACCCACAGGATGGCCATGCTACTTCCAATTAAAAACTTCAGACTGATTTAGAATTCTAATACCATTTAATTTAAATAGAAGCATGAAAGAGACATGATAACATCACATGCAATCATCAAGATTCATACTACATAAAAGAGATAGAAAATATTCCATGCACAACAATAATCAACAAGCAAACATACTGAAGACACGTACCTCAAAGATATTAATTAATACACAATGGAAAATAAAAATATATAAGCATAGTAACACAATGACAGAGAGCACCTATCTTTAACAAAATTATTCACCAACTAGATGCATACCAATGAAGTTCTACCAAACCGTAGAAACTACTTTTCCAAGTCTCAACAACAATTTCACCCCCGAGCTACGGCTATGAATCCACACAAACGGTTCCAGAGTGTCACTTAGCTTCCTAAACTAGTCAACACTCAATATTTCATAGGTTTCTCAACACACAACAATCCCAAGTACACCGGCTCTCTTCTCTCAATCCTACACAACCCAAGAGAATGGACCCTCTTCTCTACCACACAGTCCCGCAGGTTTTCCACCTCCTTCCAGGGATCCAATGCATCTGGTCAAGAATCTCCATGCTGGGACTCTCAAGACTCGCAACTGTGAATAAAATCTAGTACATCCCAATGTATCTCAGGCATGCAGGCATAAATTCATGGTTGGAATACACCAGTCATTACTACATCCAACAAACAATGGATTCTTCCTCAACAATTCACCCCGATGTCCCAATCCAAGAACAATAATGAATTGAGGAATGATAATTTAGAAACAATGAATGAAAAAGTGAAAGTGTGAATGGAGAAGAACCCCCAAACATCCCAGAAGATGGGTTTATATATTTACTTGGAAAATCAAGAACCACATGGCCTCCCCCCCAAGAAGCCCCTGTAACCACTTCTCTCAATTAAAGAAATTATGGGTAAACAAAATATAATAAAATACTTAGCCCCTTAATCCCCCTCACTCGTGGAATCATATCCCCCTATAACTAGTGTCCTTTTCCATATAGAAACCAACGATGCATTTTATTATTAATAATGATCAAAACATTAAATTTCCTAGGCACACTGGCCTCTTTTAATTGTTTTAGCACTCTTTCCTTCAATAAATTATTAAATAAATTATTTAATATGGGACTAAAAACTGGGGTATTACATTCCCCTCCCCCTTATTTTGGCACTGTCCTCAGTGCATATACAAAACCTGAATCAAAATTTCAAAATTTATTCAAAACGTTGTGGGTACTTTGCCTGCATGACATCTTCATGCTCCCAAGTAGCATCTTTAGGACCATAGTAGGTCCATTGAACTTTTACTAGTTCTATAACTCAACTCCAGAGCATTTTGAATTTTCTGTCCAATATGTGCATCAACTGGACCTGAAAGTCTCGTTCTAGCTCCACCTGGATCAAATTCCAATCAATATCATGGTTAGAATCATGTACATATTGTTTCAACAAAGAGAAATGGAATATATTATGCAGATTCATGGACACAAGAAATTCAAACATGTATGCAACTACCCCTATTCTATCCAATATCTCAAATGACCACATAATCTAGCTGTTATCTTTGTACAACTTCTCAACTTCAATGAGCTCTTATTGGGATTCACTTTTAAAAGAACATGCTCTCCCACTTTAAATTCTCTAGATGCTATGCTCTTATCTGCATAAATTTTCTGTCTATCTTCAGCCACCTTTAAATTCTACTTAATTCTAACCATCTGATCTTCCATATGCTTGAACAATTCTGACCCAAGTACTACTTTATCTGATGGTTTGTCCCAACTCATCAAAGTATTGCATTTCCTACCATACAAATATTCAAATGGGATCATTTTCAATGAATATTGATACTCATTATTATAGGAAAACTCAACCAAGTGCAAGTAATCTTCCCACTTAGATGGCTTATCCATCACATACATTCTCAACATGTATTCAATTACTTGGTTGAATCTCTCTGTTTTCTCATCTGACTATGGATGGTATGCTGTGATAAAGTTCAAATTTGTACCAAAACCTTTAAACAATCCCCTCCAAAAATTTGAAGTAAACTTTGTATCTCTGTCTGAAACAATTTCCTTAGGTATCCCATGCAACCTATTAATCTCCCTCATGTAAATTTATGCAATATTGGTTATTGTATAAGTCGTTTTTATAGGAACAAAATTTGCAACCTTTGTCAGTTTATAAACCACTACCATTATTGAATCATGTTTCCTTGTTGTCTTAGGCAATTTAGTTATAAAATGAATGGTTACCACTTCCCATTTCTTCTCTGGAATTGGTAATGGCGGAAGCAAACCCGTTGGGTGTCTATGCTCAATATTCATTCTCTGACATTCCATACATCTAGCAATGTAGTCAACAACATATTTCTTCATTCTTGGCCAAAAGAACTGGCTTCTTACTACTGCAGTTGTTTTCTGGTAACCAAGATGTCTGACATACATAACATTATGCATTTCTTTTAATACCAAATTCCTAAGTTCTTCGAAACTAGGAACATAAATTATATTTTTATGCATAAGTAATCCATCTTCCTTCATCTCATATTATTTAATTTTATACTATACATTTTCCTATTGTAAGCTTTCTTTTACATGTAGGTAATGTTGATCTATATCAATAACAACTAAAATTGTTCTCTTCAAATCTAACTGATGCATACTAATGGTTGTAGCATGCATGATATGTATTCTTCTACTGAGTGCATAAACAACCTTATTTTATTTTCCTTTGGTATGTTTGATGTCAAAATTGTATTCACTTAAAAATTTCATCCATCTCATTTTCCTGACATTTAAAGTTGGTTGTTCAAAAATATATTCAGATTGCTATGGTCTTCTATTAATTCAAATCTCTTTCCCATGAGATAATGATTCCAAATATTCAATGCATTAACATTGGAACAAGTTGTAATTCATGTGTGGCATAGTTCCTCTCATGTTATTTAAGCTTTTAAGACTCATAACCAATGACATGTGCATATTGAGTGAGGAATCCATCAAATCCTTCCTTGCATGCATTTGTAAAATAGTTAAAATAGGTGCACTAGTAAGTAATTATTTCAACAAATTAAGGTTCTCTTCACACTCAACTATCCGTTCAAATTTAATTCCCTTATTTTGCAAAGAAGTGATGGGATGACAAATCTTAGAGAACCATGCTAGTAACTAGCTAATCCCATACAATATACGACTTATGAAACATTCATGGGTGTTGGCCATCCTATAATGGATTCAATCTTCTCTGGATCCAATTCTATACCTTGTTCTAAAATAATGTGTCCCAAGTAATGGATCTATTCTTGGTAAAAATAACACTTACTAATCTTGGTATACAACCGATGTTCCCTCAACACTTGCAATACCAATATCAAGTGATGTGTATGCTCTTCCTTTGACTTAGAATAGATAAGTATGTCATCAAAGAACCCTATGACAAACTTATCCAAATAATTTCTGAATATGCCATTCATTAAGCACATAAATATAGTTGGTGAATTGGTTATCCCAAAGTGCACCACTACAAATTCATAATTCCCATACTTGGTTCTAAAGGTTGTCTTGTTGATGGCTTCTTCCTTGATTCTTACCTAGTGGCATCCTGATCTTAAGCCTATCTTTGAAAATATATTTTCCCCTCTTAATTCATCAAAGAGGTCATCAATTCTGGGTAAAGGGTATTTTTTCTTCATCATGTATTTATTCAACTATCTAAAGTCAATACATAGCCTCAATGTTCCATCCTTCTTTTTGACAAAGAGTACTGGTGCTCCCCACGGTGAAACACTTGGACGTATGTACCCTTTCTTCAACTTTCGACTACATTTTTAATTCTTTTAATTCTAGTGTACTCATTCTATAAGTTTTTTTTGATATTGGGAAAACTCCTGGTACTAAATCAATAGATAAATGTATCTCCCTCTTTGGTGGCAATCCTACTATTTCTTGGAATACATATTCAAACTCTTGGAGTAACAAAAAATATTCAAGGCTTTGCCCTTTTGTCTTTTTTGGATCCTCTACATGGGTTGCATACAATTGACATCCTTTCCTGAAACATCTCTTAATATGTAAGGCTGAAATATCCCTTATAGAAATGGGTCTTGGAATTCCTTTCACAGTGCTTTGTTTTTCTTCTTCATCAAGACATGTAAATGTCTTATTATGACAATCTAGGACATCATGATGCTTGTCCAACCAATCCATTCCAATTAGAATATCATAATATCCCAATGGTATAATATTTAGATCATAATTAGTATTTACTCCGTTAAGAATTATGGGACAACCTCTAACCATCTCATTGACCCTTCTTTTGGTTCCAATGGATAGCTGAACCAAACTTGATTTTTCAAGATTATTTTTCTCCAAATGTAATCTATCCACTATTTTAGGATCAATGTAATAATGGATTTCGATTGAATCAATTAAAATAGAAACAATATGATTAATGATCTTACCTTCCACTTAGATCATATTGGATTGGTACTTTACTTGTCGATCTTCTAAGGCTGCATATATTCTTCCCATGTCTTCTACTGTTGTATCCTCTCGGATGTTGTACATGGTATTAACTTTGTCTTTTCTGTGAGGGAAATCCTTGTACATGTGATATTCTTTTCATCCCCAACATTGGATTGGTGGTATCCCCCTTTTTTCTAAGGAGTCTTCTCTCTTGGTATCATCCTTAGTAGGATGGTCTTGTTGATTTTTATCTGGGCTATTTCTATTGAAAGGAGGTTTGAATCATTTCTTTCTTTGATCAAAATTCTCCTTCTTCTTCTCCTTCCAATATTTCTGCAAAGACTCTCTTCCTCTTCCTTTCTCATACATGTACTTAGCCATCCTGATGGCCTCAGTCAATGTCCTGGGCTCATCATATTGAATATTTTCTTTATAAAATGAAGGCAGTACACTCAAAAACCTTTGTATTTTTACCTTCACATCTTTTATAAACACCACATACTTTAATAGTCCCAAGAACTTATTTTCATACTATGCCATGGTGTTGGCAGCCAATTCACATTTTTCCATTGTCTTATAAGATTCCTACGCCAATGTTTTGCAAACATCAATTTTTTGTCGCAATTTTCAAATAGACGACATTTTTTTTATTTTTTGCGAAAGTTGCACGATTATTTTTGTTTTGTTTTCACAACTGTATGCGTGAAAACATTCGTCTTTCGAAGTCGCATTAAAATAACTATCTGAACTGTCGATATGACTATTGCGCTTACCTTTTATTTATCATTATACAGCTGGAACGATCCTTTGATCGGTACTCATGCTTCGATTGATTGTATGACGTGGTTTCATTGAGTTTGTAATGCATTGGCATTTGGATTTGCATTTTATTTGACTTACTTGACCTTTGGTTTCATGAAAATACATGGGTGTTATGGTTAAATCTTTCATATATATCTTTTAATATAATGCCTATGTTTGTGTTTTCATAACTATTGGCTTGTTGATTATATGAATACCCATTGGCACATTGGTTAAACTATTGATTATATGAGCTGATACATTGGCGCATAGTTGATTTTGGTTTTGATTTATATGTCGGGTGTTTAAAACTATGGAATAACGTTTGCGCGCGATGGTTTATACATTTGATTTCATTGGTTGGGAAAATGACTTGATTGTTGAACTACTAATGGGTTGAACAGCTATGAAAGCCGACGGTTGTACCTTGGCAATAATTGTTATGCATGGCAGAGATAAACTCCACCACCTTCGCACGCTGGCATTTATGTCTATCCCTTATTCCCGTTCACCTCTGTTAGCTCGGGAAACCTTCGTGCACTCTGCTCCTGTGTGTGTTATGATCCAAACTCTTGGATTACCATGTGCTCGACTCCATGGCACCAGTCGTGCGAATCGAGCCAAACGACAACCAAGCCTTGTTAATGTTTGACAATGCCCGCAAAGACCTGCAAGATAATAGATGGCTCACCTTCGTGGAACGATTTGAGGGTTTTAATATAGCTGTGGCACGACAGTTTTCCATAACCTTCGATGGCTGTATAGAAAAGGTGGGTGATATCCAGTTGGAAATCGATGAGCAATTCATCAGTTCTGCTACGGGGTTACCTGCCACAGGCCAGCGTTGGTTCAAAAATTGTAAGGTCGAGGAGGTGCCATGGACACTATTGTTCCTCTCGCGCAAAGTCACCTCCTGTGACAGAGGTATGCCCATATATATGCTCAAACCACAATGGCACGACCTATTAATGCTAGTCAAGTAGTTCGTGACCTGTGAAGATCGATACGGACTTGTGTTTCTCTACCACCTGCATTTGTTGATGAATTTTATAGGGTATCCTTTAAACATGCCTTTCTACTTTCAGCGCAGCTTATATAAGATGTCGAAAAGGTTTAAAAGGAAGAAGGCTGACAGTAGCCTGTTCTACCATGGACTTATTAAACTTATCATTGTTTATCATTTTATTTTACATGGTGATAGCTGGAGAGATTTCGTCGCTCGAAATGGTTTCAAGAACACAAACCCTATACTGGTTGACAAGCCTGTGGTGAGTGAACTCAAGGTTGGAACCCCCGTGCCCTTCCATATCCTATTGCCTGCTCCTAAGCCGTCGGTCTACCCTCCTATTGACTTACCAAACGTTGGAACTGAGAATTCCAAGGCTATAAATAAAACTATGAGAAAAAATCCCAAGGCAAACCCTACTGCTAATGACAAGGGTAAAAAGACCGCTCGGCTTATTTCAAGGATGACCAGGAACAAACCTAAACCCTCTGCTGAGTCAAAGCCTATAATCCTTAGTGAGGATTCTGACTCTGACATGGAACGTTTTCTAGCCTGTGAATATCCCTACTCGCAGGGTTTATGCCCCGAACCACCTTACGATTTCGTGACAAGTCTTCCCCCTTGCCTAAGAAACGATCCTAGCTACCATGGTATTAAATTGCGTAACGAAACCCTCAGCCATATGTCCAAACCCTCGCCTTCTCTTACGAAATCTGGATAGCCTTCCTATGACCAATGTGATTTATGGTTGGAAAGATACTACATTGATGTCCCCCTACTCCAATCGAAAATTCAATCACTGGAGGATCAAATTGCAGTATTGACCAGTCAAAGAAACCATCTCCAAGCAACTGATAAAAATCAAGAAGACGACAGGCTCCATCCTTTTCAAGAATGTTGAATCGGCCACAGCCGTTATCAACTCTAAATTGTCGTGACCAAGCCGTCTTGTCGCCATACAGGTATGAAAATTTGATATCATTTTTTTTTTGCGAATGATCAAGGTTAATATAATGATTTGAATTATGTTTTTAAATAGCTCAGTCTCTCATTAAAATGCCTCTGTCATTCGGTGATCATCCTGTACATTGTGTTACTTTGCTAAAAATGAATGGAATTTCGTTTTGATATATGATTTGATCATCCTCAGTTTAGAATCCGATAGATTTTCATTTCGATTTGATTGGTTTTCATTTGGATCTGATTTGTTGGTTTACCTGACTGAGTTAACAAAATTGATAGTTTTGTTTCAATTCAATTCGCTGTATCCATCCCGAACAGGAAGTTTTTCATGCTCAGTTTAGAACATGATCATGTTCGGATTTGATTTCGTTATGATTCATATGCTGTGATTGGTAAACGATTTCAAAAAATTTGGATGTTACGATGCTGTGTCATATGATGTTCTATATTCAATCGTTTCCAAGTTAGGAAAATTACTCTGTTTTCATGGAAACAATACTTTCACTTTAAGCCTGGGCGAATGATATTCGCGCCCGAATCGTGGAATGATTTTTGAGTCATAACAACTATGTGAAAACCTTAGTTGTTCGATTTTCTTTTATTCTGAGTTGGAAAGATTGTTCTATGAGTTGAATTCAAATTATAATTGATGCTCTGTTTCATTTTGAATTTGTGAAACGAATTGGTCAAACCCGGTTATAATTTGTTTGATTGGAACGATTTCGATCAAAGTCAATCGATCTTGTTTACCCACTGTGCAATGACAAACGATCGGATATCTATACTGTTACGATTTCGTTTGTGGACAGTTACGAGTCAGTTATGGTTTAACTCTCTCATGGCTTAGATCGTATGATTTGAAAATGATCCTGTTCGATTCGATCATATCTCCTGTTGATTAGACAGCATAACAAGTGCTTGCGAATTGTTTTGATTATGTTGATTTCGATCGGATATGAAACGATCACATTGTTGTTCCATATGATTTTATCACTCGACTTTGTGGTAACAAACAAAACAGAGTACCCGTATCTCTGTAATCAACTGATCGATATTGGTCTTGTTTGATTTCAAAATGGAATAACGATTTCAATTTGTGATTTGTTTTCAAATAAACTATTGGATGATAATTTAATTTAATTCTTTAAAAAAAGATTTTCAATCGGTTCTAATGATGATTTTGTATCTTATTTAGACTAGCTACATAATCAAAGGATTCTGTAGCTAGTCTATAGAATTAGATTTTTATTATTTTATTAATAAAAGATTCTTCTAACTTGTCTATTTTTTACCCTTTTCAGGTGAATTCGAATTGCATGGGACTTGGTGGACAGTCTAGGGGATATTTTTGTGTTTTAGTTTTATTATAGTTTCCAAGTTTAGTTAAACTTGGGATATCTTCTCAGATTATGTAAATAGTTTTGATAACTTCCACAGGGAGGTTTTACCCTGTGGAAAAATTATAAATACTTATTATTTTTGTAATAAGGATCATCCTCGCTTGTGGGAGAACCAGGATTATGGATTTTTAATACAAATAGAGACAGAAGTTGATGTTCTGCTACAGCTTTTGCTTTCATAATATCAATCTTTTGTTTCATGTTTATGCTTATCAATTTGCACTTGATTAGTGACTACTTTAGCTATCATAGTATTCTGCAGAATGATATGATTGAATTAATGTGATCCATGTATGTTTTCTTTCACTAATTTTAGGAGTACAACAATTACTTAGTTCAGCTTATGAGTGAAAGATTTCTCTTCTTCATCAACTGAATTATTATCTATAGATCTTTGCATACAGGTTCATCTAATTGTAGAGATTTATAAATTATAAGATTGTTGTTACTTTTATGTGTTGTTTGTCCTATAATCAAACTTGTAGAGCATTGCAGCGTATCGTTTACGAGAAGCTTCTGGATTATTCGGTGCGGGTTTCCTCCCTCCGATCTGCTGGAACAATCATCATACACAGGACAAATCTGGAGCTTTTCTCCAGGTCAGTTTGTGATTTATTTTCGTTAATTTCTTCTAGTACTTTAATTAGATATATTTGTAAGTTAAATTAGTGATTTAGTTGAGCTAGTTTTTTGTTTTATTTCTGTTCATAAAATTATAAAATCAACAAAAGTATATTTTTCTGTCTTAGGGCAGAATATAAACGAGTTTTATAGGTTTTATTTAAATCTGCAAATTGTGGATATTGTACATTTTGTGAATAAGTTATTTTTAAGTTAGTAGTTAGATAATTAATTAGTTAGAGTTAGTATAGTATAAGTTAGTAATTTGTATATATAGTTAGTTAGATTAGTTTAGTTTGTTTTAATAATTAGTTTTAGATTAGTTTGTTTTATTTGTTTTTTTAGTTAGATTAGTTAGTTTAGAATAGTTTTCTTTTGTTTTATTTAGGACCCTAGATCGGATAACAGAGCCGCTAAACCCGTCAGGGTGGTTCATTCCAAACGGCTTGGGTTATTAGACAACCCCAAACTGGTTCCACTCTCTCAGTTGACAGATGATCATTTTCGCCCGTCAACAAATGGCGCTAGAAGGAGGGCCTGAATTTAATTAATGGCACGAGGCGGTCGCAAGACTCCTCCACCCCCTAATCGCTCACCTATAGTGACTAGAATCCATTCACACGATAATATTCCCCTTCAAACAACAACTACTTCAATCGACAATCCACAGATTACAGTTGAGCCAACAACCCCTAATCTTATAGGTGGTGACATACAAGAGATTGTCCGCCAGTCTCTTATAAAAACACATAGTGCCTTAGCCCATTTGAGGCAACCAAACCGTCCATGGGGCCAACCTTTGGACTTCTCTGATATTAGAGAACAATTAGGAGGCACTAATCCTACTATGAATCCTATAGATCCAATCTTAAATCCTGCTGCAGGAGGATCTGGGATACCTCCTTCACCACCTCCATCATCTCCTTCCTCTTTAGAAGGAGATCCCTCTGACGAAGGCAATTCCCCTTCTCAGCCTCCCACACCAACCACCCCAATGGAAAATCAGAACAACCCTGCTAGACCCTGGCTTGACTAGGATGCTGTAGCCGTACCTGGTGATCAACATCCTTTACCTAAACACCCGAAGAAGTGGCTTCCCAAGTTTGATCCTGATTGAAAACAGATCGCTGAAGATCACATTAAAATGTTCATGTTAGCCATAAGACTCCGCAATGTTGAACATGAAGACGTTGCCTGTAGGTTGTTCCCTTATACTTTCGAGGGTAATGCATCCACATGGTACTTTTCCCAACAATCTCATACCATCGTGTCTTGGGAAAAGTTCGAGTCATGCTTTTTGGAAAAGTTTGGAGATGGTAAACCTCCGGAAGTCCTAGTCATGGATCTTTCTAGCTTAAGAATGAACCCAAAAGAAAAAGTTAAAGACTTTAATCAAAGATTATTAACACTTAAAAACCGAATCCCTGCGAATTCCATGTCGGCCGAGAGTCTTATAATAGCATACTACACTAAAGCTTTGCATCAAAGTATAGATATATGGGTTAAACGATCTAAGAAAGCCACGTTGTTAGAAGCCTTCGAAGAGGCCAACCGGATTGAAAAAGACATACTTAGTCTTAAAGACTCTTCTAGCAATGAAACTGAAACTAGTTCTTCTTCCAAAAAGAAGATCGAAATTCTCCCCAGATCCACTCCGAGTAAAACACAACCTGAAAACTCTGATTTAGAAAACTTAAATAAAGTTGTTCAAAAAATGTCAAATCAAGTTATAGACTTAAAAAGGTCAACCGAAGAAGCTTCCTCGAGTAAAGGACCCTACAAACCTCCTTTCCGGAAACCTTTTCCTACCAATCGACCTAATCCAACCACCGAGGGCCTTAACCTAGAAAGTTTGCAATGTGCTCTTCAAACAATTCTAGAAGCCCAAGATAACTTGATGCCTCCTGAGATCCCCGAGGAGGTAGTCGAACAAGAGACATTTCAAGAAGAAGAGTCTTCTTCAAACATTTTTGGACACTTCTCGGATAACATCTTTCAAGCTAACTTCGAGACAGTGCATCCCTATAACACCAGGAGTAAGACAACCAACAAACCATCTTCCGAAAACACTACAACTTCACCTCCAAAGCCATCTAAATCAGGTAAGACTAAACAGAGTAATGTGAACCCCAACTTAGATTATGATGTTGTTGAAGATCTTAAAAAGTTAAGGGCAAACATTTCTATTTATGAGTTATTGAAATTTCCATTTCTGCTTCAAAAAATGTTGCAAAATATTTCAGAGAATGGAAAAAATGGTAATTCAAGCGGTAACAAGGTTGTGGAAAGAAAAATCCCTCAGAAGAATTCCACTAAAAATAATCCTGATCCTCAAGATAAAGGAAGCCTTCCTGTAAGTAATGTAAATGATGTAAATAATGTAAATAATGTAGATAAAGTAGCTTTAGAAAGTGTGAGTAAAAAGCCACAAGCTACTACTCTTAATACTCACAAAAATGTACCTCCTTTCCTATTAACTTTCGAGATTTTTAATAGAAACGTGCACAATTGTATGGTAGAATCAGGAGCATCATCCAATGTGATTCCTTGGTCCATTTGCCAGAAAATTAACGCTGAAGTTGAACCCTCGACTTTAAAAATCATACAACTTGATCAGACAAATGTCAAAGTTATAGGCGAACTAAAGCATGTGCTTATTAGATTATCGTCTAACCCCAAGGTTCATCAAGTTATTAATATAATTGTTGTGGACATTCCATAAGTGTATGGTATGTTTTTGAGCAGGGACTAGTCGGAGCAGCTGCATGGTTATTTCGTGACAGATTGGTCTCATCTATGGCTTCCAAAGAATGACAAGCCTAATAAAATAAAAGTGAATCATGAGCGCTACCTTAAGTTCACGGTCACAGATTTGAATGATCCCAATGAACTGTATACACCTTCTGTTGATACACCTGAAGTACAAGGGATGGACACCTTCTTCGACAACTTCATGGCCGAGGCTTCACCTATCACCAATCCAGAACAACGGTCTGAGATTGCAACGTACGCACAACAAACCGTTTCCACGCAACGTTCACATGTACCCGATGGAAATCCAATCTGGTCTCTTTATTTCGATGGATCAAAGTCCAAAGAAGGATATGGAGCAGGCTACGTCATTATCAATCCGGCAGGTAACAAAACATTGATAGCATGTAGGTTGGAATTTGAATGTACTAACAATACTGCAGAATATGAGGCTTTATTGCAAGGTCTCAGAAAAGCTTTGGATATGAACATTCAAAATCTATCCGTATTTGGCGACTCTGAAATAGTGGTTAGACAGGTAAAAGATTCTATCCACTGTCTATCTATGCATCTCAAAAGCTACCAGTCTGAGGTATGGAATTTAATGAATAAATTTTCCGCTTTCAATATAAATTCTATTCCTAGACTGAATAACTCTGATGCAGATTTATTAGCTAATGTAGCTTCTAAACTTCTTCCTGCAGAAGGCTTGTCCCCAGATGCATTCTCCGTTGAGTTGTTGTTTCGGCCATCTGTTCCGGATAACATCACTAATTGGAGAGTATTTGACGACGATCAACAGATTATCAACTTTCTGCACATGGAAGAAACCTTTCAAGGCGCGGTGATAGATGAACGCATGCACGATGACAATTTGCACGATTTTACGGTAATACCAGATCTGAAAACTCTTGAAGCTTTGTCGGATATGGTAAACTCGATCCCAAAATCTATAGTTAGATTAGAGATGTTTTATGATTTTGAAGATAAATTTAAAAAGATGGTCAACTGTAAAACACATAGTTCCTCATTATCTTACGAAAAAGTGAACTTAGGAACTAATGAAAATCCTCAATGCGTTAATCTAGGGTTAGGATGTTCTCAACAAGAAAAAGATGCATTCATTAAATTATTCAAAGAATTTAAAGATGTTTTTGCATGGACGTATGATGACCTCAAAACATTCGACCCTAATATCATACAACATGTCAACCCGATGAAGCCCCAAATCTTACCCTTTCAACAGAAACTGAGGAAAATGCATCCTAAACTTGAACCGACCGTTCAAAAAGAATTGAATAAGCTCCTAAATTCTAAGATAATCTTTCCTATTAGACACACTCAATGGTTTTCTAACCTTGTCCCAGTCCGAAAGAAAAACGGGGAAATTCGACTCTGCGTCGATTTCCGAAACGTTAATAGGGCATATGATAAAGACAATTATCCTGTCCCACACATGGAATAGATCCTTCAGCAGGTATCTGGTTCCGAGAGGCTATCCCTACTACATGGTTTCTCAGGATAGAACCAGGTCCTAATGTCTCCACCAGACCAATTAAAAACTACCTTCCGTACCCTGTGGGGAACTTATGCTTATCGCAAAATGCCTTTTGGATTGATTAATGCCGGCGCCACTTTTCAGAGAGAAATGGACATTGCTTTTCGAGGCTTGATCAATCAGTCTGTTGTAGTTTACTTATATGATGTGACTGTATTTTCTAAAAACAAAAACGATCATCTAGCTCACTTACGAGCCGTCCTACTGCGATGTCGTAAATACAGTATCTCCTTGAATCCCAAAAAATCCATCTTTGCAGTAGAACAGGGTAAACTCCTAGGATTCATTGTGTCTAGCGAATGGATGATTATTGACCCCGAAAGGACTCAATTCATCACAAAACTCCCCCTGCCTACATCCAAAAAATCCATGCAGTCTATCTTAGGCCAAATTAACTTTGTGAGAAGATTTGTCCCCAGCTTCTCTGAAATGGTCAGACCTTTGCAGAACCTAATTAAGAAAGACACCCAATATCATTGGGGATCCCTGGAAAACCAAGGTTTCAATGCAATAAAGAAGGCCATAATAGACGCTCCCTCTCTCATGAGCCCAGATTTTTCCCAAGACTTTAAACTCTACACTTTTGCTTCTGACTGTTCCTATGCCGCCGTCCTAACCCAAAAGAATGCCGAGAACAACGAAGTACCCATCGCTTTTATGAGCTCCTATTTCAAAGGTGCCAAACTTAATTACCCAGCGGTAGATCGGCAAGCCTACGCTGTTTTCAAAGCCGTTAAGAATTTCTGGTCTTATCTTTTGAAGTCAAGGACGAAAGTCATTGTCCCCTACCCAGCCGTGAGGAACCTGTTAGTGTAGAAGGAACTAGGAGAAAAGAGAGCCAACTGGGTCACCTCCTTGCAGGAGTATGACTTAGAAATCACCCCAGCTCAGATAGTGAGAGGCCAAGGGTTATGCAAGTTAGTTGCTAATTCAGCAGCAGAACAGCAAGAAGAAAGTGATACGTCAAACCTAGGGAAAAGCGATCAAAGTCTAATCTGTTGCGCACAAAACCCTGTTAGTCCTTGGTACGACGATATAAGATTCTATATTGAACATGGATCATCCCCCCGTCACCTTGACCCCGCTAAAAGAAGAGCGTTGTGATTAAATTCTTCCTCCTTTCATCTGGTTAATGGTATCCTGTTTCGCCAAAACTTTGACGGTATGCTGATGCGTTGTCTTGAAAAAGACGAAGCAGAAAAAGTCTTGCTAGAGTTGCATGCAGGAGAAGCTGGTGGTCACTTTGGTGGTGACACCACTACTCATAAATTTCTAAGAGCCGGTTATTACTGGCCCACACTTTTTAGATATGCCCATGCCTTGTGTCGTAAATGTATCATCTGTCAGAAAGCATTAGGGCGGTTACAAAAACCAGCCTTTCCTCTGCAACCCGTTTCAGTAGATTCTCCTTTTCAATAGTGGGGCCTTGATATCATAGGTCCAATCAACCCTCCGTCCTCACAACAACACAAGTTTATTGTGACAACCACATATTACTTTACCCGATGGTCTGAAGCCGCTGTGTTAAGAACTGTCAACACCAGTCAGGTAATTGCCTTTCTAAATTCGAATATCATCACTCGTTTCGGTATCCCTGACTGTTTAGTATTCGATAATGCTTCTTACTTTTCCTCTCTTGAGATGAGAGAGTTCGCTTTGGAGAAAGGAATTAAGATGAAGTATTCTGCTAGTTACTACCCCCAGGGCAATGGATTGGCAGAATCAACAAACAAGAACTTGATCAAAATAATCAAGAGAACGGTGGTTGAAAATCACAAAAATTGGCATAATGCACTGTTGAACGCACTGTGGGCTGATAGGGTAATGCCAAAAGATGTTGTAGGTAACTCCCCCTTTTTTCTCGTATATGGAAGAGAAGCAATTCTACCACCCCACATTATCCTTCCTTCACTTCAGTTGTCACATAAAGTTCAAGAAGAATATTGTCCCCCTTTAGAAAACTGAATTAATGCCTTGATGAAGCTGGAAGAGGTAAGAGCCCAAGATAAACATAAGTTAGATCAACATCAACAATTCGTTAAAAGCTGGTTCGATTCTAACTCTGTTTCTGATAGGAATTTTGAAGTAGATGATCTCGTCTTGAAGTGGGACAAACCACACGAGGGAAAAGGAGAGCACACAAAATTTCAAAACTTATGGCTTGGACCGTTTTTAATTGCTGAAAAGTTGGGTCTCAGTTCTTTTCGATTGCAGAATCTTGAAGGGCAGCTTGAAACCTACCCGGTGAATGGCCAAGCCCTGAAGAGATACTTTTTCTTGATAACTACTCTTGTATATTATGTAAATATTTTATTTTTGTTTGCATTTTCGTTTTCTTTCTTTTTTGATTTGGATTTGAATTTATCAGTTTTTGTTTTCTTTGAAATATACACACCTGTATACAGAGATACTCAGACAAAGACAAAGAAATTTTCTTCGCTGAAATAACTTCTGAAAAATTTGTACAATTATCAATGATATATTGCTGAAGTTTATATCTATGTTGGAAAAGTCTGTTGTTTTAAAAGAAGTTTACTGATTTCGATCTCTGAGTAAAGTTCATCATGATCATCCAATATATTTTTACGCTGTCCCTATTCCGTAAAGGAATGAATCAGAGGATGTCTCCCTGTCTTAGGAAGTTGTTTTTGTCAATAAATCATCTCTGTATCTAAATAAAGGACAGTTCTAAAAAATTCTGATGAGGTCTAAAAGAAAAATATGTTAAAAATCATGATTTTCAGCGTCACCCCGCTCAGCTATATATCTATGAAAAACAAAATAAAAATTATTAATAAGAGCTGTGGGAAGTGTTTGTAAACCCGCCGGGATACTGAATAGGTCCGCTGGCAGTGGGTAAATGCATGCATGGTGCCAAGACAACTTCGTCAGGGTACTGAACAGGCCCGCTGGTAGCGAAGCAATGTCGGGTATATGAAAATTTGCAAAAAGAAACCTCTTTAATGTCCTTTGTTCTGATCCAGAACTTCTTGGCAGGATACAGATGTCAGAGTGGGTTAAATGGCAACCCTGTCGAGGCTATGGATGTCTGCTGGCAGAAGTGGCTATGCCAACAGTATTGGAGATTTTATCTTTAATATCGTGACTTGCTGATCTTAAAATTGTTATCAGTTTTCATCGTTTGAAACACTGCTGGAATAGTTGGTTAATGATGATGTTTATACGATTTTCTGGTTGTTATTTTTGAGTTGAATTATCTTTGCTATCCTAATTTGGATTTGTTTCTTTTGACAGAGATAACTTCTTCTACCAGTGTGTCACCATTGTTGGTAGCCAATTCACAGTTTTCCATTGTCTTATAAGCTGCCTACGCCAATGTTTTGCAAACATCAATTTTTCGTCGCAATTTTCAAATAGACGACATTTTTTATTTTTTGCGAAAGTTGCATGATTATTTTCGTTTTGTTTTCACGACTATATGCATGAAAACATTCGTCTTTCGAAGTCGCATTAAAATCACTATCCGAACTATCGATATGACTATTGCGCTTACCTTTTATTTATCATTATACAACTGGCAAGATCCTTTGATCGATACTCATGCTTCGATTGATTGTATGACATGGTTTCATTGAGTTTGTAATGCATTGGCATTTGGATTTGCATTTTATTTGACTTACTTGACCTTTGGTTTCATGAAAATACATGGGTGTTATGGTTAAATCTTTCATATATATCTTTTAATATAATGTCTATGTTTTTGTTTTCATAACTATTGTCTTGTTGATTATATGAATACCCATTGGCACATTGGTTAAACTGTTGATTATATGAGTTGATACATTGGCGCATAGTTGATTTTGGTTTTGATTTATATGTCGGGTGTTTAAAACTATGGCATAACGCTTGCGCGCGATGGTTTATACATTTGATTTCATTGGTTGGGAAAATGACTTGATTGTTGAAATACTAATGGGTTGAACAGCTATGAAAGCCGGCGGTTGTACCTTGGAAATAATCGTTATGCATGGCAGAGATAAACTCCACCACCTTCACATGTTAGCATTTATGTCTATCCCTTATTCCCGTTCACCTCTGTTAGCTCGGGAAACCTTCGTGCACTCTGCTCCTGTGTGTGTTATGATCCAAACCCTCATCTTACCATGTGCTCAACTCCATGGCACCAGTTGTGCGAATCGAGCCAAATGGAAACCAAGCCTTGTTAATGTTTGAAAATTCTCGCAAAGACCTGCAAGATAACGGATGGCTCACCTTCGTGCAATAATTTGAGGGTTTTAATCTAGCTGTAGCACGACAGTTTTTCATGACCTTCGATGGTTGTAGATCCAAGGTGGGTGATATCCAGTTGGAAATCGATGAGCAATTCATCAGTTCTGCTACGGGGTTACCTGCCATAGGCCAGCGTTGGTTAAAAAATTGTAAGGTCGAGGAGGTTCCATGGACACTATTGTTCCTCTCGCGCAAATTCACCTCCTGTGACAGAGGTATTCCCATATCTATGCTCAAACCATGATGGCACGACCTATTAATTCTAGTCAAGCAGTTCGTGACCTGTGAAGGTCGATACAGACTTGTGTTTCTCTACCACCTGCGTTTGTTGATGAATTTTATAGGGTATCCTTTAAACATGCCTTTCTACTTTCAGCGCAAATTATATAAGATGTCGAAAAGGTTTAAAAGGAAGAAGGCTGACAGTAGCCTGTTCTACCATGGACTTATTAAACTTATCGTTGTTTATCATTTGAGTTTACATGGTGATAGCTGGAGAGATTTCGTCGCTTGAAATGGTTTTGAGGACACAAACCCTATACTGGTTGACAAGCCTGTGGTGAGTGAAGTCAAGGATGGAACCCCCGTGCCCTTCCATATCCTATTGCCTGCTCCTAAGCCGTTGGGATACCCTCCTATTGACTTACCATATGTTGGAACTGAGAATTCCGAGGCTATAAAGAAACCTATGAGAAAAACGCCCAAGGAAAACCCTACTGCTAATGACAAGGGTAAAAAGACCACTCGGCTTATTTCAAGGATGACCAGGAACAAACCTAAACCCTCTGCTGAGTCAAAGCCTGTAATCCTTAGTGAGGATTCTGACTCTAACGTGGAACATTTTCTAGCCTGTGAGTATCCCTACTCGCAGGGTTTATGCCCCGAACCACCTTACGATTTCGTGAAAAGTCTTCCCCCTTGCCTAAGAAACGATCCTAGCTACCATGGTATTAAATTTCCTAACGAAACCCTCATCCATATGTCCAAACCCTCACCCTCTCTTACGAAATCCGGATAGCCTTCCTGTGACCAATGAAATTTATGGTTGGAAAGATACTACACTGATGTCCCTCTACTCCAATCGAAAATTCAATCACTGGAGGATCAAATTGTAGTATTGACCAGTCAAAGAAACCAGCTCCAAGCAACTGATAAAAAGCAGAAGACGACAGGCTCCATCGTTTTCAAGAATGTTGAATCGGCCATAGACGTTATCAACTCTAAATTGTCGTGACCAAGCCGTCTCGTCTCCATACAGGTATGAAAATTTGATATCATTTTTGTTTTGTGAATGATCAGGGTTAATATAATGATTTGAATTCTGTTTTTAAATAGCTCAGTCTCTCATTCAAATGCCTTTGTCATTCGGTGATCATCCTATACATTGTGTTACTTTGCTAAAAATGAACGGAATTGTGTTTTGATATATGATTTGATCATCCCCAGTTTAGACTCCGATAGATTTTCATTTCAATTTGATTGGTTTTCGTTTGGATCTGATTTGTTGGTTTACCTGATTGAGTTAACAAAATTGATAGTTTTCTTTCAATTCAATTCGTTGTATCCATCCCGAACAGGAAGTTTTTCATGCTCAGTTTAGAACATGATCATGTTCGGATTTGATTTCGTTATGATTCATATGCTGTGATTGGTAAACGATTTCAATAAATTTGGTTGTTACGATGCTGTGTCATATGATGTTCTATATTCAATCATTTCCAAGTTAGGAAAATTACTCTGTTTTCATGGAAACAATACTTTCACTTTAAGCCTGGGCGAATGATATTCGCACCCGAATCGTGGAATGATTTTTGAGTCATAACAACTATGTGAAAACCTTAGCTATTCGATTCGCTTTTATTCTGAGTTGGCAAGATTGTTCTATGAGTTGAATTCGGGTTATAATTGATGCTCTGTTTGATTTTAAATTTGTGAAACGAATTGGTCAAACCTGGTTATAATTCGTTTGATTGGAACGATTTCGATCAAAGTCAATCGATCTTGTTTACCCACTATGTAATGACAAATGATCGGATATCTATTATGAACTTTGTTATTAATTGATCGATCCTGTTATGATTTCATTTGTGGACAGTTACGAGTCAGTTATGGTTTAACTCGCTCACGGCTTAGATCGTATGATTTGAAAATGATCCTGTTCGATTCGATCATATCTCCTGTTGAGTAGACAACATAACAAGTGCTTGCGATTTGTTTTGATTATGTTGATTTCGATCGGATATGAAATGATCACATTGTTGTTCCATATGATTTTATCACCCGACTTTGTGGTAACAAACAAAACAGAGTACCCGTATCTCTGTAATCAGCTGATCGATATTGGTCTTGTTTAATTTCAAAATGGAATAACGATTTCAATTTGTGATTTGTTTTCAAATAAACTATTGGATGATAATTTAATTTAATTCTTTAAAAAAAGATTTTCAATCGGTTCTAATGATGATTTTGTATCTTATTTAGACTAGCTACAGAATCAGAGGATTCTATAGCTAGTCTATAGAATTAGATTTTTATTATTTTATTAATAAAAGATCCTTCTAACTTGTCTATTTTTTACCCTTTTCAGGTGAATTTGAATTGCATGGGACTTGGTGGACAGTCTAGGGGATATTTTTGTGTTTTAGTTTTATTATAGTTTCCTAGTTTAGTTAAACTTGGGATATCTTCCCAGATTATGTAAACATTTTTGATAACTTCCACAGGGAGGTTTTACCCTGTGGAAAACTTATAAATACTTATTATTTTTGTAATAAGGATCATCCTCGCTTGTGGGAGAACTAGGATTATGGATTTTTAATACAAACAGAGACAAAAGTTGATGTTCTGCTACAACTTTTGCTTTCATAATATCAATCTTTTGTTTCATGTTTATGCTTATCAATTTGCACTTGATTAGTGACTACTTTAGCTATCATAGTCTTCTGCAAAATGATATGATTGAATTAATGTGATCCATGTCCATTTTATTTCACTAATTTTAAGAGTACATCAATTACTTAGTTCATCTTATGAATGACAAATTTCTCTTCTTCATCAACTGAACTATTATCTATAGATCTTTGCATATAGGTTCATCTAATTGTAGAGATTTATAAATTATAAGATTGTTGTTACTTTTATGTCTTGTTTGTCCTGTAATCAAACTTGTAGAGCATTGCAGCGTATTGTTTATGAGAAGCTTCTAGATTATTCGGGGTGGGTTTCCTCCCTCCGATCTGCTGGAACAATCATCATACACAGGGCAAATCTGGAGCTTTTCTCCAGGTTAGTTTGTGATTTATTTTTGTTAATTTCTTCTAGTACTTTAATTAGATATATTTGTAAGTTAAATTAGTGATTTAGTTTAGTTAGTTTTCTGTTTTATTTCTGTTCATAAAATTATAAAATCAACAAAAATATATTTCTCTATCTTAGGGAAGAATATAAACGAGTTTTACAGGTTTTATTTAAATCTGCAAATTGTGGATATTGTACATTTTGTGAATAAGTTATTTTTAAGTTAGTAGTTAGATAATTAATTAGTTAGAGTTAGTATAGTATAAGTTAGTAGTTTGTATATATAGTTAGTTAGATTAATTTAGTTTGTTTTAATAATTAGTTTTAGATTAGTTTGTTTTATTTGTTTTTTTAGTTAGATTAGTTAGTTTAGAATAGTTTTCTTTTGTTTTATTTAGGATCTTAGATCGGCTAACGGAGCCGCTAAACCCGTCAGGGTGGTTCATTCCAAACGGATTGGGTTATTAGACAACCCCGGACCGGTTCCACTCTCTCAGTTGACGGACGGTCATTTTCACCCGTCAACACATGGTCATGCTTCCCAGCCTTAGTTCAAAGAAATCCTGAATTTTCTTATCATAGAAGTGCTCTGAAAGGTAATCCTTTTGAAAATATTACTTGAATTGCTTCCAAGTGATCCTTCTTTCATTTATGTGCTCAAATTTCTTAAGTTGATCCCACCACATAACATCTTTTCCATGTAAATGGTAAGTGGAAATTTTGGCTTCTAGTTTTGATGAATAGTTATGTAATTTCAAATATCTCCTGAGTCAAAGTAGCCATGATTCAAAATCATCTTCCCTTTCTCTTTCACCATCAAAGGATGGTGGCTTAAGCTTCGTTATATCTCCTTGCAAACTATCCATTACATTTTTTCTTCTTTGGTTAATAAGAGGAGACACCTCTGGACTACATATGGAATCTTTAGATGCATAAAATTTCCTTGCTGAGTAAGGAGGTGAGTGATGCATATGATTTCTGATAGCACTTCTTGAATAACCAACTGTTCTATAGTTATCTCTTCTTTCATGATATCTTCCCTCTTCCTCCTGTCTTGAGTTTGATCCATTCTATGCTTACCTATGTAATTGATTTGGGATTTGCAACACTTAAGAATTTATTTGATTTTGATATCTTATCAACTTCTCATTAGCTACTTTGTAACTCCATACTTCTATTCCTAGACTTATCACAATATCTATTAATGTTTCTTGCTCCCCTATGCCCTTGTGTCCCTTTGATTATGTCTCTACATTACCAACACAAATATTTTGTCCTTTGAATTCTTTATCATGATTGTAGGCTCTCTCTCCTTCCTCCATTTCTTGAATATGCATTCTTATCTTGAACTGATATGTTTATTACCCCTAATTTTGCAAGATGCGCAAGAAACCATTTTTGTTAGAAATATGCATATCATAAAAAAATTGTCAATTAATGCTACCGGTCATTTTTTTGCTCAATTTATGAATATTTTTATCACAATTATCCAATTCTAATAATTCCAGGTTATTCTCCTCTGAATCAATTTTCAACAACTATACTCATGCCCCAGTCTGATATCTGAGTTGAAATTTATGGCTCTCAGAAGTTAACTGGGGGGTTAAAATTTACCCTCCATTGTTTGGGTTGTAAATACCTCATACTGACTCTGCTTGATGAATCATTTACACTGTTAGAAATATCTCTCTGAGCTCTATTATTTGGGATGAAAAAACTATGTGTTCTAGGAATACAACAATTTCAAATTTGACTTCTAAAAAATTTCATTTAAGCCTCCGAAAATGGCCTGCAAGTTACTGACCTGGAAAAACATTGTAATTCTCTAGTAAATTTTCATTATTTTCTGATAATTTTAAATAAAAACCCATTGAATGGGATGCTAGCATGGCCTCCCTATCCACCTGGAACCCCTGCAAGGATTCCATGTCATCTTTCAACCACTCTTGGCATTTCCCTATCGGCCCTTACCTCTTACCTCTATTCCTTTCTTTTCTTTATCCTTCATTGGCGTGCCCTTGTTATACTTCAGGCCCGTAATTCCTTGGATGCCAAGTGACACCTTTGTATTGGGTTGTAGGGATGGCTAGGTCCTGTACCAAACCTAATATACCTTTTGCATAAATTTTCACACCATTACAATCCAACGGTTAAGGTGTAGTGGGCATTGACGACAATCGACGACACATGTCACATTGAGCCCCCCCCCCCATCCCACCCACTGACTGTTAACTGAGGGGGGGAGGGGATGAAAAACCTAACCACGATTAGGGTCCCATTGAAATGTTTCAAATTGGTGTATTTCCCCCCCCTCCCCTATCCAGGGTTGTCCCAACCACACCAGACTCCCTTGACAATGAGGATCTGCGGGTCTAGCTCATGGTTTTGCCCAACGTGTGAACGCCCAACCATGGTGCCATCTCACTCGCTACCTCTTCCATAATTGTAAATATGTGCCACCACCATGGCCCTGACATTCTGGAAACACACATCACCCCACTCTTCCATTTTAGTTGACTCATACCCTCCATGTCAGGTTTACGTCATGGTACGGAAAAATTCCTAATTTTCCAATTTTGTTGATTTTTCAAAAATTTCCAAAAACACCCTATTATGAAATTCTTCCTGTGGCCACCATTGAAGCACTGTATGAGATTAATATAATGGAATTTTTTCCTATGAATACCTAATTCATCATATGTATATGGAATTTTTCATCTTTCTCACCGAATCTCCATAATTTTATCGGCATTATTTAGGGCTTTTTCCCAATTCCACTTAATTTCCACCATGGGCGCTTGGAAATCTTAAAATTTGTCCAATTTCACTCCAATAAATTCCCATTCAACCACCACAACAATAAATTTCTTGCGTGCATGACTGGTTGATATTCCTAGAACAAATTCCATTCAATTCGTCCACTGTTGTAATTCAACAAACGAATTGCAAACACCCTCTGCAACTACATTTTTGCAAATTTCATCTATGTGCTCTGTTAATTGGCCCATACAGACTTAGTGTCATGTTCTAGAAGAAAAAATCCTCCCAAATTATGTGATACAAATAATTTGGGACCCTGCTTTTGTTTTCAATTTTGAAAAGAAAAAACTTTTAAAAATTTTCACTTGAGTATTGTTTTCAGTTTTGACAATTTTGGTAATCATACTCTCAAGTCCTTTGAATTTTCATTTAGTCTTTATTGACATTTTCCTTCTGGGATGTTTTTCATTTCATAAAGGTTTTTATAAGGGATTTTAATTTCCAAGTTATCAAATGTTTCTAATCCACATATCCTTGATGGTTTTGCTCACATAGACACCTTGAACAAGATTCTACATGAGATACAATATTTGTTAAGCTACATTTTTTGATGATTTTGTTGGTTTATATTTTCATTAACATGTTTTGTTTGGGTAAATGATTAATGTTACAACAAATGTTTTAATCATGATTTATGAAATCCTAGCTAGCCTGTCATAATTGTGTTATTACAATGATTCCCACGATCCAAAACAACTGTTTGATATAATGTTGTGGAACATCGGGTCTAACCTGATCATCCCAAGTTTAAATGACCTTAATGGAAATTAAATCAGGGTCATTTCAAACTACATACGAACAATCCATCTTTCCCAAAGTTTAATTACTCTCCTCCACATATGGTGTTGTTCTCTCTCACCGTATTCATGAATTATTACCTCAGGTTAAATCCTGTATATGGTGTATTTCCTCGAATTTGGATTTTTACTCAGGTATTGAAGGTCTGTTTTCGTTTACCTGTGAGTGAGAGCTTGTTAGGTTTTAATGAGTATTTTTTGAACTGTGGTGTGTTAAACTGTTAAAATGGGTATTATTTCCAGAGTCAAAACTAGCATCGAGCTTATTGAATCTCATTGTTGAGTCCATTTTTGTGCTTCCACAAACCATACTTTTACCTCTTTATTTGCCATTTTTTCCTTCATTTTATCCCACATTTCTCATAAAATAGCCTATCCAAGGTATATTTGTCATCCTTTAACTTCAGAATTGAATTTTCT
>ML788468.1:623990-636209 GCA_009831015.1 Picea engelmannii
GATGAGGAGTGTGAGTCACCACATTGACCTCATACCCGGAGCGAGCTTACCGAATAAGGCAGCATACAGGTTGACGCCTCAAGAGAACGAGGAAGTCAAGAGGCAGGTACAAGATCTGCAGGATAAAGGACTGGTGAGGGAAAATCTGAGTCCATGTGCCATTCCAACAGTACTAAGCCCAAAAAAGGGTGGAGGCTGGAGAATGTGTACAGACTCCAGGGTGATCAATAAGATCACCATCAGGTACAGATTTCCACTGCCAAGAATGGAAGACTTGATGGATTGTCCGAGTGGGGCAAATTACTTTTCCAAGATTGATCTCAAGAGCGGATATCATCAGATCCGGATGAGAGAGGGGGATGAATGGAAAACAACATTCAAAACAAACGAAGGTTTGTACGAATGGCTGGTCATGCCGTTTGGGTTGAAAAACGCACCAAGCACATTTATGAGGCTGATGAATGAAGTCCTGCGGGAATTCATTGGCAAATTTGTGGTGGTGTACCTAGACGACATATTGATTTTCAGCAAGACAAAGGCTAAGCACTTGAGGCATTTGGCCATTGTGATGAGGAGACTGCAGCAGGAGAAGTTGCTGATAAATTTGAAGAAGTGTTCCTTCATGCAGACAGAACTCATTTATTTGGGTTTTGTAATTTTGGCAAACGAGTTGAAGATGGATCCTGAGAAGGTTGATGTGATCAGGAATTGGCCATCGTCGAGGAATGTTTTTGAGGTCAGAAGTTTTCACGGACTGGCTAGTTTCTACCGAAAGTTCATTCGGAATTTCAGTGGGATTAGCGCAGCAATGATGGACACTGTGAAGAAGCGGCATAAAGTTTTCCAGTGGATAGCAGAGGCTGAGAGGAGCTTCAATCTGTTGAAGCAGAAGATTACTGAGCAGCCTATTCTGGTGCTGCCGGATTTTCATAAAAACTTCCAAGTGAAGTGTGATGCCAATGGGTATGATGTTGGAGGGGTTTTGAGTCAGGATGATAGACCTGTCGCATACTACAACGAGAAGCTGGATGATGCGAAGTTGAAGTACTCCACATACGACAAATAATTCTATGCCATCATCCAGGCATTGAAAAAGTGGAGGCATTATTTAATACCCAAGGAGTTCGTATTGTAAAGTGACAACCATGTGTTACAATTCGTAAGTCAGCAAGAGAAGCTGAATCAGAAGCATGCGAAATGGGTAGAGTACATGCAGAACTTCACCTTTGTCATAAAGAACATTTCGGGGACTGCGAACAAGGTAGTTGACGCCTTGAGTAGAAAATGTCTGTTGCTGCAGGAATTCAGGGTCAAAACGCTGGTTTTTGAAAACCTGAAAGATATGTATGCAGGTGATATTGATTTCGGGGAAGCTTATGAAGCAGTTGAGAACCTAGTTCTTAGGGATAGGAGTCCGTGGATTGACTACCTGATCCAGGATGGATTGTTGTTCAAAGGCAATCAATTGTGCATTCCCGATTTCTCTATGAGAGAGAATTTGGTAAAGGAAAAGCATAGTGGAGGTTTAGCAGGTCATTTCGGACATGACAAGACATTCGCCAAGATGAGCGAATCTTATTTTTGGCCGGGCATGCATGCCGATGTTAAGCGATTTGTTGACAGATGCAGGATATGTCAACACGCGAAGGGCAGAAAACAAAACACAGGGTTATATCAACCATTGCCCGTACCTGAGAGGCCATGGGAAGCAATTAGCATGGAATTTGTGTTGGGTTTACCGAGAACACAGCGAGGAGTTGATTCCGTCTTTGTTGTGGTGGACAGGTTCTCAAATATGGCGCATTTCATTCTGTGCCATAAGACGAGCGATGCAACCCACATCGCCAATTTATTTTTTAAAGAGATAGTCAGACTGCATGGATTGCCGAGAAGCATAGTCTCGGATCGGGATACCAAATTCATAGGTCATTTTTGGAGGACGCTATGGAAGAAGCTGGGGACTGACTTAGCATTCAGCTCTGCTTACCATCCGCAGACATATGGGCAGACAGAAGTAGTCAATAGAAGTTTGGGGGATCTGTTAAGAAGTCTGGTGATGGAGCATCACACCAGTTGGGATCAGATCCTACCACAAGCAGAATTTGCGTACAACGATTATGTGAATCGGAGTACAGGTAAGAGTCCATTCCAAATTTTGTATGGAACACAGTCAAGAGGAGTGTCTGAGCTCAGGGAGTCAGAACAGGCTGAGACTAGCAGCGCGAGGGCTGAAGAATTTGCTGAAGCAATGCAAGAACTTCACGCACAGGTGAAGCAGCGATTGCAAAGGACGAATCAAGAATATAAATGTAGAGCCGATCAGAGCAAAAGACAACTTCAATTTGAAGTTGGAGACATGGTTCTAGCACACCTGAGGAAGGAAAGGTTCCCAAGGGGGACGTATAACAAGCTCAAGATGAAGAAAATCGGACCGT
This sequence comes from Picea engelmannii, assembly GCA_009831015.1. Classification (NCBI taxonomy): domain Eukaryota; kingdom Viridiplantae; phylum Streptophyta; class Pinopsida; order Pinales; family Pinaceae; genus Picea; species Picea engelmannii. The sequence continues at coordinate 626,426 of ML788468.1, forward strand.
GCAAAATACTGAGGAAATTCGGGGAGAATGCATATGAGCTTGAGTTTCCAGGGGGCATTGGGATATCTCCGATTTTCAATATTTCGGATTTATACCCATATAGGGCCAAGGAAGTAGACACTGGAACCGAGGAACCAGTGGTCCAGTGGCAGAAGCAATTGACAGTTACATAGAAGCCTGACATGGAGTGCATACTGGACAAAGAGTTGGAAGAAAGACCAGGAGGAAACAGTACTTTGAGTACTTGGTGAAATGGAAGGACCACCCAGTGGAGGATGCCAGCTGGGAGACCGAGGCAGTAATACAGAGACATGATCACACCGTGCAGGAACTCATGGACAGGAGCCCATGAAATCTTTTTGAGCCGAGGAGTATGATGCAGGAGCATCTACGACTCCCACGAGCGAGCCAGCGCATGGAGGGAAAGAATACAGGTGGACAGCACCAACGCATACCTTTTTGAATCACGAGGAAGATTGTTGCGCCGTCGTTTTGGATGAATGCATCCATATGAAGTGCACTCATATGATATTAAAGATAAGAAGGCATTTATTTAGTTTCAATACTGTTAGGTAGGAGTAAATGGTAGATTAGACAGTTTTGACTCTTGAGAGGGAAAATAGAATATAGACACCCTCCTTTGTATTATTGAAGAGTTCTGGATTATGCTGAATTCAGCGTTAGCGTAGAGGGAAAGAGAGAACAGAGCAGAGAATCCATGAAGAAACCCCATGTACAGATTGAATTAATAGAAGAAGCTCTTGATTCAATTCCATGGCCGTGTTTGAGTTCTTTGTGCTGTTGATGTTGTTTTGTTGCATACTTGCTTCTTTTTATGCTTATCTTTTATATGCTGCTTATGTGATTGCATACCAGGTTTGAAACCTGAGAGAATGAAGTGAATGAGTTTCAATTGTTTCTCTGCTTAGCCAGGAGATTCCTGCATAGATTGCAGTTGAATTCCTCCGCATAGAGTGCATGGAGGAGGTTAAGCAGTCGAACTTTTGTTCTCGTTTTGTCCAGAATGTTTGGGTTGTTTGAACCGTGCAGGTGAGTACAAGTCGAACTGGAGTCTCAGTAGCAAGACTGAGAAAAAAAGGAAGGTCGGGGTTGTCGCGATTGTGGACACACAGGACCTGGGAGACTTGAAGCGCAGTTGGAAGCGGTTAAAAGTCGAGCACCGGAAGTGCGTGAAAGTTCTCTGAAGGAGTCAGAGAAACACAGCTCAGGAGGGATATCACCTTTGGTTCAGTTGCACAGGACAAAGGTGCTGAAGCGGAGAACTCTTCAAAAGGAAGAGAATCGACGACTTGAACTTCTTGAAGGTAGGAGTCTTCAGGAACGGCAGAACCCAGAGTCTATCTTGCATCAACATAACGGGGTTGGCGAGTGCACGAGTTGCATGCACGTCGAAATCGCGAGTTGCGATCCCCCGATTTAATCGGAGCCATTAATCGTTGGAGGGACAGGTGGCACGAGATCCCCAGGATTCAGGACTCGGCATTTCGGCGGTTGCAAAGTCGAAAGGAGCACGGAGAAATCGCGAGAGTGCGAGTTGCGACGGGTCCCACGGAGATTGTGAGGAGAACAACACGTGGCATCGTGCATCGGCACTCGGAGGTCGAGTGAGTAAGTCTTCGACTTCGCGAGTGGCAATATCCCGAGCTTGACCGTTGACCATCGGGGATCGGAGTTTCGGCATTTGATTGCCCAAGGACAATGTTGCAAGTTCTGCGATATCGCGAGATCCGATCTCCCGATAACGAGAAGAGGAGATCGCCGAGAAGACTGTGGGTAGAGAACTCTCGAGGGAGTTGGAAGAGTTGTGGAGTCTTCGGGCCGTGAAGCGAAGAAGGTCCTGGTGGAGCGACCGGCTGCTGTGAGAGCGGGGCTTGCATCACTTATCTGGAGTATGTGTTGATGGAATCACAATTGATTTAGTGGATTACTGCTAATAAATTAGATCAATTTCATCTTTTATTTGACACATTATTTCAGTGGTTATTTTGTATACAAATTACTATTTCGATTATAAGTCTGTGATAATTATTTAAACAAATTTATTAATTCATTCTCAGTGGATACATTCAGACATGTGTTTTAAAGATCTATGTCTTTAGAATACTGTTGATCTTACTCAAATTCATATACTATCTGAATTTAGTCCCGACCATTAGATTAGTTTAGCTTTATTTACTAAATAGTTTTAGTTTAGTTCTTTTAAATTACTTCTTATTCTTAAAGAGAAAATAGAATCTCCTTTTGCAAAAGTAATTTTAATAACTAGAATTAGTTTTTTGTGTAGATATTTTTAAAGTTGTATATATTTATAGTTTAGTTATTTTTAAAGTTGTATATATTTATAGTTTAGTTTTTATTTGATAGAAAATAGAACTTTTAAGATTGTTTAACAAATGCATATTTTTTAGATTTAGTTTTAGTTTAGAATAGTTAAAGGTAACTGGACCTAAACCGGTTGGATTTTCCATTTATAATGGATAAGGATCTAATTGGAATCCTGACCAGGAGAAATGCTAAATGTTGAACATGGTCATATTTGACTATCAACATTTTGGTGCTAGAAGGAGGGCCTTGTGATAATGAATGGCCGAAAAAAACAACAAAACCAAAGACCATTCAAGTAGATCATTTTTTCCCACAATATATTTTGTTGTTGCATAGTTAGAGTCTCCAATTCGAAGAAATGTAAGTGATATTTCTTCCAGTTTTCTTAGTTCACCAGAATTTCAACAAATAAAACAACGAATAGAAGATATTAGAAATCGAGGAGAAATTTCTGAAGGATATTCTAATTCTATAGATTTTGTTATCCAAGAATTAGGTGTTATTATGAGAGCAAAGAGAAAGAGATTAGGTATTGAACCCATTCATTTTCAAGTACCCATTCGGATTAGAAAACCAATCATTAAAACCGTTGGAAATAATCCTCCCATTAATTCCCCTTTTCATTCACCTTTACATACGTCTCCTATTCTATCTCCTCCCTGTCAAACAAATACTATGGCTGGAGTACCAATACGCCATGGAGAACTCTGGGAGTAGTTAATATTCCTAGAAATCAATATGACTTACCTAAAAATCCAGATAAATGGTTACCAAAATTTAATCTAGAATCAAAAGAGACCCCTGATGATCATATCAATAAATTTATGTTAGTTGTTAATTTGAGAGGCGTTGAACATGAAGATGTTGTATGAAGGATTTTTCCATATACTTTTGAAGGAGAAACCTCCACTTGGTACTTCTCATTACGAACAAATTCTATCACAAATTGAGATACATTTTAGGATTTATTCATTAAGAAATTTGCAGATGATGCATCTTCATCTATTTTATTAGAAGAATTATCCAAAATTAAAATGGGTCCTAAAGAGAAAATCAAAGATTCCTTAAACTTCTCAGTAAAATGCTTGAGAGTCGAGACATCCAAACTTGGTTTAGACATTCAAATTGAATTTTATTCCTCTGCTTTACCAGTTTCCATTGCTATGTTTGTTAAACATGCAAGACAAAATACTTTAGCTGAAGCAATGCAGGAATCTTTAGATGTAGAAAAGGAAATATATAGTAGTGCAAGTAAATCACTAAGTGAAGATGAGAGATCTTCTCAAACAACCAAGAAAACAATTATCAAAGAAGAAAAGAAAGATAAGGATGTTTTTGATATGGATAGTTTCAAGAAATTCATGAAAACATTACCAAATGAGATAGTTGATGTCAAAGGAAAACTAGTTGAAGTATCAAATAAACCATTCAGGTCTTTCTTCAAGAAGAATCCACAAATTTTTCCTGGTGGTTAAACTCCAGAAGGAGTTAATATTGATGAAGAAGAAGGAGAGGATAATGATGAAGTTAAAGATACTAATTTTGTTTTGGATATTAATGGATTATTTGATGAAGATGATGCACAAGAATCTCTTGCTTCTCAAACCAGAAGTAAAAGTTTGTATTCAACTTCTGAGACTGATCCACCAACAAATACTTCAAATACACAGCATGTAGAAAACAAGTCAGCTTCAAAAATCCTAGTTGTTGCTGAGAAAATTGATTATGATATCAGAGAAGATATGAAAAATATCAGAGAATTTTTTTCCCTTTATGAACTAAGTAAACTCAAATCTCAAAGGAATAGTTTATTAAGGGCCCTAGGAGTTTTTGATAAGACAAATTCATCATCTACTACATTAGACAATAAATAAAAAGTTTCAAAAGTACAAACCTTATCTTATGAGATAGGCATTGGTTTAGTTCTCATAGGTGACCGATCAAGGTCACATACTCCTCTTTTCTTCTCACTTTCGAAATTTTTAATAAAAATGTGCATAATTGCTTAGCTGATTTGGGTGCATCTTCGAATATTATGCCTTGTTCAGTTTGCCTTAAAATCAATGCACAACCAAAAATATCATTTATTCAAATTGTACAATTATATAGAACAAGGGTAAAAGTTTTGGGATAATTGAAGGATGTACTTATCAAATTGACATCAAATCAACATCAAATCCCAATTTTTTTCAAATTATAGATATTATCATTGTTGATATTCCATATGCTTACAAATTAATTTTAAGTCGAGATTGGTCTCAAAAACTTCATGGTTATTTCTCAACTAATTAATCTCACCTTTGGCTTCCATATAATGGGAAACCTAATCAAATCACTGTTAATAGGGAAAAACATATGAAACATAATGTGACTGATTTAGACAGAGAAAATGAACCTGTTGCTTTTGCTAATAGCACTGTTGGAAATCATTCTGTTGATTCTTATATTGGAAATTTAATGCTCAGACCTCTCCTTTCAAACCCACGGATAAAAGTTCAAAGATTGAAATTTTTTCTCAAACAAATTTCTCCCATTGCTTTAATTTTGTAGATAATTCTGTTAATATCTTTGTAAATTATCCATTTTGGAAACTATATTTTGATGGATCTAAATCTAATGATGGAGCTGGTGCAGGTTGTATCTTAATCAGTCCCGATAGTGAAAAGACTATGTTAACATGCATATTGGAATTCCAATGCACTAATAACATCATTGAATATGAAGCATTAATTCAAGGTCTAAATAAAGCTATCAACATGAACGTGCAGGTCATCTTGGTTTACGGTGATTTAGAGATTGTCCATATAGAATATTAACATAACTCTATATGGATATTACATGTCATTCCATTTCTGTTATGGTTATGGTATATGGATATCCATAGAGATTGGCCATAACTCTCAAACTGTGAGGACCCTCATATGTCATCTAGAAGCCCCAAAAGGTCAAAGTAGTCAAAGTGGTTTAAGAGATTTTAGAAGATAAATAATAAAGTGAAGTGATGGGTGTACTATAATTGAAAGTGAATACAAAATAAAATATTTAATGGAGAAATTAGAAGTGGGTTAACCCTAAAATAAGGAAAGTGGGCAAAGTGACCTAGAAGATGTTTTTAAGGAAGCTACTTGGAGAGTATAAATAAGAGGCAAGACTCTCTCATTTTAAAAACACACTTGAGAATATTGAATATCTATAGGTGTTTGAGGTAACCAAAGGATATCTAAGCCGAATTTCTGAGGGAAGGTGAAGAATAGAAGGTCGGAATTCAAGGAAGGATAAATTATTTTGATGATGCTTTCTAAGGTATGCTATTTATAGGTCATCTCACCATTTTCGCAATAACGTTTTTTCTAGAATGATTCAGACTGTGAAATTTTTATTCCATTGAGGAAACATATCCAAGTATCCATGGTAAACAATTCAACTTGTAGTTCATTGTACTTTTGGAGTTACACTCCATGGAAAATAGGGTTTGTGGCTAGTCCTGAAACTAGTCTAAAACATGTGTTTTGGGTAAAAACGTCATAACTTATTCATAACAGATCCAAATTCAGTAAGACCAAATGTTTCAGTTAGATTACAATCTTTAGTATGTTTTGTAACATTTTCAGATTGATTCAAAAAATATTCCGTGTAGGGCACACTCTACAAGGTCGCTCTATAGAATAAACCAGAATTCAACAAGGTATGCCATTCTTGCTATAACTCATTTTCTGAGAGGTTCCAAGTAGTGACACTTGGAGGAATTGCATAAAACACACTGAAGAACATTGTGTATCAGTTTCAGATATTTATTCATTATAGGTACAAAGTTATGATTATTTCAAGTTAGGGTTGTTGACTAATCCAAAACTAGTCATGTGAGACTAAAGAAAAGTTTGATGAAAATGCTATTCTCTTGTTGTTAAAGTTAAGAAAGGGTTGTAGGTATGTGATCATATACACCAGTTCTATTACAGAGTTACAAATCATATTTGGATGATGATATTGATGAGGTGTTTTGGTTGAGGTACATGTTGAGTACATGGTTGAGACAAGTAGTTGATAAGTTGGCACATACATGAGGTGTATAGTTGATGTTGTTGGTACATATTGATGAGTCATATATGATGAGTAGTTGACACATGATTGGTACATACTTGGTACATGGTTGGATGCACTTTATGGTACAGGTTGGATGCACTTCTTTATGGTACATGTTGATTACATTTTGTTTGGTACAGGTTGGTGCATGGTTGATGCACTTGTTTAAGGTACATGTTGATTACAGGTTGATGCATGGTTGACACATGGTTTAGATTTATTGGTATAGGTTTACAATGGTATATATCATAGTGATAGTGTGACAGTGGTTCCTGTTGGCATGTGTTACAGGCAGCGTATGCTTTTCATTGATGGCAAGTACAACAGTGATGATGGCTTGAGTACAACAACAATGATCAACAGCGCAATGATAATCAGGGAAGAGCAACAACCATGATCGTTGGATCAAGGAGAACCTGCACGTTCTTTAAAGTGCAAGGAGTAGCGGGCTCACAAAATCCTAAAAGAAGGAGGACCATCCATCTTCAGGTAGGACACATGGGGAAAGATTGTCATTTCGCTGACTGGAGAGTCAAAGGAACAGGGTTCCCTAACCTCTCGAAATCGCGATATGTGAAATCACGAAATAATCTGAGCTGTCAGATCAAGGTTTGATCTGGACCGTTGAGCCCAGTCCATTTCGGAGTTTCACGGATCGAGTTGGAGATGTCAAAGAATATTAACCACAAGAATCTCAAAATCACGATATGCGAAATCGCGACTTAATCTGAGCCGTCAGATCAAGGTTTGATTTGGACCGTTGAGCCCAGTCCATTTCGGAGTTTCGCGGATCGAGAGTTGGAGATGTCAAAGAATATTAACCACAGGAATCTCGAAATCGCGATATGCGAAATCGCAACTTAATCTGAGCCATCAGATCAAGGTTTGATCTGGAACGTTGATCCCAGTCCATTTTGGAGTTTCAGAAATCAAGAGATGGAGAAGTCAGAGACTCTCAACATTAGGAGTCCCGAAGTGCCGAAATGTGAAATCCTGAAACAAGACATGTTAGCAAACCACGTCATCTAAGAACACGTGGCACAACCAGGCAGTGATAAGTGTCAAGCTGATTCAACATTTCAGGCACATGTAAGTCATGAATCAGAGTGACACGTGGCAGTTATTCGACACGTGTCAATCCCGAAGTCGCGAACCTTGAAATCACGATATGCAAAATCATGAAGACATCAGGACCGTCGAATCACTTAGAGTGTGGACCATTGATCCGAGTCCATTTCGGAGCTTTGGATATCAGGACATGGAGCGTCAAGAGACTCTACCATGGGAGTGCCAAAATCCCAAAATTCCGAAATGCGAAACACGTTTTGGCTCAATCTGTGGTCGCAGCCATTGGTCACATCGACGGAAGATGAAGGAAGGAGCTAGTTCAAATAGGATCCATTTCGGAGTTTCAGGGATCGGGACATGGAGTGTAATGAAATCATTACCACGGGGATATCGAAATTTCGAAGTGAAAAAAGGTGAAGTAAACGCAAGTTGCTATGAATTCAATCCAACGGTGCAAGTGAAGTTGAACAAGATCGCAGGGCTACTTTTGCGCCTCGCAGTGTAACTGCTAGAAACCATTGATGGTCTCTGCCAGAGAATTCAAAGAGACCTCTGTGTGATCGCGAGAGGATATGAAGAGTCTCTAAGCTTCGTTAGTGAAGAAAGACAATTCTTAGGGGGATTGACAGATGGATGAGCGTGGAAGTCTGTAACTGAAACAGAAGGCATAAGATCGACTGTGCTAGAGAAGAAGAGGAGTCTCAACTGCCAGAGAGGTTGAGGAATCTTAGCAGAACACCTAGTGATGCTAAACGTGTGGTGGGAACCACCAGAGAAGCTGAAGAGTTGCGATGATCAGGAAAAAGCACTCGAGATGTGGAGGAGATGTGTGGGGGTGTGAGCATGCAGAGGCATGGAAATATTGCATGCACAAGGAGCACATGGACTATAAGAATGTGGAACAAAGAAAGAGATTACGTTGTTGTCATTGTGGAGTAGAATTGAGGTGTGTACAAGGAGGCAGAACGCGGGAGAAGAAATGCACAGTCGAGGAATGGTGCATTGAAGGGATATGGCGCATAGAGCATAAAAGGCCGAAGAACAGAGAGTGATATAGGTGTGCAGAAGACACTGATGCAGACAGGGAAGAGCAGTGTAAAAGAACAACGACAGGGCTGGTAAGCCATTGAATAATTTTATATCGCTGTAATAAGTTTTAGTAACAAAGAACTTATAATTCAGGGTGGTTTGGAGGTGCTAGGGAGGATTGGTGTCCTCAAAGGTTCAAGTGGGTGCCATAACACGGGGAGTTGGTGCTTCCTTCTAGTTGGTGCTAGAGAAACCAAGGAGTTGGTGCTTCCTTCTAGTTGGTGCGAGAGAAACCAGGGGGTTGGTGCTTCCTTCTAGTTGGTGCGAGAGAAACCAGGGGGTTGGTGCTTCCTTCTAGTGGGTGCTAGAGAAAACAGAGAGTTGGTGCTCTCAGCAAGTTGCAGCTTGCAAAAACAGAGGTTTTAGCCTCACAATGAGTTGGTTCTCATATGTATGATAATGTAAAGAATGTAGATAATACTTATCATATAAAGAAAAAGAGGTTTTTACCCTATATGGGTTTCCTCGAGAATTATCTCTCTCTGTTTTCTCATATATGTGATTGATGCTAAATGTGCCTTTGTTTATTTCCCATTATTGTGATCATCATTGAGTGCCCTATAAAGATTTTCAAAGAATCACAATTGTTTAAACACGATAACAACTGATTCACCCCCCCCTGTCTTAGTTGTCCAACAATTGGTATCAAAGCTGACCCATTTTTAGCTAAGGGTAGATCCTAGAGCTTAAACATGTCAAGCCATGAAGGAAATTCAACCAATAAGGCCCCTCTATTCAATGGAACAAACTTTGCCTTCTGAAAAGTTAGAATGAGAACCTACATAATGGCTTTAGGTGCAGATGTCTGGGATGTGGTAGATACTGGTTATGTAAAGCCAGTTGTGCTAGCTAATAAGGATGACAAACTAGAATTTATCTTCAACACTAAGGCTATGAATCCTATCTTGAGTGGGCTTGTAGAAGAATAATTCGTAAAATTTATGCACCTAGGAACTACCAAAGAAATGTGGGACAAACTCATTAGAATTTATGAGGGTAATGAGAAGGTAAAGGATGCAAAGCTTCAAACCTACAGAATACAGTTTGAACAGATAAAGATGAAGGAAGATGAAACTATTGGAAAATACTTTCTGAGAGTAGAAGAAATGGTAAATGCAATGAAGGCACTTGGTGAAACAATTGGGGAACCTTCTTTAGTTCAGAAAATCTTGAGATCTCTCCCAAATAGGTTCAACCC
>ML788468.1:651427-703096 GCA_009831015.1 Picea engelmannii
TTAAAGAAGGTTATAGGCGACAAGATCCCAGTTCAAACTATATTTCCAGAACTTGATGAGGAAGGAAAAATCATATTGGAGCCTGAAGCCATCACTGACACAAGAATTCACCAGCTGAGGAATAGATCCATTTCAGAGTATCTAATTAAATGGAGGAAACTACCGGTTGAAGATTCCACTTGGGAAGATGAGTCTTTTATACAGAAGCATCCAGAGTTACTCAAGTGTTGCGAACAACACTTGTTTCAAGGGGAGGGGCATGTTAAGCCCTAATATTGGCTCATTACCCCTTAATTGGGGCATATTATATTAGTAATGTTATTTATGTCATCTTTAGGCCATTAGTTGTAATTATACCTCCTAGTCTCCTATATATACCAAGGAGACATTTTCATTTTGAATCATCTTGTACTTGAACATTTAAGTGGGGTAAAAGGAGGTTTCCCCCTCAAAGAGGCTTGTTATCTGAAATTATCTCTTTTTCAAGGCGTTGAGTACTTTTTCTGAGGTTTTTCTATGCTATATTGATATTTGGTTCTTAACAGGAATTGGTTCCAAGACCAAAGAATAAGAATGTGATCGGCACAAAATGGGTTTTCAGAAATAAATTGAATGAAGATGGACAAGTTACAAGGAACAAAGCTAGATTGGTATGTAAAGGATATGCTCAGATTGAAGGAATCGACTTTGAAGAGACTTTTTCCCAGTTTCCAGAATGGAAGCAATCTGTTTTCTTTTAGCTTATGCATGCTCCAAAAATGTTAAATTATATAAGATGGACGTAAAATCAGTTTTTCTAAATGGGGAACTTGAAGAAGAAGTCTAAATTGAATAACCAGAAGGTTTTCAGTTGTCAAAGAACACAAATTATGTGTGTAAATTAAAAAAGGCCCTGTATGGTCTAAAAAAATATCCTAGAGCATGGTACTCTAGACTGGATAAGTATCTGCAACAGGAAGGGTTCATAAAAGGAAGTGCATACAACAACCTCTACATAAAGGTATGTCAAGGTAATATTTTATTAATAGAAGTTTATGTTGATGATATTATTTTTGGTAGTGATGATGATAGGTTAAGACGGAAATTTGCAAAAGATATGCAAAATGAATTTGAAATGTCATTACTTGGAGAACTATCCTTCTTTCTGGGACTTCAGATACATCAAAGCAATCAAGCAATTTTTATTTCTCAAACCAAGTATATCAGAGAAATGTTGAAGAGGTTCAAAATGGATGATTGCAAACCAGTTATCACTCCCATGCAAACCAGTTGCAAGTTGAGCAAAGATGATGATTCGAAGTCTACAGATCAGAGGAAATACAGGTCAATGATTGGTAGCCTAATGTATATGATAGCATCCAGACCATATGTAATGCAGGCAGTTGGATAGATGGCACAATTTCAAGCAACACCAAAGGAATCACATGTATTAGCAGTGAAGAGGATTTTTAGATATCTCAAAGGAACATAAGAGTTTGGATTATGGTATCCAAAATGAAAGGATCTATCACTAGTTGCCTACACAGATGCAGATTGGGCAGGTTGTATTGATGACTGATGAAGCACCAGTGGAGAAACGTTCTACTTGGGTGAGTATTTAGTATCATGGCTAAGCAAGAAACAATCATCAATATGTTTATCTACAACCAAGGCAGAGTATATTGTAGCAACATCATGTTGTACACAGGTACTTTGGATGAAACAAACTCTGACAGATATATAGGTTGAGTATGATGAGCCCATTCCAATCTATTTTGATAATACAAGCGCCATCAATATCTTGAAGAACCCAGTGATGCACTCCAAGATGAAGCACATTCCAATCAAGTATCACTTTCTACAGGAGCATGTTGCAGAAAATAACATCAAAGTTGAGTATGTGGGTGTTGGCACCAGGCCAAAGGGGAAAGAAGAATGATCATGGGAAAGAAAGTGTGTAGAAAACTAAAGTAACTACTGGCAAAAGAACAACACACACGCATGCAAGAAAGCGTGCACAAAGGGAACCGACAGCTGGAGGAAGAACAACATGCTTATGGGAGAAACACCTAACGTAAGAAGGGTTAGGGTTTTGGTAATACTCTGAAAAATGATGAAGAGCCCGAAATGTGTAAATATATATATGAAAGTATCAGTTAGGAGATGTTATGTGATGTTATGTTATGTTTTGTGGTAATTGTTAGTTGTATGAATGGATTTTGTAAGATGTTGAGAAAATGAGATACGAGGGAAGGTAGATCTAAGGATTAGACCACAGGCTATGGAGCCTGGTGTGATCTAGTTCGCCTCACACAGATCTTACCCAGTTTTGTGGAGAATTATAAGCACGTGGCACCAGGAATACAAAACTTCCATACTAAAAGAGCCAAGAGCCAAATCTTTGTGGACGTATCCCAGGAGGTGGTGAACCATGGTAATACTCGTGTAATATGTTGAATGTATGCATGTCTTTTCTTTCTTTAAACAATTAATGGTTAAGCTTGATGAATGCATTAATACATTTATATGAATCTGTTTATACTTTTCTTAAATTAAACTGTGGGATACACGTATGTGAATCCAAGGAATAAGTAGTTTCCCTTACAGCTCATGGTATCCAGCCTTCATCAAGAAACCCCTATCCCCTACTCTATCCTAGGCTATAAAAACCTGAGTCTTACAACCATCCATTTAGAGCTATCTCAAGTGAGACTGCGCAGCACCTTCCAGGTGTTGTGTTTCCTTCTAGTTTACCAGGAGGGTCAATAGTTTTAGAGGCTTTGTTGGAACCCTGAATGACATGAACCCTGGGTCAATAACTCAGACAACCCGAGAAAGAAATCGATCAACCAACAAATGGTTCCATTGTCGTGTTAGGATGAATAAGAAAGGAATGAGTAGATGAGATGGAATGAATAACAACCGACGGAGGGGAACATAAGAGAAATGAGTCGTTAGAAGGGAATGTTGAGACCTTGGAACCCCACGAGAGAAGAAATCGAGGGTTGGTTGAGAACTAAAGAGATATAGTTTGCACAGAAAGACAATATAAACCCTAGGATCACACAGTGTAAATACTTGGATAAATACGTATTTACAGATTTACACGAAGTCTTTTTCTATGATTTTTTGCATCTACTACAGGAGTGGATATTAAGGTTAAAGGATAACCATGTGACGAATCAAATTCGACAGCTAGATTGGACTCCAGTACAGATCCAACAGCTACAGCAGGTGAACAACAAATTCACCTGCGCAGTCGAATTTTGGCTTGACAGTATTGTGGCAGGATTTATCACAGAATTTGTGGTAGACACAACAAAGTTATACAGTGCAGCTGAGAAAGAGTTCCTACGAGGACCCAGAGGAAGGTATATTCGATCACTATATACTTCTATCAAGGTATTGCTATATAACAAAGGTGTAATGACAATGGAATCAGACATCTAGACTTCCCTGCGCACATGGGGGAAGGGGGGAAGCATTGACAGAGAGAGGAGGAATGAAAGGAGGGAAGGATAAAGAGAATAAGGAGGAGGAACCCATGGACCCGATATTGATGGATGATGACCAACTCAAGTTGATCTTGGCATCATTAGGAACAACGCGTAGCATAGCACCCTACCAATATAAGGTGAATACCAAGAAGAGAGCCATAGTTGAGAGGGAGGTCTTGGCCAACAATGAGGAAGAGGTAGAGGATGTTTGGGATGTGGAGAAGATTGAGGAAATACTACGCGCCGCATACGAGAGGAAAACAAGAGGCCCAAGAACAGGAGGAGAAGACAACCATCCCTTCAATGTTAATGTCAGTGTGGAACCCATAAACCCATGTGCGACCAATACACCAAAGAGAACACCACCGTTTAGACAAATAAATTTTGGAGGAAGTCCGAAAGAAGGAAGTACATTGACACAAAGGGCAAAAACTGGAGGAGCCATTTCAGGAAACCTTATTCAAGTATCTACACCACATGGAGGAGGGAGTAGCTCAGTATTTGGAATGGCAGGACACGATCCTACTATCAGATTGCCATAGTTTCGAGGGGAAGTGGAATAAGACCCTGAGAAGCATCTGTTCATTTGCACAAAGATCTAGGAATCAAAGTATATCACTGATGAAGACACCAAACTTGCGTAACTAGCGATCACACTAAGGGACCGCGCACTAGACTGGTACATGAGTCTAGACATGAACAGTGTTCCCAAAATGACAAGAACATTGGATGACATTAAGAAACTATTGATCAATGAGTTCCAGAAGCCGAGATCAGAGGATCAATACATGAATGAGATGATTGAAATAAGGTAGAAACTAGGAGAATCGGTATGGGAGATTGATCAAATGTTTAAGCGATTAAAAGGAAAGTTAAAATACCTTATGACCTATATGCAACATCGACACATGCTTGTCAACTCACTATTCCCACACTTAAAATGTCCATTAAGACAACAGAAGTTTCAGACGTAGGCAGAGGCTCTGCAGGTAGCCTTGCAATTGGAAGAGAATCAGTACCAATAGACACCAAACTATCGAAGAACTAAAGGAGGATCTGAAGAACTTAACAATTCAGCTGAACCAGAATAAGAACAAGGACAAACGACAAGCAGTTTGGTGCACTACCTACAGGACGAAAGGACACCATAAGAATTAATGCCCAACATTTGCACAGTATATGGTGACAGGGATGCCAAACCCACTACCACAGGGAGGATTATGGTGCAAAATATGAAAGAAATCGGGTCACGACCCTTACCACTACACGATGATGTATAAATACCAAACAGTCTCAAAGAACTCATATTGCACCTTTTGCAAGCCATTCGGCTATGATGACAAAGACTGTAGAGCTATGGAGTTTATGTGGGAAAGACTATCATACGCATACAGGGTACAGGCAGAAATGATGACTGGGCAGGCAACACCACAGTTCAATCAAGCCCCAACACCATACAACACTGCGCATCAACAGTATAATATTGCGCCACAACCTTACAATAATGCGTAGTTGAAGTACAACCCAACACAGCCCCAGTACAATATTGTGCAGTATAATCAGGGACCATAATACAACCCACCACGAGGTGACCACTTAGTGTATAGAGGAGCAGGATGAGCCAGAGGAGGCTTCATATGTGGTAGAGGACCTCTCACATGTCACAATTGCCAGCAACCAGGACATTATGCACGGGAGTGCCCACTTCCACCAACGACTTGTATATATTGTCACACATCGTACCATGATACAGAGGAATGTCCGACATTACTTGTAAAGATCCAGGAAAAAAGGAATCAAAATAACCAGAATGTTTAGTGGATTTTAGTCGAAGCAAGGGATGACGAATGAAACATCAATATAGTCACTCGAGGAGGAACACAAAAAGGAAATGATGTAGTTCGACAGGAACCAGCACAAAACCAATGGGTAAAGAAGAACACTGACCCCAAGAAGCAATTCGATGAACATAAGGATAAGGAGATCTTTACAGAATCCCAACAAGAATTCTAGAAGGAGAAAATTGCACCGAATGCACAATAGCGCAAGGAAGCTCCGGAATATGAAATTCCACCATCACTGGACCATACCAATAAAATGCAACCCGAGGAACAAGTGAGTATGTTCAAAGACATTTTGCAATCATGCATAAAAATGTTAAGTTATCCTTCATCTGTCAAAATCTTGTAAAACATCCTAGAAAAATGTAGCAACGAGATGAAACAGAAGCCAGAATTGAAAATTGTCAACCACCTACACACAACAAGAAGAACAAGTAGGGAATTTAGACTAAATTCTAACATTGGGGATTTCAATATGGGAGATACTATACTAGATTTAGGATCCAAAGTGAATGTGCTACCAAAAGCTACATGGAAATGCATGGGAGAACCTACATTGGGATACTCAACTGTTCAATTAAAGCTACCAAATCAACATAGAGTCCTACCCATAGGTAGACTAAAAGGAATGATGGTAGATCTAGAAGGTGTGTGCAGTAAGGCATACTTTGAAGTCATTGAAATAGTAGACGACGCAACACCTTACCCGGCACTACTTGGTCTGGATTGGGCGTTCGACAACCAATACATAATTAACTTAAAAATATGAAAAATGGCATTTGATTCGAGGGACTACAGGGTCATAGCCCCTCTTGACCCATCAGAAGGTGAGAGGTTCATAGAACCTATTTGTCTGGATTTAGAAGAGATCGTCCAGTTGTACAGAACAACTGCACGCGATGCAAACTATATAAACCCAACTACAGACGGGGTACTTAGTTGGTGGAGCATTACTTCATGTACAATAGACTCAGACACCGGGTTAGAAAACTAGAAACCAAGACTACACGAAGTATCCATGAGAAGGTGTGCCAGAATAGACTACGCAATAAGGTGGTTTGGCACAGAAATCAGAGAACCACCCAGTTTTCACGGGCTAAATGATTTGGAAACTTTCTTGACACAATATGAATATGAAGTAGTAGAAAACCAGAGATTTCTAGCACTAGATTTAGCACTAAAGGCTACACCCGCAAGATAGTGGGGTGCACACAAAGAGACTATCACAGATTGGTACCAATGTAAGCGTTTACTACGCATAAGGTTCGACGCATAACAAACATGTAACAAACAAAAAAAATATGATGGACTAGGCACACCAGCAGAACAATTGGAGGCGTGTAAAACATGGTGGAAAATGATGCCACCAGAGGAATGGTCTCACCATTTCATTCATACTTTAGAGGGAATACTAGTGAATTGGTATATGGACCATGAAATGCGTAAAGAAACCAAGACATGGGCAACACTCCAACATAACTTTATAGTCACTTTCTCATTTGAGCATGAGAACCCCAACATAGATGCAGCCCTGAAACGGATCAGAAACGTCATATTCATCGAAGAACTGGAAGTAGAAGCTATCACAGAGGTACAACAGCGAAATAAGCAGAAAGTCAAGGATCTACTGTCATGCTACCACGTACAGGAGGAAGCCTCGAATGAAGATGATCCGTGCGATATTCAGATCGAAGAAGTCGAAGGAAAGAGAGATGTGGAAGGACCACCCTTAGAGTCAAAGGTCATCTCCGCACCAATCAATATAAAGAAGGTTAACATAGGGACCACCGAGCAACCCAAAATGGTCAGCATTGGAGATTACTGGGGCGAACAGACACTAGAAAGAATCACAAAATTGTTGTGTGAGTACAACGACCTTTTTCCCACAACCTTTACAGAGATGAAAGGAATAGTCAGAGAATTAGGAGAAATGAAGATACTACTCAGATTTGATGCGAGACCCACTAACAAACAACCATATAGACTAAACCCCATCTATAAACAGAAAGTTAAATATGAGATAAACAGGATGCTTAAGGCCGACATCATCGAACCAGTAGAAGAATCAGAATGGATAAGCCCGATGGTAGTACAGGACAAGAAACAGGTAAGAGGGATCAGGATATGCGTCGACTTGAGGAAGTTGAATGATGCATGCCTACACAACCCATTCCCCACACCGTTCACGGATGAAGTACTCGAGAACATAGGAGGCCATGAAGCCTACTCATTCACCGCTGGATTCTCAAGATATCATCAAATTAATATAGTACAGGAGGATAGACACAAGACCACGTTTGTGACATAATGGGGATCTTATTAGTATACAATCATGTCGTTCGGACTAAAGAATGCACCTCCGATATTCTCCAGAGTGGTCATTGCAACATTTAAGGAATTCATCCACCAATTTCTCGAAGTATACCTGGATGATTGGATGATCTATATCCTGTTGAAAAACCATGTGGAATTTTTGCGACTGATGCTAGAACGATGCAGACAGTGCTAGATATCACTGAATATCAAGAAATGCATATTTGTAACACCATTTGGGATACTATTGGGACACACAATATGCAAAAAAGGTTTGCTAGTGGATCCGGCCAAAATCGCAGTCATTGTTAATCTACCAACACTAAAAACAGTTTTCCAACTAAGAGAAACATTAGGACATACGGGATATTATAGGAAATTCATCAAAGGCTACGCGTAGATTACAACGCCAATGGAAAAATTGTTAAGGGTACAAAGTATCAATGGAACGATGAGTGCCAACATGGTTTGGATACCCTGAAGGAAAAGATGGTCACCACACCAATATTGGTATTTCCATATTGGGAGAAGACATTCCATGTACGTGTAGATGCATCAACGATAGAACTTGGAGATATCTTAGCGCAACCAGGAGTAGGAGACTTGGATCACCCGATAGCATTCGCAAGCAGAAAATTATCAGAATCAGAACAAAATTATAACATGATAGAAAGAGAAGGCCTAGCTATGGTTTATGCACTATAGAAATACATACATTACCTATTTGGAAAACACCTTAAGATGTTTACAGATCACTCAACCCTGAAATACCTAGTCAACAAGCTAGTGTTGGGGGGGGAGAATATGTCGATGGTTATTTCTATTTCAATAATTTGACTTTGAGGTAATAGTTAAACCATGAAAATTGAATGCAGGACCTGACCACCTATCGAGGGTCACAAATGGAGAGGAACCAATGAATTTAGAAGACAACTTTCCAGATGCACAACTATTCTCAGTATAGATTGTTGATGATTACTTCACAGAGACCATCCAGTACTTGAGCACAGGTATTGCACCACAAGAATATACCATCGCGTAGAAGAAGAACCTGATATTCTATGCAAACGACTATCAATTGATCGCAGGACATCTATACAATATGGGTGCAGATATCATCTTACAAAGATACATACTAGACCACGAACGATCAAGAATTGTAGCAGAAGCCCACGAGGGAATAGCAAGAGGGAATTATGCAGGAAAATCTACCGCGCAAAAAGTACTATGCGTAGGATTATGGTGGCCAATGATCCACAGAGACTCAAAATTATACTATCAACAATGTGATGTCTGTCAAAGGGTAGGAAAACCCAACATAAGGGATGATATGCCACTACAACTGCAAGTGACACTTCAGGAATTCGACAAATGGGAAATAGACTTTGTGGGACCAATTCACCCACCTTCCAAGAGAACAGGGGAGAGATATATTATCACCGTGACGGAATACCTAACAAGATGGGTAGAATCTACACCAGTAAAAGATTGCAACGTAGAGACAACTACACACTTTCTGTTTGAATAGGTAATTACTAGATTTGGGTGCCCAAGAATTTTGATGAGAGACCAAGGAACATACTTCATAAACAACAACATCTGAGCAATATTGGAAGAGTTTGAAGTTCATCACCAAAAAATAACACCGTATCATCCACAGGAAAATGGCACAGTAGAAGCCTTCAACAAAATTCTAGAGAACGCGTTGACAAAGATATGTAATGTCAACAGGGACGATTGGGACCTCAAGGTACCAGCAGTGTTATGGGTGTATCGAACCACATGCAAAAAGTTGACAGGCCACACACCATTTAAACTAGTCTATGGTCAAGAAGCAATAGTTCCCTTAGAAATTTTAATACCCAGCCTATGTGTAGCAGCTATTACACAAATGATAGAACGAGGCGCAGTAGAGGAAAGACTAAATTAGTTATTGTCAATGGAGGAAGACTGAATCTTGGAATGAATCTAGCTTTGTTCCTTTACAAAAAGACATACCAATCTAGCTTTGTTCCTTTACAAAAAGACATACCAATCTAGCTTTGTTCCTTTACAAAAAGCAAGAGACAAATCTTGGAATGACTGCCACATCAAGAGAAATACATTCAATGAATGAGATCTAGTATTTCTCTACGACAATAAAGCGTTGCAGCACCCAGGAAAGTTGAGAATGCATTGGCTAGGACCATACGAGGTAAAAGTTGTCACAGACGGAGGATCTCTATAGTTAAGAGATATAGTGGGCACAGACCTCAGAGGAATGATCAATGAGAGATGGTTGAAGATGTATAAGGATAGTCGACCACCCACCGTGCAGTAAAAAAAAAAAAACTGAAAACAGTCGAAAATAGTGCGCAGCATGATGGACAAGCCACATATGAAACATGAAGCCAGCAAGGGAAAAGATAACGACTATAACAAATAAGGGAACAAGAAGGAAAATGAAATTTAACAAAAGCAGGCTGATAGGACAACAAGAAGCAGAATTAAAGAAAGGAAAGGAAAGATGGGATGTCACATTAAACGTGCCAATTGGAGACGGAAGAGAAAGCATAATGGAAAGTACGAAACTGCCACAGATGCATTGAACCCACATTTATGGTGCATTAATCGCATGATGGAGGAAGCGTCCTCAACAAGCTTCATGTCGAGCCCATAAAACACACAAGCACAAAAGAAGTTATTCTATTCGCGAAAGGAGAACATGAAAAGAGAAACAACAACAAGAACGAACAGAGTGAAACCACATAGCACACTGAAGCCATTCGAACTCCGCAAAAATTAGACAGACACCATTATGGCACCATCGAAGCTCGTAGAACCAGGCCAGATAGCTAGTTCAACTAGGGTTCAGACGAGGTCGCGATGACCACTGGAACAAAGTGAACAACAACCACCTGAGATCGTCGATATTGAAGAAATATTGTCACCAGAGGAAATCCCAGTAGAGTCCACACCCATACTAGAGGAGGTTCCACAACCACAAACAAAGGCCATGGAACAAGATACACCAGTAGCAGTGCATGAGCCTTAGAACAAAGAATAAGAAACCCACCAGGAAATACCACCAGAAAATGCCAAAGCAGTCGTAGGAGCTAACAGAAGCACACAAAACGTGAAAGTAGAAGTGCAACCAGACATTCCACAAATACCCATCCCAGATTTTTTTTCAGCCAAGCCGACGGGTGAAATGGCCATGGATTGGGAAGAATGGATGGTGAAGGAGCAACCAAAATCTTCTGGAACCTCGAGTTGACCATTGCAGTAGGAGGACTAAATTCATATACCGAGCTCACCTCGAAAGAAACTGACTTTAGAGATTGTGCTACCTCACATACCAAAGGGAGTATAGGTGGACCCACATCCATTAGGCCACATCGGGAAGCTCAAGTATTCCAACCATGACGTAGAATATGAAACCAAATATCCATAGCTTGAAACACATGTCTTTATGTAGAAAATAGTCGTGAACCAACTCAGAGAAACCATCACTCAGCCACACCAGTGGGCCACTGGACTAGAAAGAACAGGAATTCTAGGGTTGATGAAGATACCACACTTTGGCAGAAGCCAATATGTGACGCATGCATCAATAAACTATTATCAGTTATGCATGGAGGGGATATATGGTTGGACAAATCCGTCCCCATAACTGTCGAACTTATCATGCAGATAACAGGCCTACCCACTAGGGGTATGGATCACGCGTTGATTCTGGACGATAAGTCCAAGGAAAAAACATTGGCAGAAGAGATGAAGAAGAAATATGGCACCGACAAGGGAACAAGAGGCATTATAATTAAACAGATCAACAATGTCATGACACAATTGGGCGCAAAAATCCTAGCCTGCAAACTGCTAAGAAAATTCCACAAATATGAAGTACCGACATGAGTCATTGTTGTTGCAACTTAGGGCGCAGAAGGCACCTTCATGAGTTGGGCACCATACCTATCAAACTTGTTCCAAGTAGACTGAAAATATGCACAAGACATAGGTACAAAATTTCATTACTCATGGCTGATCACTCTCATAGCTTTCATGGGATGGAGAGAACCATAATAAACTGTCTTTGGTACCACACCACAACCAGGAGGAGCAAGATATCGCGTCCTGAGATACGGGCCACTAGCCAAGTATAAGAAGGAGAATGGAATCATATTTGAATCTTACCTACGGGAGATACAGGAACCCATCAGCCGAGCATGGAGAATAACACCAGAGGCTGTCGCACGATACAAGGGCATCACCAATTTCTGGGCTAAGCAACAAGTCATGTGGATACAAATAAGGAAGGACCTGGATAAATAGTGGCTACATATGCGCTACTGCGTCATCGAGGGTGATATCGACATGATCCTCAGAGAATGTCCTGATGAATGGAGGATTCCAACCATACCCAAAGAAGTACTCGGACAAACAGGAGAAGGAGGGGCTGCGTAGGCGGAAATACAACCTCCACAAATCCCAGTACCCAAGAAACGTAGAACGGGCCAAACCAAGTCAACTCAGGCAAAAAATGGCTTGGATTAGCCAGGGACCCATAAGGGGAGGAAAGAAACTACTCACCCAACCAATGGATAGAGAAAACCGACTGAGGGAGCATAGGAAACCGCATCAGAACCCATCACACAGGAACCAGGGGGAACTAAGAGACCAATGGTACATGACGCAAGTGCACGCAAGAAAATGAAGGCACAATGAACACCACCGGACTACAAAATCATGGAGGATGATGGAGAGATGATTTCTAGGATGGTCCAAGACTGCCTCGCAGAAGATTTCGATCATGTTGTGCACCACAGGGATAAACTGCAGAAGGAACTGACAGAAATGTGTCAGCTCCTTAAGAAATTTGGGGAAGCCCAGATCACGAGTAGCAGTAGAGGCATAGAGCCATCGACCACACAGACCACAGAAAGGGTGGAGGTAGAAGAACGCGAACCAGTTCTTCTGATACCACATGCACATTCCATGGTCTATATAAAGCCTAGCATGCTGAGAATGGACAAAATTGTGGGACAGACACCACTAAAGGATTTGGATCATATCCAATTGTTTTGACATGGATTCCATCAAGAGAATTATACAAACTACAGGTTAGCATCAACCACAAGCTACAATCGCGAGCACATAAAAGCTTAGTCGAGCTACAACAAGCAACAAAGAAGTGTGAAGCGCTGGAAACAGTTTGTGTAGAGGCCAAATCAGAAACTAAGGAGGAGAAATAACGTAGAAACAAGATGGAACGCATAGTGGAAGAAGTTTTTGGGAAACTTCCAACTACTGCGCAAGAAAATGAACTACCAGCTACAGAGAAGATCGACCAGATTGCGTAGGCAATTGGTCAGTATCAGAAGGAGATCAAGACTCTCTGCGGACATATTAGACGGACAAATCCACCAGTAGTGAAGGAGAAAAGGAAGCAGGAATCAACAATACAACTGCAGGAGCTAGAAAAATAGGTCAGTACGACAACCAACTTACTAGATAAAGAAGCATAATTTTGGACAAGGTTGGAAGAGGATCCACATGTCCAACACTAGGAAAAGGAGGAGGAGAGGATCAATGCAACGATCCAAGAACTCAAGAAGCGACAAAAGACCATACCAATTCTAGAACAAGTCAAGGGAACGCAAGAGTTGAAGAAAATACAGGCATAACTTATCACTGTGCAAACACAAAAACATGAGCGTTAGGCTCAAATAAAACCATTGCAGGAACGGGTAGTAGAAGTACTTGCGCAGGTAGAAGAAGCTATAAAATAGACAACATAGACTGGGCTAGAATGCACATGACTAATAAGCGAGGAAGTGGCAACTTAGACAGTCGGCACCATCAAGGAGAAAACCACGCAGGCATTGACAAAAGTGACAGAGTTGCAAGAACAATTCCAGATGATCACCAAGGAGATCGAGGAAGCACAGAGAAAGTAGGTGACTCGGGACGAGTCACATGTTAGTGTTAGGGTCCTGTTGGCACCAGGCCGAAGGGGAAAGAATAACGATCATGGGAAAGAAAGCGTTCAAAAAACTGAAGTGACAACTGGCAAAAGAACAACACACGTGCATTCAAGAAAGGATGCACAAAGGAAAGCGACAATTGGAGGAAGAATAATACGCGTGTGGGAGAAAGACCTAACGTAAGAAGGGTTAGGGTTTTGGTAATACTCTGAAAAAGGATGAAGAGCCCGAAATGTATAAATATAGATATGAAAGTATCAGTTAGGAGATGTTATGTGATGTTATGTTATGTTTTGTGGTAATTGTTTGTTTGATGAACTGATTTTGTAAGTTGTTGAGAAAAGGAGATACGAGGGAAGGCAGATATGAGGATTAGACCGCAAGCTGTGGAGCCTGGTGCGATATAGTTCACCTCACATATATCTTACCCAGTTTTGTGGAGAATTGTAAGCGTGCGGTGCCAGGAATACATAACTGCCATAATAAAAGAGCCAAGAGCCAAATCTTTGTGGACGTAGCCCATGAGGGGTTGAGCCATGCTAATACTCGTGTAATATGTTGAATGTATGCATGTCTCTTCTTTCTTTCAACAATTAATGGTTAAGCTTGATGAATGAGTTAATACATTGCTATGAATTTGTTTATACTTTGCTTAAATTAAACTGTGGGATACATGTATGCGAATCCAAGGAATAATTAGTTTCCCTTACAACTCACGGTATCTGGCCTTAGTCAATAAACCCCTATCCCCTACTCTGTCCTAGGCTGTAAACACCCGAGTCTTACATCAACCCATTTAGAGCTATCTTGGGTGAGACTGTGCAGTTCCTTCTAGGTGTTGTGTTGCCTTCTGGTTTACAAGGAGGGCCAATAGTTTTAGAGGCTTTGTTGGAACCCCAAATGACATGAACCCTGGGTCAATAACTCAGAAAACCCGAGAAGGGAATCGATCAACCAATAGTGTGCACAAAAGAGAAAGTGGCAGACATATTTACAAAACCACTTCCACGGGAAGCCTTTGAATATCTTTGCCAAAGACTTGGAGTTATTTCCACTCCAAAATGAATCTTTTTTAAATTATTATCTTATATTTCTTATATGTACACGAGGAAGCACCATAAGAGGACAGTTCAGTCAGGGGGAGTAACCTCGGATGGAAAGATACCCTTGCCATCGATGAAAAAGGGGGAGAGATTTATCAGATGCAGAGGACAAAGGCATGGTTCCAAGGGAGCATATTTATCAAATGCAGAGGACAGAAGCATGGTTCCAAGGGGATCATGAGTGATATGATTTCAGTATTGCATCAGAGTGTTTCCATCAATTCCAAAGGGGGATATTGTTGATTAAGGTTGGTTTTCATTGATGTCAACCCTTGAAGAAAGCCCCGCAACACAAAGGTTTGGGTAATGGACCCAATATTGTTTGATTTAAATATGAATCATTATTGTCTTGTCATGGTTGATAAGAAGTAAATATGGATGAACTCCAAAGTGGTCCCCTTATGGTGAAATCCCTCATGGGAAGACACTTTGCGGAGTAAGAGAACCCATGATTAATTGTGGAATAATGAGATGAAGGACAATGAATTTGTTAGGGAAAATATCCTAGATGGATATTTCTTTTCATTCCATTTCTAGTGGAATGTGGAACGTCACATAACTCCTCATGGTTAGAGAGTTATGACCATGTGAAGTTCGAGAACCCATGTTTGGGTAATGGACCCAAGTTTGTTTGATGGATACCGATATGATTTTTTCTATATTTTAAGGTAATACTATTCTATATTGATAGTACATGTCATTCCATTGTTGTTGGTATGTGGAACTTCACATAACTCCTCACGGTTTGAGATTTATGGCCTTATGAAGTTGGAGGACCCTCATATGTCATCTAGAAGCCCCAAAAGGTCAAAGTGGTTTAAGAGATTTTAGAAGGTAAATAATAAAGTGAAGTTATGAGTGTACTATAATTCAAAGTGAATACAAAATAAATTATTTAAATAATAAATTTAATGGAGAAATTAGAAGTGGGTTAACCCTAAAAGAAGAAAAGTGGGCAAAGTGACCTAGAAGATGTTTTTAAGGAAGCTACTTGGAGAGTATAAAGAAGAGGCAAGGCTCTCTCATTTAAAAAAAACATTTGATCATATTGAATATATATAGGTGTCTGAGGTAACTAAAGGATATCTAAGACAAATTTATGAGGGAAGGTGAAGAAAAGAAGGCCGGAATTCAAGGAAGGATAAATTCTTTTGATGATGCTTTCTAAGGTATGCTATTTACAGGTCATCTCACCATTTATGAAATAATTTTTTTATATAATGATTCAGACTGTGAAATTGCTATTCCATTGAGGAAACATATCCAAGTATCTATGGTAAAAAAATCAGCTTGTGGTTTATTGTATTTTTGGAGTTGCACTCCGTGGAAAATAGGGTTTGTTGCTAGTCCTGAAACTAGTCTAAAACATGTGTTTCGGGTAAAAACATCATAATCTCTTCATAACAGATCCAAATTCAGTAAGATCAAATGTTTCGATTATAGTATAGTCTTTAGTATGTTATGTAACATTTTCATATCGATTCAACAAATATTCCGTGAGGGGCACGCTCTACAAGGTCACTCTCTAGAATAAGCCAGAATTCAGAAAGGTATGCCATTCTTGTTATAACTCCTTTTTTGAGAGGTTCCAAGTAGTGAAACCTTGAGGAATTGCATAAAACACACTGAAGAACATTGCGTATCAATTTCATATATTTTTTCATTACAGGTACAAAGTTATGATTATTTCAAGTTAGGGTTGTTGACTAATCCAAAACTAGTCATGTGAGACTAAAGAAAGTTTGATGAAAATGCTAGTCTCTTGTTGTTAAAATTAAGAAAGGGTTGCAGGTATGTGATCATATACACCAGGTCTATTACAAAGTTACAAATCATATTTGGATGATGATATTGATGAGGGATTTTGGTTGAGGTTCATGTTGAGTACATGGTTGAGACAAGTAGTTGATGAGTTGGCACATACATGAGGTGCATAGTTGATGATGTTGGTACATATTGAAGATTCATAATTGATGAGTAGTTGACACATGATTGTTACATACTTGGTACAAGGTTGGATGCACTTGTTTATGGTATAGGTTGATTACAATTTGTTTGGTACAGGTTGGTTCATGGTTGATGCACTTGTTTAAGGTACAGGTTGATTACAGGTTGGGGTACAGGTTGATGCATGGTTGATGCATGGTTCAGATTTATTGGTACGGGTTTACATCGATATATCTCACAGTGATAGTGTGACAGTGGTTCCATCATTCTACTTCTACTTCAGGGCGGTTGGACCGGGTAAGGACAGATGGTTGTAGCCACCTTCCAGTTGTAGCCGGAGAACATAGGAGGTTGTAGCCTCCTTTTGGTTGTAGCCAGATAATTGGGGATTTGGAGATTCCCTCAGGTTGTAGCCTAAGAAAATAGGGGGTTGGAGCCTCCTTCCAGTTGCAGCTGGAAAACAAAGGAAGTTGGTGCTGCCAATGAATGTAATTCTTTAAGACATATAAGAAAAAACATTTTGTGGTTTTCTCCTGCTTTGGGTTTCCACGTAAAACACTGGTGTATTGTGTATGTGTATGATTGTTCATTTTTTTATTGCTCATTATTGGATGACAATTCTACATTGACATAACACTTAGATTATTTGGTTAAAAAAGATTAAATTGCTTTATTACTGATTCACCCCCCTCTGAGTAATCCAACAAGTGTGGAACTTATTAATCTGGGAACATAACAAAATCCTCAAAATGTCAACCTTGGATTTGGTTGTTCTCCTTTTGAAAGAACACCTTTCATTCAGATTCTCAAACAATATAATTATGTTTTTACATGGTCATATGATGACCTGAAAAATTTTGACATATCTGTAATTCAACACACCATTCCTATTCTTCCAGAAGAAAAACGAGTTCAACAAAAGTTAAGGAAAATTCATCCTAATCTTGAAACCCAAATTAAAAATGTAGTTAATAAATTTCTTAAAGAAAAAATCATTTTTCTAGTGAGGCATTCTAAATGGGTATCAAATCGTATTCCCATAAGGAAAAACAATGGAGACATCCGAATTTGTATTGATTTTAGAAACATAAATAGAGCTTCTGAAAAAGATAACTTTCCATTACCTCCTATGGAACAGATTCTTCAATCAGTCTCAGGTTCCAAAATGATGTCATTTTTAGATGGATTTTATAGATATATTCAAGTATTAGTACATCCTAATGATAGACTCAAAACCACTTTCAAAACTAAATGGGGAACTTAGGCTTACCAAAATATGCCTTTCGGTTTAGTCAATGCAGGTGCAAATTTCCAGCGAGCTATGGATATTTCTTTATGTGGATTAATCAATAAATATGTTGTTGTTTATTTAGATGACATAAAAATCATCTCTAAGAATAATTCAGATCATATTTCTCATCTTAAACAATTTTTTGAATGATTTTGAAAGTATGGAATCTCTTTAAATCCTAATTTTTTTTTTTCTCTTCAGGAAGGTAAACGTTTTGGTTTTATAGTTTCTAAAGAAGGAATTTCAATTAACCCTTATAGATTTAAGAGCATAACCCAAAATACTTTGCCTCATAATAAAAATTCTATGCAAGCTTTCCTTGGACAAATTAATTTTGTGAAGCGTTTTGTCCCTAATTTCACACAAAAAGTCTTACCCCTGCAACATATGATTAGAAAAGACATGATATTCAAGTGGAATGCAATAGAAAAAGAGGCTTTCAATTCTATTAATCAAGTTATCATTCAAGCGCCTTATTTACTCTCTCCTAATTACGATAAGGAATTTTTTCTTTACACATTCGCCTCTGAAAAATGTTACGCATCTATGTTATCACAAAAAAATGATCAAAACATAGAGATACCAATTTCTTTCGAAAGTTCAGCATTACAAGCAGCAAAATCAAATTATATTAATGTTAAAAAAAAAGATTATGCAGTTTTCAAATCCATCAAACATTTTAGACCTTTCCACATCAAATCTCCTACCAAAGTAATAGTTCCACATCCCTTAGTAAGAAGTTTGCTTATTCAGAAAGATTTAGGAGATAAGAGAGAAAATTTGGTAACAACATTACAAGAATACGACTTAGAGGTAAAACTTGCAAAAATTATATGAGGTCAAGGTTTATGCAATTTATTAACTGAAACCATCAATACTACATTTGAAAATGCGGATAAGGTAAAGGACACCGAAGATATAAAACAAGTATGTGTTTCTCCTAATATTCCTAATTCACGATATTCAGATTTAGTTTATTATCTAACTCATGGAACTACACCTTCTCATTTGTATTTTAAAAAGAAACGCTCTTTAAGAATAAAAGACACACAATATCAACTCATCAGTAATGTTGTTTTCAAGAATAATTATTATTCAATGTTAGATGTTTAGAAAAACAAGAGGCTGATAAAGTTTTATTTGAGTTGCATGATGGACCTGCAGGTGGTCATTTCAAAGGTGATACAACTGCATACAAAATTTTACGTGCAGGATATTACTGGTCGACCTTGTTTAAATATTCTCATGCATTTATTTGAAAATGTTAAATTTATCAAATTTCAGCCAGATGAGGAAAGAAACCAACATTACCTTTGTAGACCATGATCATTGAACAACCATTTGAACAATGGGGTCTCGATATTGTTGGTGAGATTGTCCCTAACTCTTCCAAGCAACATATGTATATTCTTACCACCACTGATTATTTTACAAAATGGGTGGAGGTCATTCCCTTGAAATTGGTTACAACTAATCATGCAATCTCATTCTTAGATCAATTTATTATTAAAATATTTTCTCTCCCAAGCACATTAGTTTTTGATAATGCAATTTATTTTCCTACTTTGTCGCTTACAAAATATTCTCTACAAAAAGGAACTTAAAAAAAAACATTCTACTAATTATTATCCTCAGGGTAATGGTTTAGCAGAATCAACAAACAAAAATCTTTTTAAAATTATCAAGAAAACTATCAGTGTTAACCACGAAAATTGGCACAAAGCCTTAATCTATGAATTGTGGGCAGATCAAATTACTTATAAGGCATCATTAGGTACTTCCCCTTACTTTTTAGTTTATGGGAAGGAGGATATTATTACACCAAATATTTCCATACCATCCTTGGATTTAGTATAGTCCATTGAGGAACAACCTTGATCTAGTCTTCAATATCATAAGAATCATATTTTCAAACTAGAGGAAGTAAGGGATAAGGCTAAGAATAATTTTTCCAATCATCAAATGATCATTAAGAAATGGTTCGATAATAGATCTATAGGAGACAAAAAAATTGAAGTTGGTGACTTAGTTCTGAAATGAGATAAAGACCATGAGGAAAAAGGTAAACATACGAATTTTCAAAAGTTGTGGTTAGTTCCTTTTCAGGTTGCTCAGAAAGTTGGTCCTTCTACTTTCATTTTACAAACTCTTGAAGGCATAGAAGATTCATTTCCTATAAATGGGTTAATACTCAAAAAATGTTTTTCCTAAAAGACACTTCAATGCTTGTAAATAGTTGCAAATAATTTTGTTTGTTTTGTTATTTTAGTTCGAGTGCATATCCTTTTAAGTTTGTTTATTTTCTTTCTTCTTTTTTATTTTTGATTATCATTTTGATTTATGATTTGATACAACAATTGGATACATCTGTTAATTAGTTTTCTTTGAAAACCTTTTCAGTATAGAGAGAGATTAATTTAGATTGTTTGAAATGGGAAAAATTCTTTAAATTCAAAGGATAAATCTTATGACTAGTTTATCTTTTAAAGAAGTAAAAACAAGGAAAAAAGTCTTCAACAAAGTCTCGTTGGAGTATTATTTTTTCCCTTAAAATAAAATAATTAACTGGGAAATAACATATCATAAGATGAACATTTTAGCTCTTATTCCATGTTTAGAAATAAATAAGTAACTCTCTATATCACCCCTCCTCTATTCCTATCATTGCTCAAATGCAATCACTAAATTATTAACCAGACATGAAAGTTGATAGATAAAATAAATAAAAGGAGGATGTGGGAAGTATATTCTAACCCGTCGGGGTACTGACCATACCTACTGGCAGGGGGTGAAGGCTTATATGATATTAAGGTAACTTCATTGGGGTACTAAAAAGGCATGTCGACAGCGAAGCAATATTGGGTACAATGAGTTAAACTTTTCAATTCTGACATGATGAATAGACTTTACTTATTAGTCAAATCAAAAGCTTCCTTTCCTAGTCATAAAATTCATAAACTCCTCTTATCCCCTCTAATGAGATAAAGTGAAAGAGTATGAGTATTGTTTTATTTTCTTATCCTTTACAAACTAGTCATAAATATAATTTATCTACATTCAATATATTTCCTTATTTCTTATTATCTCATATATCCTTCTTTGTCTTATATACAAATATAACTAGTTTTAGCAGTGTATCACCATTTTTTTTAGTAGACAACAACCTCCCAACTTATGTGATATAAATAATTTGGGACCCTAATTTTTTTTCTATTTTGAAAAGAAAAAAAATAAAATTCACTTGAGCATTGTTTTCAGTTTTGACAATTTTGGTAATCATACTCTCAAGTCCTTTGAATTTTCATTTAGTCTTTAATGATGTTTTCCTTCTAGGATGATTTTCATTTCAT
Source organism: Picea engelmannii (assembly GCA_009831015.1). Lineage (NCBI taxonomy): Eukaryota > Viridiplantae > Streptophyta > Pinopsida > Pinales > Pinaceae > Picea > Picea engelmannii. The sequence continues at coordinate 672,712 of ML788468.1, forward strand.
AAAGGTTTTGATCATGGATTTTAATTTCCAAGTTATCAAATGTTTCTAATCCACATATCCTTGATGGTTTTTCTCACATACACACCTTGAAAAAGATTCCACATGAGCTACAATATTTGGAAAGATACAATTTTTTATTATTTTATTGGTTAAATTATCATTAACATGTTTTGTTTGGGTAAAATATTAATGTTCCAAAAAAAAATTTAATCATGATTTACGAAATCCTAGCTAGCATATCATAATCACATTATTACCATGATGCCCATGATCCAAAACAACTGTTTGATATTATGTTGTTGAACATCAGGTCTAACATCATCATCATAGGTTTAAGTGACCTTAATGGAAATTAAATCAGGGTCCTTTCAAACTACATATGAACAATCCACCTTTCCCGAAGTTTACTTACTCTCCTCCACATATGGTGTTGTGATGTCTCACCGTATTCACAAATTATTACCTCAGGTCAAATACTGTATACAATGTATTTCCTCAAATTGGGATTTTTACTCAGGTATTGAAGGTCTATTTTCGTTTACCTATGAGTGAGAGCTTGTTAGGTTTTCATGAGGATTTTCTAAACTGTGGCATGTTAAATTATTAAAATGGGCATGATTTCCAGAGTCGAACATGGTGTCGAGCTTATTGAAGCTCATGAAGACTATTTTCCTACTTTTCAAAGGATTGGTTGGTTATAATTCTTGCAGATGTTTAATGGTCACAATGCATAGGTCACCAAAGATTTTGCACTAAGTTTTAATGGTGAACAGGCTAAAATTGGAGATATAGAGTTACAAATAGATGAAGAATTAATATCTAGGGTGAATAAATTTCCATTAAAGTAGGAATGTTGGTCTAAGACCAAAAGAGTGAAGGAGATTCCCTGGTTAGAAATCTTGGTTTCTCCCGAATGAAAATATGAATACAAAGGTATGCCTATATCTCCACTCAAGGAAAAATAACATTTTTTGTTATGTGTTATTAAGGGTTTTATCACCCGTGAGGGAAGATATAGCCTTTTATTTACATATAAATTTTGGATTTTAATGGTCTTCATGGATTATGAATTAAACATGTTGGTTTTCTTTCTTAAAATCCTTTCAAAAATGGCACATTTTTATCAGAGAAAAAATCTCAGGTAAGAAAGAATTGTCTTTCATCATGGCTTAGTAAAAATTCTAGTTGAGTTTCTGCTAAAGCATAATGGTGACTCTTGGGAGTATTTTGTCAAAATAAATCATTTTTTAGGAGAAATCTTATTCAGACTTATAGACTCACATTTCTGAAGTAGAAACCCTAAATTCTATAGAATATATTGTCTTGTCTTACCCTCGAATTTCCATTTCTCAGCAAAATTATGCGAAGGTTACATGCAGTCAAGATGTAAAGTTTAATGTAACAAACCCAAGCCCTAAGTACCCTTTTTATGGATGGGTTATAATTCTTTTCTTTCCCTCAACCATCTCAAATCATATTCCCAAGATCTCCATCATCTTTTTCTCGTCAATATCTTTCCAATGACTATTACCATGCTCAAATCCGAGCTTTGGATTGGAAGTTATTCCCTTCCGAAGCTCTTTAGGAATCATTGGTCAAAGGCCATGTGGAACCCAAAGGGGTCCACCTCATCCGTACCATCCCTCTGGCATAGACTCGACCTCAGTTTTCATTCTTTAACAATGACATGGCCACTTGAGGGGTAGTTACAAGGAATATTCCTCGTTCCTTTGCGATTACTGTGCCTTTGACCCTTCATCCTTACTTTCCATGTTTGAAACATTCCCAAAGTTTCGTAACACTCCTGAATCTACGGTGGAGATCAATCCACCATTAAATCCAATGGTTTATATTCTCCCTCGTTCAACACATAGGCTTAAGGTATTTTGGCGCTTTGACACTCTGACGTTGAACGCCCTTTTCTCTACTCACAAATCCTTAAAAGTCCCAAAAAATAGGAATCTTGTCATGTGTCTTCGACCTTAGACCCTTTTTGGAGATTTCATATTAACACTCCAAGCACCTAGAGGATTGAAGTCCTAGACTCCCAGAGCGGGTCTCTCTTGCGTATGTTTTGTTCTTCATGAGTGTCCCTACTACCATATTCCACCTGGAAGATACGTGGTGATGACGCCACCTTGACACATGGTACCCAACTCTTTGACCCTATACCATATACGATGAGTTAGTAGGTCATGTGGATTAACCATGATATGACATGAGATGACGTTGTCACACGGTCAAACTCCACCGTGTACTTTGGCCACATCCTCTGCTGATTTCACTCTGACCTTTGGCCTTCGAGGAAACTCCACACCTTGCATTATGAATCACTTAAAGTTAGGCTTAACTGGAGAGACAAATAATGATCGAAAGAACCATAATCTTCCATATTTTGATCCAACGGTTGACGTGGATTCGTGTCCTCGCAATCCACATGGTCTTGGCCATTAGCTCCGGAGGGTAACCAGTTGGGAGGGTGATAAGTTAGAAATACTGCATGTTGTCAGTCATCCCTTCCCCTTTCCCTATCCTTACACTAACACTCAATCTAAAGGTCAGGAAGGATCCTGAAGGATCCTTACATCTACGACCCTCGTTACTTCGCGAGTTCAAAGTTCAGGGGTTCCAACCATTTAACACCCTTTTTCTCCCGGAGTGGGTCAATGCCAAATGATCGTGGCTCGCATCCGAAAATAAGGAAGGATCCCTAAGGTTCTTATATCGATGGATGAGAAGGTTGGTTAGGGTTTAACAATAAGGAAAATACCATGAAAACAGATAGGAAACCGCCAGTTGTCGGTCAACTATTCGGTCACCGTTTTGACCGGTTTCCTTTCGCGCGATTTAGGTCTTTGAAAATTTCATTCACCCTAGAGCTCCAAACTCTCAGAGTCGCAAAGTTCATAAGACTTAGCTCCATTGGAGCATAGCGCAGGGTTTCAGGTTCCCAGTCGTATGGGACTTTGACAAGCCCTAGAGGGATACACTCTTAAATCTTATTCGATATCTAGTTAAGTCTGTGGACTTGATCCCATGGTCACTTGGAAAATTGGTTTGAAGGAAGCACAAAATAACATGAAAATTTATTTTCGAGGGATCAATAGGACTGTAGCGGTCCCATAGAGTCTGTCTTGACTCTAGAATTGTGAAGTTGATCCTTTGAGAAATCCCTTTGGGGATTTTCCAACTAGTACAGGGGAAAAACTTATCATCTTACAACCATTCAAATGCAATAGTTTACCGAAGAAAAATAAGAATTATTACCATCAATTTCACGCGAGGCACATGACACAATATAGACATTCAACCATTTAATTTTAGTGAAAGTACATAGGGTATATGAAGTACTTATCTATATTGCAAGTTACAGTTACCAAACTGACCGTGAGTGTTTTCCTTTCCACCCAACCGTAGGATCAGAGGCATTCACTCTTAGCACTCTAGATACCCCTGTTCCAAGCCATGATATCACTAGGGAAACTTCTATGTGTTCCTCAGGTCTTCTGCAAATTCTCCAAGATCCTCTCTCTATCACAACCTTTGTGAGGTTTATCAGATGCTTCCTCAGCATCAAGATCACAACCTTCTTTCTCTAGCTAAGGATAGATCTCTAGTCTATTAAACCAACAACAAACAATTCATTTGTCTTCAAAACTCCACTTGGATGGAAATAATAGAAGTCTCCCTTCTTCCCCACTGATCTCAAGACCTCCATGGGGTTTATCAGATGCCTTCCCAGTTGGATTTCCTTTGTGAAAGAGATTCCCTTCATAGCTACATTATCACTCGACGCCCTCTCCTTCTAGAACCAATTTCTTTCCATCTAGCACCAAGCCTCTGACCCTCTTTTGCTCCAGTCTGGGCTTCGAGTTTCTATGCTCCAGTTCGTAACTCTTCCACAAGTTCTCTGATATTTCTATTGCATCTGCTAGTGCATTCCTTTCAACAATTCTCTTCCTCAAAGAATAAATTCCTCCTCTGGTTCTCTCCTGTAACTAGAACAACTTAATTTTTCAGTTCTTCCTAAAACTCGAGAGTCTCACACGATCTGATTCTTCATAAATCGTCGTCATATCTATTTGTGTGCCTCTTCCCTATTCTCCTAGGAAATTTATGGATGTATCATATTCCTTCTTCTAGAACTAACTCGGTTCAATCTATGGCTGCATGAAGGCTACCCTCTATGGTACTTCGAGCTGACATTTTTCTGTCTTCTCAGCTAGGCCCTCCATGCTTCCATTCATTAGGGTAGTTGATAGTTCAACCACCAATATTTTCTCATTAATTGATTTTTCTTGGAATCAAGATGAGGCTCATTATTTCAACAAGGATAATAGGGTCATTTTGACATAATGAACCCTCTCTACAGTTTCCTCACTCTGTACTCTAGTGATATCATAGTCACTACTTCAAGGCTTCACCCCCACAGTTAGTTGTTGGAAATATAAACAATAATACATTTACATCGTTCACATGCCATAGCATGGTAATCATAGATAATAATTGATTACAAGCTCGGGGAAACAAGGGTATTACATTTAACCTCAATCTAGATTCATTCATTTTTAGTGAAGCACCCCAGGTTTCTTATGAAGCTTCCAAGCAGACTGTAGTTTCCTCTCTTGCATCCGTGTGTGATCCACCTATTACAAAAAATAATGATGATTCGAGTTATTTAGTCGATTTTATTAACAAGAGTCAATGAAGGAAAATATATAGAATGCTCATAAATAAGTCTAGAAAAGCTTCTAAAGTTAGTTCTCCTGTCCAAATTGAATATGAAGAGTTGGTTAGAAATCAAGAAGTATCTTCTCCACACCACAATTCTTCACAAGAACCTATTTAAAAGGTCATTGAAGAAACAAAGAAGGAAAAAACTAAAATCAATCCCAATCTGGAGGTTTCCTTCTAGAAGGACAAATATTATTTAGTGGTTCCAGCGCTACATGCAAACATAATCAATTTGGAATTAGAAAACCAAGTACTTAGGGAATAAAATAAATCTTTGCTCGATATCCAAAGGAGACAAGTTTCAGGTCCCAAGAAGGACAAAAAGGGAGAAGCAGTTAACATCAAATCGCTAGGAGTTAACATTTTTGTTAACTTAGAATTTAAGATTGTACCTAATAATACTCAGTGATTAAAATTTCTTGTTTATTTGTATGAGTTTAACGTTTTTAGCTTAGTTTTTATTTTTGTTAATTTTCATTAATAAATGAGTAGCTACAGAATTTAAAATTTTGTAGCAACTATAATTTTGTTTTAAGTTTTATTAATTTGTGTCTCTTCGTTTTTGTTTTATAGGTGTAAAAGGAATGTCCTAGAGGAACATGGGAAAATGGAAGAATTCATTTTCCAGGTAGAATTTAAAAATTGAATAGTTAGTTGTTATTAGAAAGAAAACTATTTTCATTTTATGCATTTTACGTATACAGTTTGGGAATTAAACAATTTTGTTAATTTCTCATTCTAAATAGATAATTGTTTGTAGTTATGGAAGTTAGGTTTTGTTTTGAATTCCTTCAATATAAACAGGGAAAGAAAGACAATTTGGGGGTTCAATTTTTGAGAGAAGAACAAAACTTATGCACTACTCTAGAAGTCTCCTTTTTTGAAACATCATACTGAATCTTTTGTGACTTTGAATATTAATACAAGCAATCGATATTCAACACTATTACTGGTATCTGAGTGTTCATTTTTCAAATCAAATTCTTATCTGGATTATGTGTTGATGGAATCACAATTGATTTAGTTAATTACTGCTAATAAATTAGATCAATTTCATCTTTTATTTGACACATTATTTCAATGGTTATTGTGTATATGAATTACTGTTTTGATTATAAGTTTGTGCTAATTATTTAAACGGATTTATTAATTCATTCTCAATGGATACATTCAAACATGTGTTTTAAAGATCTATATATTTAGAATACTGTTGATCTTACTCAAATTAATATACTATCTTAATTTAGTCCCGGGCATTAGATTAGTTTAGTTTTATTTGCTAAATAGTTTTAGTTTATTTCTTTTAAATTACTTCTTATTCTTAAAGAGAAAATATAATATCCTTTTGTAGTAGTAATTTTAATAATCATAATTAATTTTCTTTGTAGATATTTTTAAAGATGTATATATTTATAGTTTAGTTTTTATTTGATAGAAAATAGAATTTTAAGATTGTTTAGCAAATGTGTATTTTTTAGATTTAGTTTTAGTTTAGAATAATTAAAGGTAACTAGACCTAAACCTGTCGGATTCGCCATTTACAACAAACAAGGATCTAATTGGGATCTTGAACAGGTGAAATCTTGAATGTTGAACATGGTCATATTTGACTATCAACATGTCTGTAAAATGGCTATGATACCAATCTATAACATATACAACCACCCAAAATCTGGCCATGCTACTTCCAATTAAACACTTTAGACTGATTTTGAATTCTTATACCATATAATTTAAGGAGAAGCATGAAAGAAACATGATAAATCACATGCAATCATCAAGATTCATACTACATCATAAAAGATATGGAAAATATGTCATGCACGAAAATAATCAACAAGCAAGCATATTAAAGACACATATCTCAGAGATATTAATTAATACACAATGGAAAATAAAAATATACAAGCATATAAACACAATGACAAATAGCACTTATCTTTAAAAAAATGATTCACCAATTGGTTGCAAACCAAGGATGTTCCACCTAACCATAGAAATTGTTGTTCCAAGTCTCAATAGCAATGTCACTCTCAATCCAATGTTATGAATCCACAAGGACGGTTCCAGAGTCTCACTCAACTTCTGAAACCAGTCATCACTCAAGCTCTCACATGTTTCTCAACACACAACAATCCAAAGTACACCAACTATCTTCTCTCCAACCTACACAACCCAAGAGAATGGACCCCCTTCTCTGCCATGCAGTCCCTCAAGTTTTCCACCACCATCCAGGGCTCTAGTGCATCTGGTCAAGAATCTCCATGCTGGGACTCTCAAGACTCATATCTGTGAATAAAATATAGTACATGCCAATGTATCTCAGGCATGCAGGCACAAATTCATGGTTGGAATACACCAGTCATTAATACAACCAACAAACAATGGATTCTTCCTTATCAATTTATCCCCAAGTCCCAATCCAAGAACAACAATGAATTGAGGAATGATAATTGAGCAACAATGAATGAAAAAGTTAAAGTGTGAATGGAGAAGAACCCCCAAACAACCCACAATATGGGTTTATATATTTACTTGGAAATCAAGAAGCACATGGCCTTCCCTCCAAGAAGCTCATGCAACCACTTCTCTCAATTAAAGAAATTATGGTTAAATAAAATATAATAAAAAACTTAACCACTTAAGCCCCCTCTCTCGTGGAATCATAGACCCCTATAATTCTTGTCCTTGTTGGTATAGAAGCCAATGATTTATTTTATTATTAATAATGATAAAAAAATTACATTTTCTAGGAACCTTGTCCTCTTTTAATTGTTTGGGCACTCGAGCCTTCCATAAATTATTAAATACATTATTTAATATGGGAACTCAAAACTGGGTATTACAGGTAGGAATACCTACCTCTGGTAGAGTTTTCCTATAACAATGGTTAGCAAGATTCATTGAAGATGAGCCCATTTGAGGTTCTATGTGGTAGGAAGTACATAGTTCCAATTAGTTGGGACAATCTAGTTGGAAAGATCACACTTGGACTAGAACTGTTGAAGGAAATGGTAAAAACATTGACCAAGATAAGGAAAAATTTGAAATCATTCTAGGATAGACAGAAGAGATATGTAGATAGTAAGAGAACTCATAAAGATTTCAAGGTGGGAGATCATGTGTACCTCGGAGAGAAACCCAAGAGGAGTTCCCTAAGGATGGGAACCCGTGCCAAATTAGCACCCCGCTATTGTGGACTATTTGAAGTTATGGAAAGAGTGGGACCAATAGCATAAATAATTCATTTTCCATCTATTGTTAGAGATCATAATGTGTTCTGTGTATATTTATTAAAGAAATATGTTCATGATTATAATCATGTCATTAACGGGATTGTGATACATGAAGAACCAAAGGGATAATTCCAGCTCGAACCTCAATGCATCCTGGAAAAGAGAGAAACATTTCTTCGAACCAAGCTATTGTGTAGGTCAAGGTGCAATGGAATCACTTTGGAGCAGATGAATCTACCTGGGAGCTCGAATATTCCATGAGAATGAAATACCCATTGTTTTTATATATAATTGTATATTTGTATGGTGTTTTAAACACCGAGGATGATCTTTCTTTAGGGGGGAGGGGAATGTAACACCCTTATTTCCCCCATAATTGTAATTATGATAAGAATTCATATAACGTGATTATGAAGCATGTAATTATGTTGATTGATTAGTAGAGGGTGTATAAGTCCCTAACATTGTAGTAAGCTCCGTGGAATAATTTTGTTGGTAGTTTCGGGTTGAATAAGTAAGAGTTTACAAAATAAGTATTGTGATAAGGGAATTCTTCACTTAAACACTGATGAATTGAAACCAAGGAGATAAATCTTGTATACTTACCACACAGAAAGATAAGAAAATTGAACATCCCACTGGCCTAAGGGGATTAGGGGGTCGAGTGTGCTACAGATAAGGTAGACACTTTGGAAAACACAACAGAATATTTGACCAAGTTTATGAGTGATTTGAAGTTCTCTTTGTGTAGAGAGGCAATGGGAATTGTTTCCCTGGATTTGTGAACATAAGTTCAATTTCTCATATCTCAACAAAAAATACAACAAGCGGGATAATGTTGGGTTGACAAATTCTTTGTAGTGAAAGAATAGTGAATCAAATGGCTAGTTTAGGTGCATCAAATGGGTGATAAGTCAATCGATGATTTAATTTGAGTTAGTGGTTAAGTCAAGGTTGAAGTGATTGAACAAGAAGTTGAAGGTCAAAGTGATTGACTAGGAATTAAAAATGTCATCCGATAATTGGTCAATAGTAGGTTGAATGGAAACCAACTGAAGACTAACTAGAGGTTGATTGGGTAGTCAACCGGTAACTAACTAGAATTCAACTATAATAGAATCCTAAGGTTCACAGGATTGCAACCATTCATCTACATGGATATGTAACTATTTTTGGGCCATGATTTATGGTTTTGCATACTGTAAAGCTTATAAAGCAATCGTTTTGTAATATTGTAAAAGCTAATCTTTAGATAAAGGTTGCCGGTCATGTAGATGTAGGTAGAATTAGTTGCAAGGTTGTTCTTGTGTAGATAAAGAGAGTATGAGGGTGATTGTGTCTTAGGTGTAAATCAAGGTTAGTCATGTAACTCTTTATTTAATGAATGTATAAGACAACAAGAGAGAAATACGCTCAAGGAATGTTAGTTTCCCTGGTTAGGATTCTAGGGTGAAATCTTTGTGTACTATGTGTGTTTGTCATTTAGTTTATGCTTGAATCTATCTTCTAGTTCCTAGTTGGTTTAGTGTGGGTGTTTATTCCCTTACATTGTGCACTACTTGTCCATACAAAGTTCCATTTACCTCCTCTGTATCATTACAAATATGTTGAACTTCTAATTTTGTTCTAATGGTGTGGAGACTAGTTTGCATTCATGCATGTTAAACCTTTTGAGAAATTTTCTTGCATACATACTTTGAGTATTCACAATTTTTCCTTCTTCCCTCCATACCTCTATGGATAGACAATAGTGAATTTTTCCACGATTCTTCATTTAAAACTCTTGTGACAAGTCCTTTTTTATATCATCAATTAGATTTTCAACATTTCTTATCAAGACTAGATCACACTACTACATATGGGAGGAAAAAGTGGCATTGTACTCCGACAATACCAATGAAATCGGTCGTACTATTGGATTTTACTTGCATTTTTGTATTTTTTTTTAAATCCCTAGCGTTCATTGAATATCCGATGAAAATTACTTTATTGTTGAATATCCGATGATTGACCAGGTTAACGATTCACCATATCGACATTTGACGAAGTCAATATTTTTTCCTGTTAAACAACATCTCTCTAGTCAACAACTGTTGGAAGTCTGACAAAAAAGTGATATATAATTAAAAAAAATTGAAATATTAGAGACGTTCGACATTGTTTCTATACTAGTGATGGTTTGTAGAGGTTATAGGAGATATTTTTTTCTTAGAATACAATTTTTTTTATTTTTTTTATTGCATTACAAATAGTTAAACTACTAAGGTTGATTTTTTAAGATAATCCTCACTGAAAGTTTTGTAAGGAAAAATGTCACATAACATTCCTCCAGGAGGACAAGGAGACGTGAGATCTGCATTGGAGGCTTTGGGTGATCGAAAATGTTATTTCCCTTGTAAAATATGTAGGGGATATAATAGGAGGCTTTTAATAAAAACAACTAAAAGACATTGTAGAGAGCATGGATAGCTTGAAGGAGGGCATGAATATCATCCATTGGTAAGTTATTCATTATATGTCTTTATATTGTAGATTTCTTTTGTAAACATTTATATGTTAAATGTAGAAGAAAAATAATGTATTCTTTTTTCTTGATGGATATAGTCTATCTACACTACGAATTGAGAGTAAGTTAAGAAGAGAAGAAGTAGACATAAGATGTAGATTTTAATTAGGGTTTAGGGTAGGTTTTAGTGGTTAAATGGTTTAAGGTTTAGGGGTATAGGGTGTAAGGCGTTAGGGTTTAATATTTTAGTGGTTGAAGGGTTAATAAGGCTAGATTAGGGCTCAATGGCTAAGGGGTTAGGGTTTAAGGTAGGATTAGGGGGCTTAGGTCCTAGGGTATTTAGAGGTGAATGGGGTTTTAGGGAGGAGGGGTTATGGGTTTAGGGTTTAAGGGGTTTAGGGTTACGGATTAATGGGTTAGGCCAGGTTATGGGTTAATATTTTAGGGGCTTAGGGGGTAAGGGGTTATTGGTTAAGGGTTTGGGGGTTAGGAGTTAATGACTTAAGGGTTAGGGGTTTAAGGGATTAAGGGGAATGTGGTTAAGATGTTAAGGATTAGGGGGATAGGGTATGAGGGGTTAGGGGCTAGGGATTAAAGGATCAGGGGTTAATGGTTTAATGGTTAGGAGTGGGTTAAGGGTTAGGGATCAGAGGGATATATAATCTCTCAACCCATTATAAATCGTGGTCTCCAAGTTGTGGGAAAGTTTCCATTGACTTAAAATGTGTGGTCACCAAGTGAAATAAAGGAAGAATATGACATAATGATAAAGGAGAAATAAAAAGAGGTTGTGTTTTTTGTTGTGACTATATATATCATAAAGTATCTCTCTTTCTAAATGTCAAGAAAAGTAACATTTTCCCTATAGTTTTTCAACTTATTCGTAAACATCTTGATAAATTTCACAAGCTTCATCATTGATTTGTTGTCTTTCTTTCTCGCTCTCACCTAATATAATTGATCCATATAGAATACCAACTCCTAAGTACCCATAACCCTTGGATGACCAATAACTTGTTAAACCCTGAGCCCTTGTCCCTTGACCCATTATAAACCTGTTGGCAGCCAAATATTCATGTCAATTTTATCATGAAAAATGTCATATTCATAGGATAAAATTTCATGTAGCTGCCTCCTTCTTCTTGCAAAGATTTCTATCATCTTTCGTTTTTGAAAAGATTCATTGGCCCAGCTATGTGTAAGAGTTTTTCGTTTTTAATCTATTGTTTGTTTTGTTTAATTTCATGACTAAAAGCATGAAATTAGAACATAATTTTGGCTTGAGTAATCATCATGCAGTTTGTGGTTTCTTGGTTTCTTTTGCTAATAGGAGGACACCTAAAGGGAATCTATATTTTTATAAATCTTGAAATTTATAAGTCTATCTTCTTTATTTGTTGATCCATTATCATCACACTTGATTCATACACTTTGGGAGATATGACTTAATCGATTTTATTTTTTGATTATATGGTTTTTACATGTGCTTGGTTGTGCAAATAGCAGAACTTTGGGTAAATTCGAAATTTGAATGTTTCCCCAGTAGTCGTATCACAGTCTAGTCACCCTGGTATAGGACTAACACACCATCTCCCTTCGTCCTTCATAGTTCAGGCTTCCATTCATTGTTTTGAGTTGTAATTTTTTATGCTTTGGGTTTGGCATTCTTTTCAGAGAGTGGTTTCCTGTTCTTCTCATCCTCTGGTTATTACCCTCTCAATGCTCCAAATGGTTGTTATGGTGGCTTCCTGAATCTTTAGGTATCGAGTCTCTCCCTATTTTGTAGACCTCACCCTACATTTCAATTTTTGGAGATCCCAACCCACCTCTCGCTATCTCTGTTGTTACTTTGTAACCATATCTATGGCTCCTGTAGTAGTGCAGATCCAAACATCCCTGAGGTTTTACACATTTGTGATTACATAGCAGAGTTCAAACTCGTAATTACATACCCGAGACACGTTTTTGCGGGAAGGTTTCTAAGAAAACAGTTACGTGTTTGGCCAAACCCTTTAAAACCCATTTCAGAAATGGGGTCATTTACCTTCCATTGGGAGCAGTTTTTTCGGAAACTAGATAGTTTTAGAGATACATATTGTTCTTTGGAGGGAAAAATATCAAAATTTCTTTGCGGCTGAGGTAAGCGTTTTTGTTTTTTATGGTCAGAGATTCAATCCTGCTATTGGTTTTTTTGGGTTCCAAGTTATATATGCCCCTTTCAACCCCCTGCTGTTGTTCGAAACCCATTGGGAGAAAGCCACGATATGATTTCATGACCAGAAAATCATTGGAGGAATTCTTACATGTATTAAAGGATAAAACCCCTCCTATTAATGAGTCAAATCAAGGTTTCATTAACAAATCAATTGTGAATAAAAACCGCAAGCATAAGGAACAGGGTAATTTGGTTTTAATTTGGAAAACAAAAGGATTGAGCAGGTTGGTAATGTGTTTTCTAAAAACTAATTTTAACACCTTCATAAATTTAGATGTTGCTTTGTCTAATCTATGAAATGGTAAAAGTTTTTTTGATTCATTTTTGATTTGATTCGGTTGGAAAAATAAAATAGATAGATTTTTTTTTATTTTTTTTTTACTATTTTAGACTAGCTACAGAAACCTGTAGATTATCTTTTGAAATTATTAGTTTGTATTGTTATCTAAAATTCGATTTCGTTTTTTCTTTTTCAGGAAAACAACAGTTTATAATGTTATTTTCAAGGAGAAGAAATCATGGATTATACGCTCAATGGCTTAGTGACTTTTCATTTTTTTTAAACAATTTCATTTATGTAACTAATTTTGATGAACAAACTCCTACAAGAGTGTTTCTTTGTTATCCTATTTTTGTAAAGCAATCTGATTTTCTGGGATTACCCTCTATCTTGCATGATAAGAGGTTGTTAATCCAGGAAAATTTTAAATAGTAGTTGTTGCTTACTGTTATGACAACTTTTGCTGGAATACAGTATGGACATGTGATTTTGAGAAAGAATATGGGAAAGCAATTCACCTTTGGTTTTAGACCTATGTGATGCTTATTCCATTTCATTCTTTCATTGTTGTTGTATAATGAGAATGTTATTATGGTTGATTATAGATTTAGCTTGTCATCATATGGTGTTTTCATACTGTTAAATATTATATGTTGCCCGTAATTTCTTATTCCATTTTTTTATGTGTGATTGATCTATCATTTGATTTTTTTTTAATTTATTCTTAATGTTAAATGTTGGATAATATCAATATTCAGATCATCATAAGATCACAGGATTTTTAATTAGATGTCTTTTTGTTGTTATCAATTTACTCCAATATCAAATACTTCTTTGAATGTATTCTGGGAGTGCTAGTATGGTTCTGTTATAGGTTTTCCTTAACAAAAGTACAGGCATGAGCTCATACAACACAAGAAGATAAGCTTAGTTGACTGATCAGTTAGAGGTTAGTAGATGCATTCTTTTCTTTTATTTAGAGTTGTTTATGAATGAAACGATGATTTCATTAATTAGATTTGACTATTTCTGTGTTATTGTTTCAATCTTATTCACTGAATATTTATTAGTTTAATATTTTAAACATTAGAAAGAGTGTTGTTACTTTTGATCTTGTCAGAAACTTTTTCAAATAATTATTTTCTTAAGATTTCATGTAAACCTTGCAAACTGTGTATAAATTGTTTATGATCATTTGTATATTCACATTCTTAGATAAACATTTGTAATTACCGTTTCAATTGTTAGAATATGTTCTTTAGTTAGTTTATTTATTTTTACTATATTTAGGACCCTAGTTGGCTAACAGAGCCATTAAACCCGTCAGGTTAGATTATACCAAACAACTTGGGTTAATTAGAGAACCCCTGACCATATCTAACCTTCCATTTGATGGTGTGTCACTTACGCCCATCAACAAATGGAGCTAGAAGGAGGGCCGAGGTCGATTTAATGATTAAATGTTTCACCCCTCAACCTTTCATAATTCCAGATTTATAAATCCTTCTTCTGTGTCATCTTATAATGCACTACAAGACACGTTAGATGACAAGCTAACTATTTGGAGTCAATGTCTTCAAATTCTTAATTTTTCATGGATCCTACCCAAATCACTGTGTTGGAACATGATTTCCACTTCTCATTACCTAATATTCCCAATAAGACATTCTCTTGCTTGTCTAAAATCACCTTTGATGGTGGGGGGAATGTATCTGCAAAACACCACCTTAACAAGTTTTGGTGTAAATGCATCAAGCATGATATTTCTAATTTAAAGGTTTTATGCAGATTGTTCGCTTTTACTTTTAAGGGTCACATTAAACATTGGTTTGAGTCTTTTCCAGCATATCACATTTTTTATTGGTTTCAATTTGTAGAGGAATTTTTATATGCTTTTGAAAACTATGATTACAATCAATTATGTGAAGAATTTCAGACTTTACTAATCAATGACAATTCATCTCCAGAAGGCTTTTCAACAAGACTCAATCATGTTCTCTGTAAATTTAATCTTAATGCCATGTCATTTTTACTAAATCTCCTCTATGATGCTTGCGTCCCTTTTATCCAATCGTATTCAATAGCGAATAAAGAATTAATTACAAATACTATCACTCAATTCTGGGGAGAATTTTGTTCACAGGATGAGAGGAATCCACCCGAAAATTTTGAACAAGCAAGTGAGGTAGAACCTATTGAAAATGTTCTTACTGACAATCAAATTGGTTTTTCCTCTAAATCATTGTATACTCAACCTTTGACCATCATGGAAGAATATTTGATGTTGGGTCAAGGTGAATTTCCATATTCTTCTAACCCTTTCTCTAATCAGTACTTAAATTCAGTTATTGAAGAACACTTAGGTGATGAAAATCATCTTAAGCATTTTAACATTCCTATGAAGCTGATTAGAGATGTAAATCTGCAATTGGAAGAAGAAACCTTAAACCTTCATCCACAAATCATACCTTATCCATAGGAAAGATTATATGTTTTTCATGAAAGTTTTGAATTATCTATCATACAGGAGGCAAATTTAGATGATCATATTATGCTGAAGAATTTATCACCAAAACAAAGTGAAAATTTTAAGGAAAGTGAAGAAGAATGTCTTGAGAATACCATTTCTAAATATCATAGCTCAAGAGATCCTTTTCACGTGCTCATTTCTGATTCCTTTTACTCTTTATATCCTGATCTCTTCTTAGATTCTAGTGGACTTGATACTTTACCCACAACATCCTACTCTTTTCTGCCACAATCAAATCCTTTTGATATGCCAAAATTTGGTGAAACTAATTCCAAACATAACATTTATGAAGTCGGATTTGATGCTCTTTCACTTTCATCACTCGCATGGAAAAAGGACATGTTGCAAGATGATTTTACACGGTTTATTGTTGAGAAAGACAATGCACTCATTCCTATGGAGATCAATTATTCTACATTGCATATTCGTTCTTTGATTTCAAATTTTAATGTTTATGATTCACATTTTGAAACGATCAATCTTATCAAAGGAAGTGTTCCAACCAATGATCTAATTGATGTCATGATTCCTCTTATGATGTGTTCCACATTGATATATCCATTTCATCAAAGTCATAGTTTTCATCCTAATTTTTATGAGAGGATCTTAGGATGAATTGAATATTCGTATCTAAAAAATCTTCATAATAAAGCTAAAATTGTGCTTACTTTGTTTCTACCTGAATATATAGGAAGTAAGTTTGACGTGATTTTTTTATATCCTCCTTGTGAAGAAATTAATGAACACTTGGAGAATTTTTAGGAGGATGGGGCACTTCGGCCTTGGCTGATGGTTATGTAAGGTACCCATAATCTTGACAAGTTTTCCAAAATTACTTACACTCTTCCATGCCATTATGACCCGTATCCTGACAAGATTGCAGAATGGTTGGAGGATTCATACATCAAGAAGTTTCAAAAGAATGGTAAGGTTTTGTTTTCTTTGTTCTTAAATGAATATATAGGAGGTAATCATAGCATATTTCTTTTGTATCTGCAAATGCTACATTCTTTTGTTTTGATTTTTTACTTTCTACGCCTTGCAGGATTAAAGATGCTCTTATGGCTACACTGGAAATACGATTTTACTTAGTGTTTTGATCTATTTAGTAGTTAGAGTACGTTTAGGAATAGTTTTCCTTTAGTTTTATATCCCACAGTTTCTCTTTGTAATAAGAAGTTAAAAAACACAAGTGGGCACACCAATAGAACCATAATATGATTGTTGTCAGGGAAGTCCACTTTAATCCTTTTCTCTCTTCTTTTCGTTGAATATTTATTTTCAAAACCACAGTATTATCATGAAAATTTTAATGGAAAGTAAAGAGATAAGTAAATTTGAACTATCAATTCATCCCTAACCCAAGGTACCACGAGTAGGACTGCACTCATATTAATGAGGATTTTTCTATTTTATTTTAGTCTCTCAAGAGATATTTCTCGTGATGATTTCAGATCCACCCTCTTGTAAATATTTTTAATTTTCTTTTTTGTTTTTTTATTTTGGTTCTTTTAATTTTGCTCGATTTTGATTTGTTTTCTGAATAATTATGTCTGAGTCACCATTTCATTTGTGGAAGGGAATCAAAATTCTCATTCATTAGCAACAATTGATAACTTCCCAAGCACTCAAGCAGTAAGTGCTAAAAATCAGATCAACAAAAGCAAGTTTATGTTCAAATCAATGTTTCTGGTTTCTCCTTGAAATTACAAGTAGACGTGATTATCATTAATAAGCTTCTAACGATGTCCATGTTTTAAGGAAAATAACTCAGTTGTACCTTCCTGTCCTCGAGATGGTTTCCTAACAAAAATCTAAGTGTCCAAAGTGTGATGAAGGTCATCAAAAAAGGGAGAATGATTTCTAAATGATCAAAATTTTTATGCTAAACTTTGATATTTTCAGTATAACCCCACCCTCTTGAATGCCATGAAGTTATGGAAATTATAAACAAATTCTAGAGGGTTGAAAGCATTGTAATGTGTGGGAAGTGTATGTAAACTCGTCGAGACACTGAACAGGTATGCTGGCAGCAGGTAAATGCATGCATGATACCAAGGCAACTTCGTTGGGGTACTGAATAGGCCTGCTGGTAGCGAAGCAATGTCGGGTTTAAGAAGATCCTCAGGTATGTATTTTAATTTGATCTAGTGTGAATATGTTCTTTATCATGAGTGGACAACTCTTGGACAGGACAGAGGTACTTTGAGTGGGTTAAATGCTATCCTTGTCGAGGCTATGAATGCCTGCTAGAAGCAGTGGCCCTGTCAACAGTATCGAAGTTGACTACATAAATATTGCTACACTCGTAATCTAAATTAGATGCCGGATTACATTTTTTTAGACAGAAATACATCTGATGCTAAAACTGCATTATTTCTGAGTTATGATCGGAATGCTTGACATGTTGTTAACTGTTTCTAAAAATTCATTTCATCTGAATCACCCTAACACGAATTTTATGGTGATGTAGAGATAATTGCTTCGCCCAATGTGTCGCCATCGTTGGCAGCCAAATATTCATGTCAATTTTATCATGAAAAATGTCATCTTCATAGGATAAAATTTCATGTAGCTACCTCCTTCTTCTTGCAAAGATTTCTATCATCTTTCTTTTTTGAAAAGATTCATTGGCTTAGTTGTGTGTAAGAGTTTTTCGTTTTTAATCTATCCTTTGTTTTGTTTAATTTCATGACTGAAAGCATGAAATTAAAACAAAATTTTGGATTGAGAATCATCATACAGTTTGTGGTTTCTTGGTTTCTTTTGCTAATAAGATGACACCTAAAGGGCATCTATATTTTTATAAATCTTGAAATTTATAAGTCTATCTTATTTATTTGTTGATCCATTATCATCACACTTGATTCATACACTTTGGGAGATATGACTTAATAGATTTTATTTTTTGATTATATGGTTATTACATGTGCTTGGTTGTGCAGCTAGCAGAACTTTGGGTTAATTCAAAATTTGAATGTTTCCCCAGCAGTTGTATCACAATCTAGTCGCCCTGGTACAGGACTGACACAACATCCCCCTTCCTCCTTCATAGTTCAGGCTTGCATTCATTGTTTTGAGTTGTAAGTTTTGATGCTTTGGGTTTGGCATTCTTTTCACATAGTGGTTTCCTATTCTGCTCATCCTCTAGTTATTACCCTCTCAATGCTTGAAATGGTTGTTATGGTGGCTTTCTGAATCTTTAAGTATCGGGTCTCTCCCTATTTAGAAAACCTCACCCTACATTTCAAGTTTTGGATATCCCAACCCACTTCTCTCTATCTATGTTGTTTATTTGTAATCATATATATGGATCATGTAGTAGTGCAGATCCGAACAACCCTGAGGTTTTACACATTTGTGATTACATAGCAGAGTTCAAACCCGTAATTACATACCTGAGACACGTTTTTGCAGGAAGGTTTCTGAGCAAACAATTACGAATTTGGCCAAACCCTTTAAAACCCATTTCGAAAATAGGGTCATTTACCTTTCAAGAGGGTAGTTCTTTCTGAAACCACATAGCTTCAGAGATACATATGATTATTTGGAGGGAAAAATATCATAATTTCTTTGCGGCTAAGGTAAGTGTTTTTTATTTTTTTTGCTCAGAGATTCAAGCCTATTATTGGTTTTGTTGGGTTCCAAGTTATATATGCCCTTTTTTTCTATTTATGATTCTACAGAAAATGTCTAATCCTTATCAAAGACAGAAGGTAAATCCCATGTCTAACCCTATTGTCTAAAACCTGTGTGTTGATCCACAAAGAAGACCATGCTATCACAGATCGACCTCCTACTGTTGTTCGAAACCCATTGGGAGAAAGCCAATATCTGATTTCATGTCCAGAAAATCATTGGAGGAAGTCTTAAATGTATTAAAGGATAAAAAACCTCCTATTGACAAGCTGAATCAAGGTTTCATTAACAAATCAATTGTGAATAAAAACCGCAAGCATAAGGAACAGGGTAATTCGGTTTTAATTTGGCAAAAAAAAGGATTGAGCAGGCTGGCAATGTGTTTGCTAAAGAATAATTTTAACACCTTCATAAATTCAGATGCTTCTTTGTCTAATATATGAAATGGTAAAAGTTTTTTTGATTCTTTTTTTATTTGATTCGGTTGGAAAAATAAAACAAATAGATTTTATTTTTTTTACTATTTTAGACTAGCTACAAAAACCTGTAGCTAGCTACAAAAACCTATAGCTTATCTTTTGAAATTATTAGTTTGTATTGTTATCTAAAATTCGATTTCATTTTTTCTTTTTCAATAAAACAACAGTTTATAATGTTATTTTCAAGGAGAAGAAATCATGGATTATACGATCAATGGCTTAGTGACTTTTCATTTTGTTTAAACAATTTCATTTATGTAATTAATTTTTATGAACAAACTCCTACATGAGTGTTTCTTTGTTATCCTATTTTTGTAAAGCAATCTGATTTTCTAGGATTTCCCTCTATCTTGCATGATAAGAGGTTCTTAATCCAGGACAAGTTTAAATAGTAGTTGTTTCTTAGTGTTATGACAACTTTTGTTGGAATATAATATGGACATGTGATTTTGAGAAAGAATATGGGAAAGCAATTCACCTTTGGCTTTAGACCTGTGTGATGCTTATTCCATTTCGTTCTTTCATTATTGTTGTATTATGAGAATGTTATTATGGTTGATTTTAGCTTTATCTTGTCATCATATGGTGTTTTCATACTATTAAATATTATATGTTGTCCATAATTTCTTATTCCATTTTTTATGTGTGATTGATCTATCATTTGATTATTTTTTAATTTATTCTTAATGTTAAATGTTGGATAATATCAATATTTAGATCTGATTTTTCTATCATTCTTAAATATTGATCATCATAAGATCACATGATTTTTAATTAGATGTCTTTATGTTGTTATTAATTTACTCCAATATCAAATACTTCTTTGAATGTATTATGGAAGTGCTAGTATGGTTTTGTTATAGGTTTTCCTTGACAACAGTATAGGTAGGAGCTCATACAACACATGAAGATAAAATCAGTTGACTGATCAGTTAGAGGTTAGTAGATGCATTATTTTCTTTTATTTAGAGTTGTTTATGAATGAAAGGATGATTGCATTAATTATCTTTGATTGTTTCTGTGTTATTGTTTCAATCTTATTCATTGAATATTTATTAGTTTAATCTTTTAAATATTAGAAAGAGTGTTGTTTACTTTTGATCTTGTCAGAAACTTTTTCAAATAATTATTTTCGCAAGATTTCATGCAAACCTTGCAAACTGTGTATAAACTATTTATGATCATTTGTATATTCATATTCTTAGATAAACATTTGTAATTACTGTGTCGATTGTTAGAATATTTTCTTTAGTTAGTTTATTTCATTTTACTATCTTTAGGACCCTATTTGGCTAACAGAACCATTAAACCCGCCAGGTTAGGTTATACCAAACGGCTTGGGTTAATTAGACAACCCCAAACTGGATCTAACCTTCCAGTCGATGGTGTGTCACGTACGCCCGTCAATAAAACCCGTAAACCATTAAGTACCCCTATCCTTGACACCTAATTACCCCTTAAACAATAAACCATTAACACATAACCCCTAACCCTTTCATTACTAATGCGTTAACCCCTAATCACTAAGCTCTCAATCCCTTAAAAATTAAACAGTGGTCTCCAAGTTGGGTCGGGGGAAGTTTCCATCCACATAACACTTGTGGTCTCCAAGTGAAATCAAGAAAAATATGGCATAATGATGAAGGCTAATTATAATACGTTGATTTTTTTGGTTGTGACTATATATATCACAAAGTGTCTCCCTTTCTAAATGCCAATAAAAGTAATCTTTTTCCTATATGTTTTCAAATTTTTCATAAACATCTTGATAAATTGCACAAGTTTCATCATTGATTTGTTGTCTTTGTTTCTCACTCTCACCTAAGCTAATTTATCCATATAAAATACCAACTCCTAAGTAACCTAACACTTGGATGGCCAATAACTTGTTAACCCCTAAGCCCTGTTGAGATTAATTCCCACTTCTGAAATTTCCCTCTCCTTTTCTATTTTCCCAATTTATTTTTTCCATTTTTTTTACCTCTTCTATACTTACCCAAATTCTCATTTTACTTTTATGCCTTCTATTCTCCCTTTCTAGTTACTACACTTAGTCATTTTTTCGAAAACAGTGGGTTCACGGGTTGGCGAACTCGTGGATCCTCATATCCATCCATACACCCATATCATGAGTCCGACTAACTACCACATTATCCTATACTTAGTCATTTATACAGTCGCAGTTTCACGGGTTCACGAGTTCAATATTTTATATCCCATGTTCCATGATATACATTTTTCACCCAAGAGATCCATGATCTACATTTTGACCATTAGAATCCCCGGAATATTAAGTATCTAATATCTCCTATATTTAGTCTAACTGATCATGTTACAACACTTAGACAATTTTATACCTTTCACAATAATGGGTTGGCGGGTTCACAAAAATCTCAAATCTAATTTCTCTCGTCCGTCCCCGCCACCTTCTCACTTTTCCCAATATGCATTTAGTATGGTTTAATGTTAATAACTCATCATGCAGGTTTCGTAAAGATCGTCATTAATAAGAGAAGGGATCGAGGAGATTTCTTATTAAACCACATTAAATAACGATTTGCAGAAGATTATATTATCTCTCTCAAGCGCTCATTTCAAATATTATCTGGATTAAAAGAACACTCTCGTAAACATATGGCAACAACAAATCGACATCATTTCTATGGAGATACTTTGAACATTTTTTAATGTGAGGAACAGAAATTTCAGTGGTATAGAGAGTATTCTTACTATTCATTCTCATCATCTCAAAAGGAAGTGATCTGGACATCCAAAATTGCTCGTGCAGGCTGTGTTCCTGAGGCTTTTGACTGCAAGGAATTGGTTTCTTGGTGCGCTAAGAAATATATACCATGTCAGTAGATTATTAAAATTCAAGACCAATCTCCCGTCTCTCTTTCACCTCGAGTGTTTCATAAAATGTTGAAGCTCCCTGAGCTAACACTTACTTTCAAAGGGGAGGATTGCAGGTATTTCCTGAAAAAGCATGACAATGGTCTGGACCTCTTTCCTAATTTCTTGGAGAATCCCATGGCCATCCCTGAAGAGATTACCAGGTTGCAGGTCAACTTGCTCAAAAACCCCTTTTGGGAAATTGCTTGGTTATTCACCAGAGTGTCAAGCCAAGAAAATACCACCAATATTTCCCATATGATCCTTTATATCTTATATTTTACTGTCAAGGAGCAAGCCATTTTTTATTGGGAAAAATTGATTTCCATTGAAATCTCTTCCCAATTTTCAGAATACAAAAAGATAAGAAATTCTTTATGGCCTCTTATTTGATATTTGTGATAGCACATTGCTGTCAATTTCCTAAATTTTCTATCTGCAAGAAAGTGAATTGTGAATTTGACCCAGTGACCTTTTGGTACCAAGCGTTGTGTAGGCACAAAGATTCCTTGCATTTTTATGAAGTTTTCAATGAATTTGTCTTGGTTTTTAAAGGATTGTTGTTTGTAAAAGATACCCCTAGAATATCCACCCAGGAAAGTAAATTCATGGATAAAAAGGGGACGTTGGATCAAATAGAAAATTACTATGGTATCAGGATTTTCGGTGCTAAGGAAAATCCCTCCTTTCTTCCATGTCATATATCCGATAGAATGTTTATTACAGAAGTTGCAAGGAAATATAATTTTTGGCTGCACTTTTTTCATGAGAAATGAAAAAATCAATTCATACCCTTTCCTTGGAAAGTTGGGGACTTTGTATTCAGAAATATGAACAAAATTGATGAATTTGCAAACTACTTCCATAATCTGAATCTCAAGTATGTTGAAAGGATAAAAGGGTTAGACCCTAACATTATTTTTGTGGAACATATGTTAGCAGTTGGATTTATCAATTCATTTATCCATACTTATCTAGGATAAGAAGAAGATAATAACTTGGGTGATCCTACTCACAATGCCAATGACTTGGAAATGGTACTTAGTACCAATAAATTTTACAAACATAAAGGAAAGGGTCCTAGTGAGAAGAGTTCTCAGTACCCAATTGTTACTCCTAAGACTAAAACATCTTGGAGAAGTGCGCTAGTGGCCCAACCATCTAGAAAAGTGATCAACAGTAGTTCAGGTGGTGGAGAAGAAAAGAACCCCCTTCCAGGAAAAATTCAAAGCTCACATAAAATTCCTCTGAGGAAGAATATTGTATAAGAGGAGGAAGAACATCACATTGAAAGTGAAATCAACAACTTCTCCCTGAAAGATATGGAGCTCGAGGTTGACACCAAGAAATTTTTTCCTAACATTGATCAACCAAGAGGCACGAACCACCAGAATTCGTCATTGGAAATTATTGAAAATGAGACCTTCGATGAAGAAGAGTCATTTTTATTTTAGAGTGTTGTCTTTGACAACGAATATAAGAAATTAATTATTGAGAAGAGTGATGTGAAGAATAAAAAATGGAAATATCGTTAAGAGGTTAACCTAAGAAATATGCAGCCTTCCCATATTTCCATAATCCATAGAGAAATCGATGATGAATTGGATGACTCCATTGGTGGTCTCGAAGAGGAAAATACAAAGTTAAAGGAGAATATTAAGGAACTGGAAGAGACTTTAATGCCTCTTCCACTCCTTTCCATCCATTTGGAAATTGTTGGACCCACCACACCCACTGCTAAATGAAAAGTATCCTCAAGCTTACTTTCATCAACCAAGAGCTATGTGGAGAATAATATCAAGAAAAGAATGGCATTGATCACATAAGATTGGGAAATTTCAAAGAACATGATTTCTTTTGGCTCGAGGGCGCATGCCTTTCATGAGTATTTGCAAGCTGACCTAAAAAACGAAGAAGGTTTTTACCTTGATGATGTGGTACCCTTTGGTGTTAAAATTTCCAACATGACAGAGCTAAGGAGAACAGAGAAGGATCTTCCCTCTCCAGGTCGGATTAAATAGTTGAACGCATGTTGGAAAGAAAAGATAAAAAACTTGAATAACATTTTTCAAACATGTAGCCAAGCCATACCAAGGAGGGAGGAACTATTCAAAATACTCATGGAGGTAGACTTATCCGAAATCACTAACAAAGTCCAAGATCCCAAGTTGATCCTCAACTCGTTGTTCCTAACAAAGAAACAATTTGATGAGCAAGTTGAGATATTTAAAGGGTTGTTCATTGAAAAGTTCTATGACATACTTGAATATAATGAGGACGACATAGACAATTGGCTAGTAGACTGCTCCGTGAAAAATCAAGATATTGAAGAAGCATTACATGGCATTTCCATTGATCTGAGAGACTTGGAGAGTGAGTTGTTCAACATCAAAATTTGGCATGAAATCAACGTGGCACCAATGAAATGTTACATCGAAGAATGGTTCAATAAATCTATCGATAAATTGACCAATGAAGGGAAAGAAGCAGTTGAGACGATTCCTATAACCGTTGATGAAAATGATAAAAGGACATCAGCAAGAAAGTAAAATGAGAGAGACAATCATAGTAATTTTATGTTGATCACATACTTCTTTTTCTTTATCAATTCCTTCATCCAGTTATTCCACCTCTTTCACTAGAAAGGTTTAACCGAACACTGATAACTCCTTTTTTCTTCTTAGCAGGTCTTGTTATTCTTCTACCGTCCACTGTCTTCCTTATAAATTATTATTTATTGTATTTCTTTGCTTTATGGTCCACGGGATCCCCAATCCCAATATTTAAATACAAAATCATTTAAAATTTCAAAGAATATGTAACAGGCTATATATTTTTTTAGAAATTTCAAGAGAACTACTTTGGGAACAATCTCAACTATGCTTTGTAACCTTGTTTCCAAAATATAAAGTATTTGAGGTTGATCTATCATTATCTTTATTTGAGCTGCCCATGTGTCCACTCTGTTAAAGTTCACTTATGCATGCAGATCATCTTCTTTTTTATTTTATTGGATCATAAATCTTTATCTTAAACTATGATGGATGTGAGGAAATTTTGCTTATTTTCTTTAAATGTGTGAAGTGTGTGATTCATGGTCCTTTCTCAGGAATTTTCTTTAAAAAGAAAAGAAAACAAAAAATCCTTTTTTATATTCTCGCAATATTTATGTTTCTTTGAATTATTATGATGGACTTATGTCAAGTCCCAAATTTTTAATCTATATAAATCCCAAGAAAATCTAAATAGTACCACCTCTATAAAAATGAAGGGGGATTTACATGCTCATTAGGTTTTCGTTTCAGTCCTAACGGATTCAAGCGTCAACATTTTTGGCGACCACACTGGGGATATGAACTGAAATTTCGAACCTGGTCTATCATTTCTTAAAAATATATGCATTTTCCCCAGGCTAATCATCCTCGCTTAGAAATTGGATTGAAAAATCAAAGAAGCATATTACATCAGTTATACAATCTGGTAATAAAAAAAGTCAAGACCTGAGAAGAATTAGAAAGGTCCTGATAGATCTTAGTCCAAGAATAAGAAAGATAAATCCTCCGAAGACAGAGGAGAGAAGAGCGACAAGACCGAAGAAATCAAAGGCTAGCTAGAGTAGCACAAGAATAAGGTCGGGATTGAAGTTGGATGAATACAAGGGACCCATTACCAAAAGCAAAAGAAAGAAACTCTTTATTCTTAGAAGCGAAAATTTTGTCCCTGGAATCTCTCCGGACATGGAAGAAAGAAACGAACAACCCCAAGATGAGCATCATGAGGAGAGACAAGGAGGTGTAAGAGATGCTGCAACAAATAAAGGAAACCCAGGATTTGAAATCGAAGGAGGGTAAGAGATTCCCCTCTAAATGTTATAGGTGAGCAACATGATCTCCCTGTTCTCCCTAAGGGAACCCTAAAGGAATTTTCCAAAGATGGAGAAATTGATGCAAAGAGGCATCTGCACTTATTTCTTGATGTTTGTGATTTTCACCATGTTGAGTATGACGATGTCATGGTAAGGTTGTTTTTGCAAACCTTATCAAGAAGAGAATATAAATGGTATACAACATTTCCCAGTAGATTAATTCACTGATTTAATGACCTTGAAGTTATGTTGCTTACTATGTTCGCCCCTCCAATTTCTTATCATACCCTTCTCACCAATTTCACCCAGATTGGTTTGCAGAAGAATGAAAGAATATGAGATTTTAATCCCAGGTTCAATAAAACCTTGAGTAGAATTCCAGAAGATAAAAGACCAAATGACCCAGTCATTTTCAGTTGTTATAAGAATGCAATGCCCCCATGTGTGAAATATGCTATTAGAACATCCCAAATGGATACCTTGGAGGAAGCAATGACTAAATCCACTAAGATGGAAGAAATTATGATTGAAACAGGTGTCGACCCTGACATTATAATAGGAAGAGTACAAAGGCATCTCAGAGAAATAAATATTGATAATCAAGGAGCTTCCTATTCAAGAAAGAAAGAATAATTCAAGCCTCGACCGGATCAAAACCAAAAAATGGGAGGAGGATTTTTCAAGGGAACCATACTTGATGTAAAGGTTGACCCTATGGCAGCACAGTAAACTAAGCAAAGAATTGAAATTTCATAGATGAATAGAACTATCAAGAAAATGCATAATGAGATAACCAGACTAAGAAGGGGAGATAATTACATGGAAAATCCAAGAATGCCAATCCCATAGAAAAGAAGGAAACATCCCCAATAAAACAAGGTGAGGTTTGAGAACACGGATAATCCACAAAGACCAAGGTTTACGAGATAGCCTACTCCTAATGCGGATATTCTAGATTATGTGTAGGACGAGCAATTAATTGAGTAAGAGAATTATTACTCACCTGATGAAATCTTTAAAACTGTGCAAATGGATGGATGCGAGACGTCCATGTATATATTTGAAGAGGGAGAAAAACGATCCCAAATCGCAAGAAAACGTCGCCCAGTCAAGAGGATTTTTAAATAAACCAAAAAATAAAGGCGATTCTGATAAAGAAAACCAAAAAGAAAAAGAAAAAGAAAAAACAAATGAGAAAAGAGAAAATCAGAAAGTGACAGATAGCGTTGGAAGTAAAAGGAAACACATGACGTCAAACTCCACTCAAATGACATATAATGTTGTAGAGGATTTGAGTAAATTAAGGATAACCTCACCCTTTTACGGAAGTGGAGAAGATTCCCCAACAAAGAGAGAACATTTTGAAATTGTTGGACAATCCATTTGAAAGAGTATAAGTTGTTGTTTCCATTCCAAAACAAACCCCAACCCAATGAACTGCCAAGCTGAGAGGTAAAATTCCTCCCTTTTACATTTCTATTGAAAATCATGATGTTGCACTACATAATTGTTCAGTTGACATTGGTGTGACAAATAATATCATGCCACTTACAGTCATGGAGGCATTGGGCATGATTTTCACCAAGTATTATGAAATTGGTGAAAGTATATATGCAATTGATTCTAGAAAAGTGCCATCTTATGGAGAAATCAAGGAATTTTATGCTTGGATTACAGAAACCCCCCATATCATTACAGTTTTCAATATTATTGTGGTAGAACTTTCTCCAGCATATGGAGTTGTGATGGGAAGATATTGGACATCTATGATTGGGGGATATATAATGAACGATGGAAGTTGTATGATGTTGCCAGGCAAGGAAGGAGCAATGATTAAAGTCCCCCGTGAACCTAGAAAACCCTTCTCTTTCAAGAAGGATAATGAATTAAATGGAATATTATATAGATGTCGATATTGGAAACTATTCTATCATGGACATGGAACATAGTGAAATCATATATAAAGTACAAGACATGGAGAATCAAGAATTTCTATTTGAAGGCTATTGGAGGATGTCATTCAATGGAGTATGTTTAAGCTCTGGGAATGGAGTTGGAATTGTTCTTATGATTCCAAGTAAGATTATGCATCCACATGCTATTAGACTGGAGTTTTCATGAACTAATAATGAGTCAGACTATGAATCCTTGATTCAAGGGATGATCCTTGCAACATAAATGAAAATAGAACATCTAATTGTAACTAGCAACTCAGAGTTGGTGATCAATTAGGTTACCCAGAGGTATAAAATCAAAAAGGAAAGACTTAAGTTATACTTCAAAAGAGTTAACGAATTGATGGAATCTTTCAGTTCCTTAAACATTTCTTTCATTCCAAGGGACACAAATCGCAAGGCATATTCATAAGCCTTGGTGGCCTCATTCTCAAACCCAGGCGATATCCAAAGAAAAACGTCTTTCCAAGTAGAAATTTATTTTTGATTGTTTGTGCCTGATAACATTGAATATTTTCTAGTATTTGAGAAAGATGAATGTTAGGACCCATAAATGTCCCTTTTTCACTATACCTTTTGCTCATTCAAACTTATCATTTCTATGCTAAAATGCCTAATATAACGTTACTAAGACCTTTTCCCAAGGTATGAATCATTGATCTTGTTTTTGTATTATTAATTACTTAACATGTTTGATTAGTAGCATTTCTCATATTTTACCCATGAATGCTCAAATAATGATCAAAATATGTAGATTAATGAAAAACAACCAAGCCTTGAAGAAAGATCGATGTTGTTACACCAATTGTTACAGTTGTGCGCCCGTTCTGCATGTTGTTACATGACTACAACAATTGCGCACCTTTCTTGGAAGTTGTTACACCTGTTGCAACAGACTCCCACCGATCCTGGAAGCTGGTATATCATTCAAATATATATCTTGAAGACAGATCCTCAAGGCTGTTACACATTTTGGCTCATGCTGGTGATCAAGATCATTTCCAGATTTTGTGAAGATGACAAATCTTTTATATCATACGAACAGCTTGAGAATCTTTGATTCTCAAGGCTGTTCTGATTCTATTTCAACTGAATTTCTCTGTCTTTAAATAACAGAGATTTTGTAATCATTCGGTAGTGAATATTAGATGTGGAACAGAGATTAAAGTGAAGCATTTTGTATCTGAACATTTTGGCGATTTAATAAAGAAAGTGATTTGAGTTTCTCCAGCAGCAAGGTAGATTACAGCAGAAGGAGCCGAAGGATTATTTTCTGGAAGTTGAAAATATTCCTAAAAACTAAGTGATTCTGTGCTCGGTCGAGTTACATGTCGTTACACATCTTTTCGAAAAAATGGTCACTTTACATGTTGTTACACCATTGTCTCGATTATTTTGTCTTACATGTTGTTACACTCTTTTCCAACAAATTGGTCAATTTACATGTTGTTACACCATTTTCCCGACTATTTTGTCTTACATGTTGTTACACTCTTTTCTGGAAAATTGGCCAATTTACATGTTGTTACACCTAATTCCACCATTCTGGCCAAAATACATGCTGATACACCTACCGCTATTATTTGTTTTCGCTATTTTACATGTCGTTGCACCCATTTTCTTTTGCATTTCTGCCACTTTTCCATACTGAAACACTGTTGTTTTGTCATTTCCATTGTTTTTGTAAAGATTTATGCCATTTTCCAAATTACTTCATGCTCTCTCTGTCAGAAAAGATCGCTTCATCATTACTTGACTCCACATCCATAGATTTCTAGCTATTCAACCAAAGAAAGGACTCCACCTATGCTACACTTGTCATATCATCATTTTTCACTTTCTAGAGCCATTTCTCATCATTACAGCTATTCCATGTAGATCAAATGGCGGTTGGATAGTGCGGTTACTCCGACAAATCGATTCATGTAGTAAGTTATGAGGTATGTTACTAATCCTATGTGTCAAAGTGACGTAGATATGGAAGAAAGATTTAAATGCTTACCTGCCGCATGTCCTAAATTCGTTGCACTATAAGCTAATCAAATTAGTTGGGG
>ML788468.1:712791-748662 GCA_009831015.1 Picea engelmannii
TCTTCAGGGCCTACATGTACTTCCTTCTTCAATTCACTTTGTCATCTTCAAAAATTCATTTCTCCTCAACCATGAGGATCCACGTGATGTGCCACATACCACCAGAAACAACATGATGTATACTATCCATTCATGGGTGTTGTTTATGCATGTGCATTGTCCTTCATGTCCAAATACATTTATCAATCTTGCGGTCCAAAACCCATGACTAGGGTTGACATCAATGACAACAACCAATCTTCCAACAATCTCCCCCTTTGTCATTTATGGTAATACTCATGATCCCAATTTCTCTCCCCCTTTGACATCAATGGAAAAGGTTAGGGCTTCTCCCCCTGAGTTTAATGGAAAAAGGTAACCTTCTTCTTTGGGGTTGCTCCCCCTGAACATGTGGCACTCAATAATACTTCATCCTTATTTTTGGTCTTTGGGACTTTTTCTTCCTTGGAATCATTTTGTGTGGCTTCTATCTTCTGTCTCTTCTTCATATCTAGGATGTATATGTTGTTCGTTCCTCTTGTTGCAGTTGCAACCAATCTTCCCGAGTTATTTTCTCTGATTTTACATTTTCAGGAGTCAAACATAAGAGTGTATCATTGATCACATATTTTTCTGACACTGAGGAGATTATGCTTTAGATCTTCAACCAACAAGACTTTTCCTTCTTTTAGATTTTCACTTCCAAGCTTTACAGTTCTTTTTCCAAGTATTTTGGTAGATGAGTCATCTCCAAATGCAACATTTCCACCTCTTTTCTTCAAGCTGACAAATTTGCTTTGATCTCCAGTCATATGAGATGAGCACCCACTGTCTATGAACCATTCATCTTCTTCTTTTCATTCTTTAGTGACCAATGCTATTCGACAATTTTCATTTTGTGGAATTTCTTTCCTTTTCCATGTTGTAGTTGGTATGTAGACATTTGACATACGATTATGTTCCTTCATCTCTCTGCAATATTGTGCTTTGTGACCAAGATTATTGCACTTGTAACATACAATATTTTCATCCATTAATGGTTCAAATGGATTATAATTTATGTTGACATGTCTATGAACATTTCCATATCTACTATTTTCACCATTCATGTAGCTTGCATAGTTATTCCTTTCATTGATTCTACAATTGATTGCCTTGTGTCCAAAATTTCCACAAGTATAAAAATGTCCAAGAAAGAAATTTTGTCACCTGGGCATAAGTGATCTTCTTTGTGGTGTGGTCCATCTGGGTTCACAGTCTATTGTTCTATAGTTTCATTCATAATGATTTCTTTCATACCTGATGGCAGAGGATCTTCTTGATATCTCATTCCTTCTGAATTCTAGTCTTATATCTTGTTGTTCAACTTGTTCTGGAGTGTTGGTTTCATCATTTTCATCTTCCTTCTCTTGTTTTGTTGTCTTCAAACTGTCATTGTATCCTAGCCCTATCTTGTCATTTGGAGATCTTTGACTGCTAAGGATCTCATCTAATTTTTCAGTTCTTTTTTCGAGCTTCTTCAACTTTTGTGTTGTCAATAGTAGCTCCCCTTTTGTGTGATCTAATTCTTCTTTCAATTTCTCATAATCTTCTAATTGTTACT
Source organism: Picea engelmannii (assembly GCA_009831015.1). Lineage (NCBI taxonomy): Eukaryota > Viridiplantae > Streptophyta > Pinopsida > Pinales > Pinaceae > Picea > Picea engelmannii. The sequence continues at coordinate 714,374 of ML788468.1, forward strand.
TCAAGCTATTAATGGTCTTTTCAAGCTTGTAATTCTCTTCTTCACAACTACTCAATTCACGTTTTAGTATTATGTTTGTGTTTCTAAGCTTCCTATTTTCAGTTTCAACATGCTTCAATTTTTCAAGATTCTCATATTCTTGTTCACTCTGTGCATTGTCTTTGTATCCCCAAAAAGAATCAGGTTGGTTTCTTCATCTAAATCTTCTTCACAAATGATTTCTTCTTCTTTAGAATTTTTATGATCATCATCCTAGGTTTCTTGGGTTATGAAGAGGAATTCTCCTCCATCATTATCTTCTTCATCACTCTCATCTGAGGAGATGTCATCATCCTTGGAGTAGAAACTATTTTTATTGTTGAGACTTCTCTTTTTATAGTAGCTGTTTTCAACAATATGTCCTATTCTACCACAGTTAAATCATTTGAGAGGAGACTTACCTTTGTATCTTCCACTTCCCTTCTGGAACCTTCTTACGAAATTTGCTATTTCTTCATCAAGGTCGTTATCCTTTTATTTTGTCTTCTTTATGGCTTTAAAGGCCGCTTCATTGTTTGGTTGGTCACTTTATGTACTCTCATTTCATATGCCATAAGAGTCCCATGTAATTCATCCATTGTCATTTTGGTCAAGTCCCTAGTTTCTTCAATGGAGGAGACCTTAGCATCATACTTTAAGAGAAGTGATCTCAACACTTTTTGTACAACCAAGGATTCATCGAGCTCTTCACCTAATCCTCTGATAGCATTAAAAACTTCATAAAATCTAAGAAAATAGGTTGCAATATCTTCCTTTTCATTCATCTTAAAATTTTCAAATTCTGCTCTATGTCGTTGAAGTTTGACCTGCTTAACTTTTGGATCACCTTCATAGATACTCTTGAGTTTGTCCCATACCTCTTTAGCAGTGCTGCAGCCCATCACTTTTCTAGCAATGGTTGGTGCCAGTGATGCTAGAATAACATTTCTAGATTTTGAATTACAACTCATAAGCTTCTTCTCATTTGGATCGGTTGGAGCATTATTTGGGATTACATAGCCATTTACAACTGAGTACCAAATGTCTACTCCCAAATCCGTTAGGTACGTTTTCACTCTATCACTCCAGTATGCATAATTTCTTCCATAAAATTTTTGAATCCCATTTGAAATGTGCTCATGTTCATCCATCTCTGCTCAGGATTTTCCTTCCAGTGGTTAAACTATTCTGAAGGTAACCTGCTCTGATACCAATTGTTGATACTGAGAGGGGGGTGAATCAGTATCAAGTACAATTTAAAAACCTTTTTCAACTTATACTTAAACCATTCAATTATATCCAATGAGAAATGAACAATAGTATAAGATTTACACCGATACACCAGAATACACCATGCACAATATATGAGAAATAATCAATAGTTTTTGTTCAAGGGAAGTAATGACTTCCAAAGGTAGCTACAACTTCCAAATGTAGAGGGATGGATAAAACTCCAATATGAAGATACAATCCTCCAATATCAAGAGAGAGTTTAACTCTGCATCCTTTCCCTTCCTTCCACCCAAGAATATATGAGAGATAATAAAATTTTACATTAAATCATCACCATCAACCAATCATCACATAGAACCTGATAATGCTTCCTGAGACTTCTTCAATTTATGAAATTCTTCAATTCTTGGAGTACTATGATCCTATAGATAATATTACTCAATTTGTTCTCTGAAACTCCTCCAATTTTCACTTCTTGAATCCTCCCCAAAAAGAGGTTATAGAAAGAATGGTAGACTTTATTCAATTCTGGTCTATTTAGAAGACCCAACTTGTAAAGCATGCCCCACGCTCAATACCGATTTTGAAACTCTCATACAAGAAACTATAGTCTTTACTCTTTCCAATGAAAGTGGTCCCACTTAATTTGTATTATGTATGAATAATTTATGACTGTGTTACCCAGAACACCTGTTTATTGACTAGCTTCAGGACTAGTCACAAACCCTATCTTCCACAAAGTGTATCTCCATAATTATAGCGAATCAAGAGCTGAAATTTTTACCAGAGGTACCTTGATATGTCTTCTAAATACCATAGTTATTTCACCATTTGAATCGTTCTAGAAAAATAGTTATAGCAAAAATGGTAAGATGACCTGAAAATAACATACCTTAGAACACATCACCAAAAGACTTCATCCTCCCTTGAAATCCGGCCTTCTTTTACTTCTTATTTCCACTGAAATCCGACTTGTATAAAAACGAATGTATAATGATGTTTATTTATACCATTTATGTCACTTCATTTTAACATTAGGGCTGACCTGACACTCTCTTATTTTGTAATTCTTTTCTTTAATTATCTTTAGGGCCTACATGTACTTCCTTCTTCAATTCACTTTGTCATCTTCAAAAATTCATTTCTCCTCAACCATGAGGATCCACGTGACGTGCCACATACCACCAGAAAAAACATGATGTATACTATCCATTCATGGGTGTTGTATATGCATGTGCATTGTCCTTCATGTCCAAATACCTTTATCAATCTTGCGGTCCAAAACCCATGACTAGGGTTGACATCAATGACAACAACCAATCTTCCAACAGACATTGCTAATTATTTGGTTGCAGGGAAGGTACCTCCACATATATCTCCCCGATAAAGAAGGAAGATTATTCAGAAGAGTGCTCGGTATAGTTGGATAGGGCGATACCTTTTCTATACAGGCCTAGATCAAGAAATCAGGAGATGTGTGAGAGATGATGAAGTTTATGATCTGCTTAGAGCTTGCCATGATGGCCCTTGTGGGGTTAATTTTGCTGATAAAAGGACTCAGCATAAAATTTTGAGGATGGGCTATTTTTGGCCCACAATATTTCAAGATGCAAGGAAGTATGTCCAAGCCTGTGACAGTTGCCAGCGAATGGGTCATCCAAATCATAGGGATGAGATGCGTCTCCAGCCTCAAGTGGTTTTAGAGCCTTGTGAGAGATGGGCCATGGATTTGGTAGGGCTCATTAACCCACCTTCTAATCAAAAAGTCTATATATTGGTCTACACAGATTACATGACCAAGTGGGTAGAGACAAAAGCACTCATCAGAGCCTCTGAAGAAGTTGTCTTAGCATTTTTGTTTGAAGATATATTTGTTAGGTTTGGAGTTCCCAGAGAGTTGGTAACTGATGGGGGACCACCTTTCACATCACATAAGTTTGAATCCCTACTCAGTAAATATCATGTTTTGCATAGAAAAACTTCTCCATACCATCCCCAAGGTAATGGGCAGGTGGAAAGTACAAACAAAGTCATAGAATCTATTCTTACTAACACAATGAGGGAACATCGTAGGGATTGGTCTAACAGATTGCATGAAGCTCTATGGGATTATCGAACCACTTGGAGGAACACAACTAGTTTTTCTCCTTATGAAATGGTATATGGGAAGAGCCCTATTTTTTCCATTGAGCTCAAGATCAATACCCTAAGAACTGCATCAACATTCAATCTAGACTTGACTATGGCACAAAAGGCCAAACTGCAGTAGCTAAATGAGCTGGATGAAAAGCGTTTGGATGATATTCATCAAACCACAGTGATTCAACAACAAAGAACCAAGTGGCATGATCGAGTCATCAAGAAGAAGTTATTCAAAAAGGGATATTGGGCTATGTTGTATGATTTGCACTTTAAATAAATTTAGGGTAAGTTTCATACACGATGGCTAGGACCTTACGAGGTAGACATTATTTTTCCCAATGGGACAGTCAGGTTGATCACTATTGATGGATCCAATACACATTTACTTGTAAATGGTCATCACTTGCATCTATATCAACGTCCACTTTCCAATATAGAATTTACATCCAGATGTATAGTTGATACAGGTTATCAATTTCTAAAGGGAAAGGAGCTTGCTCCTTCCCCTTCTAAACATTAGAACTTTTTGCTTTTCAATAAAACCTTGTATATAAATAAACTCTGCGAATTTAAATTTTTCTGTTTTTGCTTCAAAAAATTTATGCTTATTTAATAAATTCAGCCTAGAAGGGTATCAGGAAGTTACTTGTGTGCAGATGGATTTATGAACAGCAAGGTAGATTACAACAGAAGGAGCCGAAGGATTAGTTTCTGAAAGTTGAAAAACTTCCTAAAAACTAAGTGATTCTGTGTTCGGTCGGGTTACATGTTGTTACATCTCTTTCCGACAAAATGGTCACTTTACATGTTGTTACACCATTGTCCCGAATATTTTGTCTTACATGATGTTACACTCTTTTCCGACAAATTGGTCGATTTACATGTTGTTACACCATTTTCCTGACTATTTTGTCTTACATGTTGTTACACTCTTTTTCGATAAATTGGCCGATTTACATGCTACTACACCTAATTCCACCATTCCGGCCAAAATAGATGTTGATACACCTACCGTTGTTATTTCTTTTCGCTATTTTACATGGCGCTTCACCCATTTTCTTTCACATTTATGCCACTTTTCCATACTGAAACATTGTTGTTTTGTCATTTCCATTGTTTTTGTAAAGATTTCTTCCATTTTCCAAATTACTTCATGCTCTCTCTGTTAGAAAAGACCCCTTAATCATTACTTGACTCCACATCCATAGATTTCCAGCTGGTCAACCAAAGAAAGGACTCCACCTATGCTCCACTTGTTATATCATCATTTCTCACATTCTAGAGCCATCTCTCATCATTACAGCTATTCCATGTAGATCAGATGATGGTTGGATAGTGCGGTTACTCCGACAAATCGGTTAGTGCAGTAAGTTATGAGGTACATTACTAATCCTACATGTCAAAGTGATGTAGATATGGAAGCAAGATTTAAATGCTTACCTGCCGCATGTCCTAAATTTTTTGCACTATGAGCCAATCAGATTAGTTGGGGGGAAAAGAAAATCTAAGTCGTCAAAATCGCATTTTATATGCACCTATGCCACCTTTCGACCATGCTAATTTTCGTTGAGACACCGTGTTCTTTATGCAATCCTCATTCAAACTTGTTGTTTCTCTGGTTTAGGTGTTGGTATATCCTCCTTTGTTCCTATTTAGATAATAAAAACGACGTCATGGGAGGCTCAGCTATGAGGTATGAACTGGAAAATCTGGATGCATTACTGCTATACCCAGATGTTTACGAAAATTTCCTGCAGGTTGGATGGATTTATTATTTTGAGAAGTTGTAGGGGTTTAATAAAGTAGAGGTATTGGAATTCAGTCAGAATCTCACAGAAGGGTATTTGATGGTGCATGGAGTGAGGATTCCAGTGACAGAGGAAATCGTGGCTGCTGTGACAGGGTTGTCGGCCACAAGAACAAAGTGGTTTATCAGAAAAACACATCTTCCCAAAGCATAGAAGGGTTTTCTCGTGGATGATGAGCAAGTTCAGACCAAGGGCCAAGGTGCATATGTAAGTTCCTTACCAAATCCATGGAAGAAAGTATCAAAATTTGTAAAAAGGTACATTACATGCGAAGGAAGATATCAAGTAGTTTATTTTATTTTATTTTATCCTACTGTCACATTTAAGACATCAGAAACTACTAAACATCCCTTATTTCCTTCTTCATTCCTTGCATAATATGGCTCACTTTTTCAAGAAATAAAAGAATCCCAAGAATTGTCTTTCCAATCACAGACTAATAGGGTGTTTGATTCGTAAAGGAATGAGAATTCCTAATGTCCCATTACCTGAAGTGGAAGAACAGCCAAATCCTGTGCCTATTGTTATGAACGAACCAGAACAACTAAACCCAATTCCTAGATGAAGTCATGAGCCTCAGCCCTCAGCTGCACCAATAGTTAAATCCCCCACTATAACTTCCCGTAAGTCGACTCAGAGAAGAAAACACAAAACCAGAAGAAACTCTAACACCACTCAAAAAAACATTGACAGAGTTGAACCAGAACAACTAAACCCTATGCTTGTAGTTGTGATTGAGACAGCAGTTGAAAACCCAATTCCTAGACCCAATCATGAGCCTCAGTCCTCGGCTACAATAGTTGTTGTTGAAGAACTCCCTCCTACTCCTAAAGCTAAGAAAAGTAAAACCCTTTCTTATGTATTTACATTACCTAGGAAGAGAACTAGGTCAACGAGGTCTACTGCAACAATAGTTACATCCCCCATTGTAATATCTAGTGCATCTCATTCATCTCCTGTCGAACCATACGCACCTCAAAACACCCCTATTGTTGTGACAGAGTCATCCTGATTTTGTTGATGCTCAGACCTTGCCCGATTTTGACATCAATAATACAAACATGAGTAAGCTGCAAACTGATCCTATGGAGATACATATATCAGGTTTTACCTTGTGGAAGGAACTTCAAGAAACCATTTTGTTAGTTCAGGCCTAATGTAAACAAATTGCAGCAGAAATATCGGCTCTGCTTGATGATTATGTGCATCACTCATCGAGTGACAAAGTACATATTATAAAAGACCCCAGCATTCCAGTTTTTCCTCCTTGTCTAGTTGTTGAAGAACGGCCTCCTTCTCCTACAACAAAGAAAAGAAAACCCCCTTATTTTTCTCTCTACATTACCTAGGAGGAGAACTAGGTCAACGAGTTCTACTGAAGCAGCAATTGGATGGAAGAATATGGAACATGCAATACCCATTCTTCGTCCATTATCCTTTGTTGTTAAAATAGTGACTATTGCACAAGATCCAGTCCCTTCTGACAACATGAATATGACACAAGAACCAACCTCTTCCCATAACTTAGCTTTTACACAAGAACCAATTTCCCAGGGAAAGACTGTCCCACAAGAACCAGTCATGCCAGAATTAATTGTCACATAAGAACCATATGCCCAGGAAGCGACTGTTCCACAAGAACCAGTCATGCCAGAATTAGTTGTTACACAAGAACCAATTATCATGAGTGTATCTACCACACAAGAACCAGTTACACAAAATAGTGAGGATGTGCCACTTGCTTAGCTGTTTGCTCAAATTGAGAAGAAGATAAAGGATACAGAATATTCCAGGATTACTGAACTAATGAAGGAAAATGAAAGCCTCAAATAAGAGTTGGCTTCCCTAAATAAGGAATTGCAGGTTACTCGACAAAGAAACCCAAATGATTTAACTTTGGATATATGAGCATGGACAACAACTGTTATGAATCAAAATAGAGAGCTCATGTGCTAAGAATGTGGTAATATTTATTTTCAGGCAGGGTATAAAATAGTGAAAGTACCACTCACTGGTCATGATGAAGAACTGGCCAACTTCTCAGTCAAGAAGAAATAAGTATTACATGTATGAGAATGTGTAGGCATCAGTGGATGGGACTCAGGTTCCATTTTCCCAGTTTTGGATGCCTCATTCAGAGTATACACAGGGTCAAAGGTCTCAAAAATTATTGTTTGGAGATGGTAAGGAGCAGTGGATTCAGACTTGTAGATGAAGAATCTCATGATAGTTTTGTCTTAGCAATTTGCATTGGAAGAGTCACTTCCCTAACTCAGATTCAGAGTAAGGCTTGAATGTGGATTGCATGAGGACATGAAATGTCTTCAGTTGGGGGGGATGTTAGGACCCATAAATGTCCCTTTTTCACTATACCTTTTGTTCATTCAACCTTATCATTTCTATGCTAAAATGCCTAATATAATGTTACTAAGACTCTTTTCCCAAGGTATGAATCATTGATCTTGTTTTTGTATTCTTAATTACTTAACATGTTTGATTGGTAGAGTTTCTCATATTTTACCCATGAACGCTCAACTAATGATCAAAATGTGTATATTAATGAAAAAAAACCAAGTCTTGAAGAAAGATCACTGTTGTTACACCAACTATTACAGCTGTGTGCCCATTCTGCATCTTGTTACATGACTACAACAATTGTGCACTTTTCTTGGAAGTTGTTACACCTGCTACAATAGACTCTCACCGATCCTGGAAGCTGGTATATCATTCAAATATGTATCTTGAAGACAGATCCTCAAGGATATTACACGATTTGAAGACAGATCCTCAAGGCTGTTACACATTTTGGCTCATGGTGGTGATCAAGATCATTTCTAGATTTTGTGAAGATGACAGATATTTTATATCATACAAACAACTTGAGAATATCCATTTCTCAAGGTCGTTCTGAGTCTGTTTCAACTTAATGTCTCTGTCTTTAAATAACAAAGATTTTGTAATCATTCGGTAGTGAAGATTAGTTGTGGAAAAGAGAGTAAAGTGAAGCATTTTGTATTTGAACATTTTGGCGATTTAATAAAGAAAGTGATTTGAGTTTCTCCAAACTATTGTAGTCATTTTGAGTGGATTTAGTGAGAAGGAAAGAGCCAACCTTCCTCACAGAATCCCCTATGTTTTGAGTTTTAGATAAACTACTTTGATTTGGATTATTTATATGTTTAGCATTTCTAGAATACATTTGTTGTTACAGTTCAATCCCTTTCTGTTAAATGTGCATCAGTGTGTCTCATGAGAGTTAGAGTCAATTGTTTTATACTGTTGGAAAATTTCTTTGAAATTTAATTCATTTTTTGCATTAGATTAAATCTCTGTCTTCAAACAAAAGTAAATAGAAGTGTGAATTCCTTTCTGCAATTAAGTAGACTTTCTTTCGGCAATTAGCAAAAAACTTCCTTCTGCAAGATTAATATAGAAAATTATAATAGATTAGATAATCTAGGATTCTTATACACTCATCAAATTCGATTCCTAGAAGTTAGATTTCAATTATGCAAGTGTTATTTAAATTCTGCAACAATAGATTAGAACTCCAGCTGTGTCAGCAACTTGTGTTAGTGTTCAACTTTTCAACTCTGTTTCTTTTAGTGTTAATTTACCTTACTGCAATTGATTAGTGTTTTCTTTCATAATATAGCATAGACTGTGCACAATTATCTTGCAATAACAAAACTTCCCCGGGTTTGACAATTCACATTGAACACCTTAATTATCTATTTATTTAGACAATTAAAGTTCCCAACAATGAATAGCTGGAAATATTTTTGTTGAACGACAATGATGAAGAAGACGATCACTCGTCTGTTGTCCCCAAATATTGTATACAATAGGAATATATTTTTATGTAAGATGATCATTCTAAGAATCTCCTTGAAGAAGTTTCAATTTGAAAAGTCCAAGAGACAAGAAAAGTCAATATTGGAACTAGCAGTTCCCCGAAATATGTCAACTTGGGAGTTGATTTCACCACTGAGGAAGTTGGTCAATATGTTGCATTTTTCAAAGAATACATTGATGTTTTTTCTTGGACCTATGATGATTTGAAAGCTTACAATAAAACTATATTCCAACATATCATTCCTTTGAGGGAAGAAGCAAATCTTGGAAAGAAAAAAATAAGGATGATGAATCCCAAATTGAAACCTCTGGTAAAGATTGAATTGGAGAAATTGAAGAAGGAAGGAATAATTTATCCCATTAGACACTTCGACTGGATTTCAAATCTCGTGATTGTAAGAAAAAAGACTGGGGAAATCCAGATGTATGTTAACTTCAAAGATCTTAACAAAGAAAGAATAAAGGATAACTTTATTTTACCTAATATGGAGTTCCTTCTCCAACAAGTTATTGGATCAGACTGTATGTCCATGTTGGATTTTTTTATGGATATAACTAAGTCTTGGTGGCTGAGGAATATAGGGAAAATATGAAATTTATCACACCTTGTGATACATATGCATATGCTAGAATTCCCTTTGGTCTGAAGAATGTTGGAGCCACATTCCAGAGGACCATGGTTCATGCATTTAGCGGTTTGATAGGAAAATTTATGGAAGACTATCAAGATGACTTGAAAGTGCATTAAAAAACAAGGGGTGATCATATCCATAATTTGATAATATTTTTTGAAAGATGTAGATTATATGGTGTCTCTCTAAATCCAAAGAAATGTTTGTTCATTGTAACTCAAGGAAAACTATTGGGACACATTGTGTGCAAGGAAGGGATTTACATAGATCCAGAAAGAGTTAAAGAAATAAATGATCTCAACCCCCTAACATCCAAGAAGGGAGTCCAATCATTTTTCAACAAGATCAATTTTGTGCGAAGGTTTGTTCCTAACTATGAAAGTATCGTAAAACTGATCAATTTGTTGCTAGAAAAGGAGCATAGGTTCGAATGGACATCGAATACTCAAGAGGCTTTCAATAATATCAAAGGATAAATCACCATAGCTCTAGTCCTCATTAGTCCAGATTTTCAAAGAGATTTCATCATCTATTCATTTTCTACAGAGACAGTTGTTGTATCTGTTCTTACTCGAAAGAATACCAAAGGTGAATAAATCCCAATAAGTTTCATGAGAAAAACCCTACATTACTATGAGTTGAGGTATTCAGAACTGGAAAAGCAAGCCTTGACTCTTGTAAAAACGGTAGCGGATTTTCAGACATACATATTGAACTCCCATGTTATTGCCTATGTTCCCTCGTCGCCAACGAAGATGATTCTGAATCGACAATTGAGAGAAGGAAAATGGGATAATTGGCTGGAAAAGGTACAAGAATATGATATCGAGATTAAACCTTTAAAGGATATCAAAGGACAAGGTTTATGCAAGCTCATCGCGAATGGTGATTCTGTGGATGGAATGATTTCAATTTCAATAGGAGAACCATTGGATGATTCAGAATGGTACAGAGACATTGTATTCTACTTGAGATCCAGGCAATTTCCTATCACCGTGAACCCCAAGGAGAGAAGAACATTGAAGATGAAGGAAAATCAATATGTGTTTATTGTTGATATATTGTCCAGGAGGAATTATGATGGCATACTATTGATATGTGTTGATGAAAATCAATCCAAAGAACTAATGAGAGAATTTCATGAAGGAATATGTGGTGGACACTTTGCACCTACCGCCACCACCCGGAAGATAATAAGAGATGGATTCTATTGGCCATCAATTTTAAAAGACTCATATGCCAAAATAAGGAAGTGTGTATCATGCCAACAATTTTCAGGAAAAATGAAGAGATCCACGATGCCTTTACAACCCATAATTGTATAACAAACATTCTCCCAATGTGGAATTGATGTTGTTGGGCCAATTAATCCTAAGTCTAGTAAGGGACATATGTACATTCTCACGGCTACAGATTATTTCATGAAATGGCTAGAAGCAATGGCATTAAAGAAGGATGATTCTGAAGATATAATTAAGTTCCTCAAAGATAATATTCTGTCGAGATTTGGTGTCCTAGGTAAATTTATCATAGATAATGGTTTGATTTTCATCAGGTCGAAGTTTACAAAGTTTTGTGGAAAATATGGAATTATCATATAGGAAAAGTGGTGAAGATTCCCCAACAAAGAGAGAACACTTTGAAATTGTTGGATGATCCATTTGAAAGAGTAGAAGTTTTTGTTACTAGTCCAAAACAAAGCCCGACCCAGTCAAATGCCAAGATGAGAGGTAAAATTCCTCCCTTTTACATTTCTATTGAAAATCATGATGTTGCACTACATAATTGTTTAGTTGACGCTGGTGCGACAAATAATATCATGCCACTGGCGGTCATGGAGGCATTGGGCATGAGTTGCACCAAGTATTATGAAACCGGTGAAAGTATATATGTAATTGATTCTAGAAAAGTGCCATCTTATGGAGAAATCAAATAATTTTATGCATGGATTACCACAGCCCCTCATATCATTACAGTTTTCAATATTATTGTGGTAGACCTTTCTCCAACATATGGAGTTGTGCTGGGAACATATTGGGCATCTATGATCGGGGGATATATAATGGACGATGGAAGTTGTATGATGTTGTCATGAAAGGAAGGAGCAATGATTAAAGTCCCTCGTGAACCCAAAAAACCCTTCTCTTTCAAGAAGAAGGATAATGAATTAATGGAAGATTATATAGATGTCGAGATTGGAAACTATGCTATCATGGACATGGAACATAGTTAAATCCTGTAGAAAGTGCAAGACATGGAAAATCAAGAATGTATATTCGAAGGCTATTGGAGGATGTCATTCGATGGAGTTTGTTCAAGCTTTGGGAATGGAGTTGGAATTGTTCTTATGATTCCAAGTAATATTATGCATCCACATGCTATTAGACTAGAGTTTTCATGAACTAATAACAAGGCAGACTATGAAGCCTTGATTCAAGGGATGATCCTTGCACAAGAAATGAAAGTAGAACATCTAATTGTAACTGGTGAATCAGAGTTGGTGATCAATCAGGTTACCTAGAGGTATAAAATAAAAAAGGAAAGACTTAATTTATACTTCAAAAGATTTAACGAATTGATGGAATCTTTCAGATTATTTCATGAAATGGCCAGAAGCAGTGGCATTAAATAAGGATGATTTTGAAGAGCTAATTAAGTTCCTCAAAGATAATATTCTGTTGATATTTGGTGTCCCAGATAAATTTATCATAGATAATGGTTCGATTTTCATCGGGTTGAAGTTTACAAAGTTTTGCGGAAAATATGGAATTATCATGGTTCAATCATCGAACTATTATCCACAAATAAAAAACGTGTTCAGATACTAAAGAAAACCATTGACAAGAACCAAAGAATTTTTTATCTGAAGTTGGCTAATGTGTTGTGGGAAAGCAGAACGACTCCAAAGGAAAACACTGGGATGTCCCCTTATACATTGGTTTATGGGAAATAAGAGAAAATGTTGATTAACCTAGAGCTCAATGCATTGAATTCTCTGGTTAATATTGAAGATACAAAAGAGAGTTAACCAATCCAAAGGAGGATTAACCAATTGTTAAAATTGGAAGAAGAACGAAGAAAATACCTGAATCGAGCCCCTCAAAGATAACAGAGTGTCAAAAGATATTTTGATCAGAGCACAACTGTAAAGAATTTCAAGAAAGGAGAGTTGGTGTTACATTGGAAAAAGGCCAACGTGAAATCGTCAATGCATACAAATTTCAAAGCGCTCTAGATCAGACCATACATCATCGAAAAGATCCTGGGTTTCAATTCCCATATGCTCCAAGACATGAAGGGTAAAAGACTAAAGCTACCTATCAACATGCAACATTTGAAAGGTTTCTTCTCCTAAAAAACTTTCTGATTTTCCTTGTACATAAATTTATTTTTTTAGTTTGTATATTCTTACCTTTGAATCCATATCCCAATGGATGAAAGAACCTAGTCATAAAGATGTTGGATTCTTGACAACCCACAGGGGGTTATCAGCCCACAGTTGTATCTAGTTGTTGAGATCAATTCCCTCTTCCAAAATTTCCCTCTCCTTTTCTATTTTCACAATTTATTTTTTCCATTTCTTTTCCCTCTTCTATACTTACCTGAATTCCCCTTCTACTTTTATCCCTTCTATTCTCCCTTTATAGTTACTATACTTAGTCACTTTTTTGAAAATAAAAGGTTCATGGGTTGGAGGAATCACAGATCCTCATCTCCATCCATATTCCCATATCATGAGTCCGACCGACCACCACATTATCCTATACTTAGCCATTTATGCAGTCACGGGTTCCCATGTTCGTGGGTTCAAGATTTCATATCCCATGTCCTTTGATATACATTTTTCACCTGAGATATCTACGATCTACATTTTGACCATTGGATTCTCGGAGCTCCTAAGTATCTCATCTCTCCTATATTGAGTCTGACCGACCGTGTTATGAAACTTAGTCGATTTTCGACCTTTCGCACCAATGGGTTGGCGGGTTGGTAGGTTCACAAATATCCCAAATCCTAATTGCTCTCATTCGTCCCTGCCACCTTCACTCTTTCCAAATATACATTTAGTATGGTTTAATGCTAATAAATCATCAAGCAGGTTCTGTAAATATCATCATTAATAAGTGAAGGGATCGAGGAGATTTCTGATTAAACCACATTAAAGCATGATTTGTGGAAGATTATATTATCACTCTCAAGCGCTCATTTAAAATATTATCTAGATGAAAATAATGCTCTCATCAACATATGCCAACAACAACTCGACAACAGTTATGTGGAGACACTTTGAACATTTTTTGACATTAGGACTAGAAATTTCAGTTGTCTAGAGTGTATTCTTACTATTCATCCCCGTCTGCTAAAAAAGAAGTGATCTGGACATTCTAAATTTCTCATGCAGGCTGTGTTCTTGAGGTTTTTGAGTGCAAGGAACTAGTTTCCTAGTGCACTGAGAAATATATACCAAGTCAACGGATTATTCAACTTCAAGACCATTCTCATGTCCCTCTTTCACCTCAAGTGTTCCGTAAAATGTTTAAGCTCCCTGAGCCAACACTTACTTTCAAAGGGGAGGATTGTAGGGATTTCCTGAAAAAGAACGACAATGGCCTGGAACTCTTTCCCAAGTTCTTAGAGAATCCCATGACCATCCCTGAAGATATTACCAGTTGTAGTCAACTTGTTCAAAAACCCTTTTTGGGAAATTGCTTGGTTATTCACTAGAGTGACAAGCCAAGAAAATACCGCCACTATTTCATGTATGATTCTTTATATCTTATATTTTTCTGTCAAGGAGCAAGCCATTTTCGATTGGGGAAAACTGATTTCCATTGAAATATCTTCCCAATTGTCACAATACAAAAAATATAATAATTTATTTATGGCCTCTTATTTGGTATTTGTGATAGCACATTGCTGTCAATTTCCTAAATTATTTATTTGCAAGAAGGTGAATTGTGAATTTGACCCAGTGACCTTTTGGTACCAAGCGTTGTGGAGGCACAAAGCTTCCTTGCATTTTTATAAAGTTTTCAATGACTTTGTATTGGTTTTTAAAGGATTGTTGTTTGGAAAAGATACCCCCAGAATATCCACCTAGGCAAGTAAATTCCTGGATAAAAAGGGGGCGTTGGAGAAAATGGAAAATTAGAATGTTATCAGGATTTTCGGTGCTAAGGAAAATCCCTCCTTTCTTCCATGTCATATATCCAATAGAATTTTTATTACAGAGTTTGTAAGGAAAAATAATTTATGGCTGCACTTTTTTCATGAGAAATGAAAAAAGAAATCTATACCCTTGCCTTGGAAAGTTGGGGACTTTGTATTCATAAATATGAACAAAATTGATGAATTTTCAAACCACGCCCACAATATTAATCTCAAGTATGTTGAAAGGATAAAAGGGTTTGATCCTAAAGGAATGTTTGTGGAACATATGTTAGCAGTGGGATTTAGCAATTCATTTATCCATACTGTTCTAGGAGAATAAGAAGATAATAACTTGGTTTCTCCTACTCACAATGTTTGTGACTTGGAGATGGTACTCAGTACCAATAAATTTAAAAAACATAAAGGAAAGGGTCCCAACGAGGAGTGCCCAGTCCCCAACTGTTACTCCTATGACTACAACATATCGGAGTAGTGTTCCAGTAGCCCACCCATCTAGAAAAGTGATCAACAATGGTTCAGGAGGAGGAGGAGAAAAGAACCCCCCCTCTTGGAAAAAAATAAATCTCACATAAACTTCCTCTGAGGAAGAAGAGGAAGAATATTGTATAAGGGGAGGAAGAACATCCCGTCAAAAGTGACATCAACATCTTCTCCCTCGAAGATATGGATCTTGAGGTTGACATCGAGAAAATGTTTCCTAACATTGATCAACCAGGAGGCAAGCCCACCAGAATATGTCGTTGGAAATTATTGAGAATGAGACCTTCGATGAAGAAGAGTCATTTGTATTTCAGAGCGTTGTCTTTGACAGTGAATCTAAGAAATTAATTATTGAGAAGAGTGATGTGAAGAATAAAAAAGGGAAATCTCATTCAGAGGTTAACCTAAGAAATATGCAGCCTTTCGAGATTTCAGAAATCCATAGAGAAACTAGAGACACATTGGATGAATCCATTGGTGGTCTCAAAGAAAAAAATACTAAGTTAAAGGAGAGGATTAAGGAACTGGAAGAGACTTTAATGCCTCTTCCATTCCTTGCTATCCATCTAGAAATTTTTGGACCCACCATGCCCACTACTAAATTAAAAGGATCCTCAATCTTACTTACATCAACCATGATCTATGTGGAGAATAATATCAAAAAAATAATGGCAGTGATCACAAAAGCTTTGGAAATTTCAAAGAACATGATTTCTTTTGGCTCGAGAGTGCATGGATTTCATGAGTATTTGCAAGCTGACCTAAAAAATGAAGAAGGTTTTTACCTTGATGTTGTGGTACCCTTTGGTGTTAAAGTTTACAACATGATAAATCTAAGGAGAAGAGAGGATCTTCCCTCTCCAATTCGAATTAAATAGTTGAACGCATGCTGGAAAGAAAAGATAAAAAACTTGAAAAACATTGTTTAAACATGCAACCAAGCCATATCAAGGAGGGAAGAAATATTCAAAATACTCATGGAGGTAGACTTAGCCGAAAGAACTAATGAAGTCCAAGATCCCAAGTTGATCCTCAACTCATTGTTCCTAACAAAGCAATAGTTTGATGAGCAAGTTGAGATATTTAAATGGTTTTCTGTTGAAAAGTTCTATGGAATACTTGAATATAATGAGGACAACATAGACAATTGGCTAGTGGACTACTCCATGAAAAATCAAGATATCGAAGAAGCATTACATGTCATTTACCCTGATCTAAGAGAATTGAAGGGTGAGCTATTCAACATCAAAATCCGGCATGAAATCAACGTGGCACCAATGAAACGTTACATCGAAGAATGGTTCAAGAAATCTATCGATAAATTGACCAATGAAGGGAAAGAAGCAGTTGAGACGGTTCCTATAACTGTTGATGGAAATGATAAAACGACATCGGCAAGCAAGTAAAATGAGAGAGACCATCATAGTAAGTTTATGTTGATCATGCCCTTCTTTTTCCTTATCAAGTCCTTCATCTAGTTATTCCACCTCTTTCACTAGAAAGGTTTAACCGAAGACTGATAACTCCTTTTTTCTTCTTACCATGTCTTGTTGTTCTTCTATCGCCCATTGTCTTCCTTCTAAAATATTATTTCTTGTATTTATTTTCTTTATGGTCCGCGGGAGCCCCAATCCTAGTCTTTAAAGACAAATGCATTTAAAATTTCAAAGAACATGTAACAAACTATATTTTTTTTAGAAATTTGAAGAGAACTACTTTGGGAACAATCTTGATTGTGCTGTATAATCTTGTTTTCAGAATAAAACGTATTTAAGGTTGATCTATCATTATCTTTATTTGATTTTACCATGTGTCCACTCTGTTAAAGTTGTCGTATGCATGTAGATCATCTTCTTTTTTATTTATGTGATCATAAATATTTATCTTAAATATCATAGATGTGAGGAAAGTTTGCTTATTTTCTTCAAATGTGTGAAGTCTGTGATTACTGGTCCTTTCTCAGGAATTTTCTTTAAAAAAAAAAACATTTTCGTTTTTATCTTCTTGCAATATTTATGTTTCTTTGAATTACTATGATGAACTTTTGTCAAGTCCCACATTTTGAATATATAGAAATCCTAAGAAAATCTAAAGAGGAGTGTCACCTCTATACAAACGCAGTGGGGTTTACATCCTCGTGAGGTTGTCGTTTTGATCCTAACGGATTCAAGTGTCAACAAGTTCTTAGCCCTTAACTCATTATAAACCCCTAAACCATTAATCACCCCTATACTTGATTCCTAATTACCCCTTAAACCCTAAACCCTAACCCTTGCATCACTAATGTTTTAACCCCTAATCCCTCAGCTCTCAACCCCTTATAAATTAAACCATGGTCTCCAAGTTGGGATGGGGGAAGTTGCCATCCACTTAACACTCATGGTATCCAAGTGAAAATAAGAAAGAATATGACATAATGATGAAGTATAAATAAGAATATGTTATTTTTGTTGGTTGTGACTATATATCTCACAAAGTGTCTCTCTTTCTACATGTCAAGAAAAGTAACATTTTTCCTATATTTTTTTAACATATTCATAAACATCTTGATAAATTTCACAAGCTTCATCTTTGATTTATTGTCTTTGTTTCTCTCTCTCACCAACTAAGATTATTTATTCATATAGAATACCAACTCCTAAGTACCCCTGACCCTTGGATGGCCAATAAACTATTAACCCCTAAGCCCTTATCCCTTGACCCCTCATAAATCCCTAAACCATTAAGTACCCATATTCCTGACCCCTAATTACCCTAGCTTAAACCCTAACCCCTTAACCCCTAACCCATAACCCTTGGACCACTAATGTGTTAACCCATAATCCCTCATCTCTCAACCCCTTATAAATTAAACTTTTGTCTCCAAGTTGGGCCAGAGGAAGTTTCCATCCACTTAACACTTGTGGTCTCCAAGTGAAATCAAAAAAGAATTTGACATAATGATGAAGGTGAAATAAGAATATATTGTTTCTGTTGGTTGTGGCTATATATCTCACGAAGTGTTTCTCTTTATACATGTCAAGAAAAGTAACATTTTTCGTATATGTTTTCAACATATTCATAAACATCTTGATAAATTTCACAAGCTTCATCATTTGTTTGTTGTCTTTTTTCTCACTTTCATCGGCTAAGTTGGATTCTCAATAAATAATACCAACTCCTAAGTATCCTCGACCCTTGGACAACCAATAACTTGTTAACCCCTAAGCCCTTAGCCCTTGACCCCTTATAAAACCCTAAACCATTAAGTACCCCTATCCCTGACCCCTTATAAAACCCTAAACCATTAAGTACCCCTATCCCTGACCCCTAATTACCCCATCTTAAACCATAACACATTAACCCCTAACCCCTAACCCTTGGACCACTAATGTGTTAACCCTTAATCCCTTAGCTCTTAGCCCCTTATAAATTAAAATGTGGTCTCCAAGTTGGGTCGGGGAAAGTTGTTGATTTCTATGAGGTTTCGGTCCTTATGGATGTCGGTTTAATTGACAACATAGTATCAAATATCCGATGAAAATATGTTCGTTCGATTATCCGACACATATACTCTGATGAAACCGATAACCACATTTTGTCGGAGTACTGACGGAATTACATCGACCAACCAACGTGCCACCATTAGATTTCAGTGCACAATAAGTAGTTTCATATACATACAATGAGATTAGCATAACGTTTCCAAGATCATCCTTTTTTATGTACAAGTTAGGATCATCCTTTCTCTTCATGAATCCTCTTTGATGAAATAAGGTATATATTTTTTCATACCAAGCTCTATGAACTTGTCTAATGTCCTACAATGCTTTCTTTAACTTGAAAACTAGATGCTTATATCATTTATTTACAAAACCTTAAGGATGTTCAAGACACACTTCTTCATTTAATTTCCCATATATAAATGTTCACTTAACATCTATTTGGTGTAAGTCCCCACCATTTGTTGTAACTAGAGAAACCAATGTTTATTATTCCAACATGTTGCGATGTCATGTTGATTATTCCAACATGCTCTTATACCATGTTGATTATTCCAACATGATTTGTTACCATGTTGAAATTATTCTCTACTCAACACCCGACATTTAGCTCAAAATAAAATATCTTTATCTACTAAAAGAACAACTGAGTAATCAACTAAACATGCAACAAAAGCATAAACTAGGAAACCAAAATCCACACACAAGACACCAATATTTTTGGGTAAACTACCCCTAGAAAAAAACTGGAGGGATAACCAGTTCCAAGATGTTTTTATTAAGGTCAAATCGGGGCTCTCGTAATAGGGAAAATTGCCCACTAAGAGAAATATACACTGTAGACAAACCTAGAAATTCATGTGGTGTTGTATTACCCTGTACCGGCACACTTCTGGAGGTGTATGAAATTACCCTTTATAAAACCCATGTATGTACGTGATGTCTCCACTGAGACCCACATACACGTACAAAAAATTGTGTACAACACACCTCTTTCATTTGGCTTCTATACTATGAAACCCACCTGCGGTTGCCTCTACTCTCTCTTCTCCTTAACCTGTAATACCTCTAGATGGAAGTACTTTTCCACCTATCCAATATCTTGAATCATGATTCTTTGTGATCCAACCCTCTCTACATCAACACTTGGATGAAATCTCTTCACCAAACCTGTGATATCTCCTCACTCTAATGTAAGAAAAAGTCCTTCTTTACTCCTACACTCCTCACACTAGAAAAAGTCTTTCTTTGTTATCCTTGACCTTGGTCTCTCACCAAAGTGACTTCCTAAAAAAATTCTCTTCCTCCTTCACCCTAGCCTTGATTTTATAATCATGAGCTGCAATCTATTTCTAATATCCAAAGTGATTTACAACTGAGTTTACTTCTTACACCCACTTAAGATTTAGATTACACTCTGCATGCTAAGCAAGTTCCTTAAATAACTCAATTCACTAATAAAAACAATTTTACTTTAATTAATTATTTTTAACTAAAGTAAACTCAAGACTAGAAGAGTCTTGATATCTTCCACATGCTAGACACATTCCAATGTGAAAGTACCTATCCGATGCTACCACTAACATCAACAACCAAGAGCCTAATTATATTCATCTTTGTTACAAGTGAAAATGTTTCTTCATAGTTCACTTCCTCCTTTTGTGAGTAGCCCTTGTCAACTATCTTTCCTTGTATATGTATATTCTACCATTTAGAGTTGCACTTAGTTTTATAGATCCATTTGTCGCCAATGGAGACTTTAAAATCTACAAGTTCTCAAGTGTCATTCTATATGATTGAATAATATTCTTCCTTCATAACATGCCCTTTCACCATATTCATTATCTTCATCAAAATTTACACTAAAAACTTAATCCATTAAAACATTATTTTTATATTTTTCTATGTTGATCTTTTTAAAGCAGTCCTGCCATTGTTTTGAGTTTTAACATTAACTTATTAATTTTCTTGAGACTCTTCCACTACTTCTTGTTCACTTTCCTTAAGTATTTCTTAAAAGAGCTTGAAAGTTACTCGATTTTCTTCACCCTGAGAAATTCAATTATCTTCACCTTGAACCTCATCTACACACTCACGAAATATCACAACCCTTCTTGTAAAAACTTTATATGTAACATGATTATATAATTTGTAAGCTATTTGTCCTGCACACTAACCAAGAAAAATGCATTTAATTGTTTACATCAAGTTTATTTCTATTCTCTTTTGGATTGTGTGCAAATTCCTTACATCCAAAGACTCCTAAATGCGTTATAGTCGTTTGTTGTCCAATGAAAGTTTCAAAAGGTGTTTTATATCTCAATACCTTCACTAGATTTCTATTCTACAATTATACTATTGTTTTTATAGCTTCAACACAAATAATGTTGGGTAAACCTTTGTTTTCAACGTACTCCTTGCACATTCTACAATAGTTTGATTCCTTATTTCCTTTACCTCATTTTGTTGGGGATCATATGGCATTGTGGTTTGTTGTTGAATTTTGTTCCTCTTACAATACCTCGAGAATGTAGTTGAAGTGTACTCTCCCATGCAATCACATATATGATTACCTTTATGTTCTTTTCTGTTTATTTCTCAACTATGATTTTGAACTCTTTGAAATTTAAAAAAAAATAAAAATTAACTTTAAAGTTTTAAACCAATTAATATTACCTTCTAAACCAATGTGATGAGATACTCCTAAACCAATGAACCAAGTGCTACACCATTTTGTTTTTTTACAAAGATACATATGGAATTAAAAACTTAAGATTTTCAGAGACATCTTTTACATTTTATTCTTCTTTGTTTATGAAATTTCCTTCAGTACTTCTATGTTTTACTTCATTAGATTTATTTATTATGCATTCATAAAAGAAATGTTCATACTTACCCCAATAGTAACAAGGCCCTTTATTTTTTAAGTTGTTACTAGATTACTTTGAAGCATAGTTTCTTTGTTGCAAACGTTGATTTTCCTTGACATTTGGCTTCTTTTCTTTGTCATTCCATATAAAGTAGCAGTGATTAAATCACTATTAGGTTCCTTTTCTCTAAAATCACCTAATATACCCCTTAATTCCTTTACTCTAGATATATAGTCATTTAATAATTTATTTGTTTCAATTTTAATCATTTTAGTCATAAGTACTTACTCTTAAGAAGAAATATTTGTTTGCTTTTATAGTTTGATACAAAATTTTCACGACATTTTATGTGTCAATGGATGTGGATGTGTTGCAATCCGTTATTAGAGGGTTGGTTGTATCCTTTTTTGTTTGTTTGTTAGAAATGTGCCTGTCACCTGTTGGGAAAGCATTTGTAACCATTGTCTAAGAAATCACAACCCAGTGGCATCTAAGCCGTCAAATTCACATGAGGATCACACCCAGATTGGATCGCACCATACCTAACATGGCTAGATTTATGGTGTCCCCAGAGGATTCAAATCGATAACTTAACATTACAGAGTGCCTTAACAACACACTCCATCATTGACAACTCTACACCTCGGGGACAGGAATGGTTGTATCCTTAACAACCATTCTCATTCTCAATAGAACCTTGGTTTTCATCTCTTTTCGTTTTATTTCTGATATTTAATTTTTGCGGGTTTTGTGGGTTCAATCTCACACTCATTTATAATTATCAAAAAATTGTATCCTTAACTAATGTTTATATTTAAATTTCCAGTGCACATAATTTGCATCATCCAATTTGTTAGCTTCACTAAGATAGGATTCACCTAAAATTTCCATAATATCTAACAGTTTTTCTTCATTTATCTCAATCAATAATTAATTTACTTGGAAAAATAAAATTGTAATACCCCTAGGTTGAACCCAAAGTTGTAAATGTACATATATTTTATAGGTTGATGAGTTAGGATGTTTTGGGATAGAGTGCCTATGTATATTTATGTTTTGGGCCAAAGTGCCTATGTGATATAAGGCTAATGAGCCTAGCTTTGTAAAGTGTATCATGCTTACATATATTGAGAAATTACATCATTTCTATAGACCAAGTCAGTCGAAAGAGTATGGGGGCTAGGACTCTAAAAGAGGGAAAAGGAGCTAGGACTTGAGAAAATGGGCTTAGTCAAGGGGGCTTAAGCTAATATAATAATGTATTCCTAAATTCATAAGACTTTATGTTATGTTATCCTAAGTTCCTAAGAAGGAGGGATGAATTACCAAATGGGGGGACAAGGTAGTTACTTGAGTGCCAAGTGTCAAAAAGGGAAATGCATATTTAAAGGGAGAATTTAGTGTAATCCTCATTCATTCATTTATTTTTCCATTCTTCCATTCAATCTTGATGACCTTTTCCTGGAGGATGTGAGAGGAAGAATCCAATGTAAATTGGTAGCATTATAACCTTGTAAATCCTTGGTGGTTTGAGTTTGAAGAAGCAGGTTGTCAGGCCTATGGAGAATTCTCTTTGAGTGACATAATTGTTGGGTAGGTTTCCTTGTGTGCCAACCTAGTGCATGAAATAAATATTTGAGAGAAGCCTTCTGTTCCAAGTGCCACAAAGCTCTGAGACTTCCTGGTTGATCTGTTTTTGAAGCCTTGGCAGGGAAGTGGTACAACTAAAGGAATGTTGAGCAGAGAAGGGGTACACTTATGACAGTGGGACATGTTGTGGGGAATGAGAGGTTGTGAGGTGGAAATTCTGCTAGAGTTGGTGCCATTGGCATGATCATGAGTTGTGGGTTGTTGGACCTTAGTTTGGATTAGGTATAATTTTCCCTAGTGAAGTCATATCCCTAGCTCAGTGGTGACCTACTGTTGAGAGTAAATGAACAACAAAGTCTATGGCTAGGAGGAATGTCTAATATCTACATATAGTTGGTGATTTTCATTAAAATATAACTATATTTTATGTGTTATTCTAAATTATGTTATGATATAATTGTTATAATTATGCACATATTGTATGTTTCTAGAATTGCATAATTGTTTCATATACATGGCATATTATTTTTTGTTGTAATTAGAGGCTTGAACAAAGGTCTAGGTATGAGCCTTCAGGAAGGCTGGTTGGTAATTAAATTATTGGTATTAGAGCTTTGACAAAAAAATTATGGATTAGTGTGGCTCAACCTAGAGATTGGAGGATGGGAATGTCACAATGTGGTATCGGTGCCAGAAGTTCAACACTGAGTCTGCATGGGCCAAAGTAAGAATGCTAAAACTGAAATCGCAGATTTAAAAATTTCAAAGGATGTTTGGAAGATGTTTGTCAAAATTATATGTTTGGGGAAATTTCCTGTGAAATTGTGGAATTTGAATTTAGTTATTAAAAATCCCAATTTTAACCTCTAAGTTGGGTGTGGTCAGAGTTAGAATTGGTCAAAAAATTTGAATTTACGGAGAAACCATGGTGAAATTGGGCGAAATTGGGTAAAAATCCCTAATTTATAAGTGAATTCAGGTGGAATTTGTTCCCAAAAAGATGATTAGTTGCAACTAATTGAGTGAATTCGGGGATAAATTCAGCTCAAGAGATCATATCTCACCAAGCTCAAGAAGTTGCAAAGTCGACCATGGATGAATTTAAGGAAATTGGGAAAAATAATTCAAATTCCATGGTGAATATCAAATTTTTGTATTCCTAGAAATGTCTAACAATCGAGAATGATGATAATTGATAGCTTGTATAATTGAAATTTTCCAAGGGAAGCATAATTTCAGAGCTTCAATGGTGTCTCGGAAAAGAATTTCAAATTTGGGTGTTGTTGGAAATTTTGAAAAATTGAAGTTTTGGAAAATTTGGGGATTTTTCATACAGTGACATCAGTGATGCAATGGAGCCATGTGTAGGTGACATGGATTTCCACCGTGTTAGGTCCATGGTGGTAGTGGTGACATGGATTTCCATGATGGAAGGTCCACAGTGGCAGTATGGAAGGTTTGGTAAGTGACGTGGTAGCCACATTGGAAGGGATGTTAGACCCTATCTGAAGGTTAGATGGTTTATGGGGGGGTCCATTATTGCTTTTGGAAACCACTAGGGGGGGACCCAATGAGAATTTTACACCTCATGCATCCCAAAACCAATGGTTTTCTTATTTTGGAACCCACCTCTCCATTAACCGACGAGCAATTTGTGGTGTCCAAAATGGATGATGGTCATTGAATCCAAGGACCAATGGATCTTGATCATTGATTGGTGCCAAAGCTACCAAGTTCTAATATAAGCTTAGGAAGTATTCCATGGGACCATATAAATGGACCATCGACAATCGAGAAGTTTATGTATATCAACTTTTAGGATCCATTGGAGCATGGTACCATGTTGGGGTAAGGTTCTGGGATATGGTTCCACTGGCTGGATAATCAGACCAACAAAAACTAGGAAGTTTATGTATATCAAATTTGGGGATACATTGTAGCTTGGTGCCCAGTTGGGGTAAGGTTTTTTAATAAGGTGCCACTGTCTAGATAACTAGACCACTGACAACCAAAATGTTTTATTTGTGTCAACTTTTGGGGATCCATCGGATCCCGATGTCTGGTGGGATAAGGTTATTGGTTGTGTTAAGAATCCAAGGACTGGGAAACTAGTTAACCAAAAAATGGGAATGTTTTTGTTGTGTCAATTGTTGGGGAATCCATGGGATCCCAATGCCTAGTTGGGTAGATTTTCTCGAGTCATCTTGTGGGTTATGCCACAGATTATTGGCTGAGACATGCTATGTCAACAAACCATCTCAGCAGTCACCTCAATGCCATGTCAACACCTTGTTAGAGGTCACGTCAACTCGAAGGTTCTTGATGTTGGTTTTTTATATTCTTTGGAGTGAAAGTCTAGTCGAGGTGGTTCGACTGGGTAAAGTCAAAGTTGAAGATATTGACAACAAGTTGATAGTCGAGGTGGTTCAACCGGGTAAAGTCAAAGTCAAAGATATTGATAGAAAGTCAAAGGTCTAGGTGGGTTGAATAGGTAAAGTCGAATACAAATATATTGAAAACAATTCAAAGAGGTAAACTAACCAAAGGTCAACAGGAAAGAACGTGGAAACCAACTGCATTCTGAATCAAGGTCAATTAGTAGTTGACTAGGAATCCAACTTGGTAGTTGACTATAATAGAATCCCAAGATTTTTAGCCAATGATCTACGTGGATCTGTAATTGTTTTTGGGTGCTTTTATTTAAGGTTTTTCCTACTGTAAATACTATATAGAAGGCATGTTGTCTTGCTGTAAAGACTAATTTCCAATCGACAATCATATAGGTTGTTGGTCATGCAAATGTAAGTCAAATTGGCTACAGGGTTGTTCTTGTGTAAAGCAAGAAGGTATGATGTCGATTGTTTCTTAGGTTTAGACCAAGGTTAGGCATGTACCCTTTTATTCTTAATGAAGAAGATAACAAGAGAGAAAGACTCTCAAGGAATGTTGGTTTTCCTATTTGGGTTTCTAGGGTAAAATCTTTGTGTGCTCTGTGTTTTATTTTTCATTTACTTTCTTGTTTAAATATTTCTTCCTCTCTTCTACTAGGTTTAGTGTGGAAACGTTCCTAATTTCCTAAGATGTGGTATCAGATATTGGTTTAACATGTGGTATGAGGGATTGGTTTAACAACCTTGGATATGATCTAAACCCTAGATTCAATAAGATTCATAAGTCATAAATATTTAAAGATTGTGTTAAATAATGGTGAGTAGCTCAAGAATAGAGATCAAAAAAATCAATTGCTATAACTTTGAGCTTTGGAAGCTTAAAATTTAAGATCTCCTTGTAGATTGAGAATAATGGGAAGCAGTCTATCCAGGTACCATTTGACCGATATGTCGACATAAGAATGGGAGAATCTCAAGAGAAGGGTAAGGAGTGTGATTCAACTTTGTCTTGTAGATTAGGTATTGCTCAATGTATCAGGTGAAGATTCTATGAGAAGCAGTCGACTGAGAGAAAGATGAATCTAGATACAGGAGGCGATGTGTACCTAGTGTCGACCAGTACATAGTAGGATTAAGATGTTTGGTTGATCAAATTAGGAACATCCTATCATATGACACCACATAGAGAATGTTTCTATGAATATGAACAATATGAAGGAGGAGATGTGTTCTTTGGGGACAACTCGACAACCAACATTTTCAGACAAGGAAGAGTTCGACTGATACTAGAGGATGGGAGGAGGAGAACCCTTCCAGGTGTGCTACAAATTACAGGTTTGGAAAGAAACCTAATATCTGTCAACAAGATGAGTGATGCATGGGTGCACACTCTATTTCATAAGGATACATCCAATATGGTAAGAGGTATGATGGTCTTAATTAAAGGAGTTCGTATTGGAACCCTATACAATTTATTAAGGAGCGTCGACTCAACTAAATGAAACAACATCGTTGTTCTTGAAGTTGACTTGAACTCGATTCGAATTGACTCGAATCGGGCTAAGTCGATTCAAACCGACTCGAAAATTCATCATAAAGTCGACCCAACCATGCTATGGCATGAGAGGATGGGACATATTGGATAAAAAAGGACTTTGAGCTATGCACAACAAAGGTATGGTCGATGATTTTCCTGAATGTAATTTAGAAGTCGACTTTTGTGAACATTGCATATATGGAAAACAAATTTAGGTGAGGTTCCCATATAGAGCGACAAGGGAAAAGGGGATTCTAGAGTTGGTTCATAGTGGTGTTTGGCCCTGTTTCAGTGCCTCCAATGGGTGGATTCCTGTATTACATCTCCTTCATAGATGATGTTTCTAAGAAGACATGGATATATTTCCTAAGGAAGAAAATAAAGATTTTTGAGAAATTCAAAGAGTTTAAATCTCTTTTATAAAGCCAAATAGATAAGAAGATTAAGGTGCTAAGAAATTACAACGATGGTGAATTCTGTGGAAAGGAATTTGATTAGTTCTGCAAAAATTATGGCATAACATCCCAAAATACCACACTATATACCCCACAAAAAAAATGGAGTTACTGAGAGAATGAACAAATCCTTGATGGACAAGGAAAGGATCATGCTCGGTGGTGTTGGGCTATCACAAGAATTATAGGCAGAGGAAGTTGACACTACAAAATATATATTGAATATGTCTCCCTTGTCGATGCTAGTCGAGACAACTCCACATGATGTATGGCCTAGTAAGAAGCCTTCAGTTTCACATATCAAAGTATTTGGTTGTGATGCATTTGTTCATGTTCTGAAGGGAAAGAGGAGAAAGTTGGAAAAGAAGGAGATCAAGTGTTTTCATTGGATACAAAGAAGGAATGAAAGGATATAAGCTTTGGGATCTTGCATCAAGAAAAGAAATGTACAATTGAGATGTGGTCTTCAGAGAATTCAAAAGGAATTTTGAGCCTGAAGAAATGGTTCAAACAAACAATAATTCAGAGAAGGTGTGTTTTGAACTAAGGAACAAAGAAGATGATTCAAATGAGTTGGATGAATCAGAAAAAGAGGTGGAACAAATGAACACGGTTGTAAGGAGGTAATAACGAGTAATAAAACTAGTCGAAAGGTATAGTCCACCCGAATTCCATTCCACATTTGTGTTAACTTCCACCAACGATGAGCCCAAGTCATTTGAGGAGGAAGTCAACTCAGTAGAGGGAAAACTATGGAAGGATTCCATGGTCGAAGAGATGGAATCCTTACACAAGATTGAGACATGGGACATAGTCGAATTACCTAGTGGAAAAAATCTTGTCAGTAGAAAATGGGTATTCAAGAAGAAGATGAATGAAATAGGTCAAGTCGAGAAATTCAAAGCTCAACTAGTAGAGAAAGGATATTCCCAAGTCGAAGGAGTCAAGTTCTATGAGATTTTTTCCCCTGTTGAAAAATTAACCTCCATTAGAGTACTAATGTCTCTGGCTACAACATTTGATATATAAATAGAAGAGATGGATGTAAAGACATTGTTCCTACATGGGGACTTGGAAGAATAAATCTACATCAAACAACCTGAAGGATTTGTAGTAAAAGGAAAGAAATATTTGGTGTGCAAACTGAAAATATCCCTTTATGGTATAAAACAAGAACCAAGGATGTGGCACGAAAATTTCAACACATACATCCTTAGTTTAGGGTTTGTGAGAAGCAAAGTTTATCACTGCATATATTCCAAAGAAGAAGGTGGGAGTTTTATATATGTAACATTGTATGTCGACGACATGTTGTTGATTGGAAACAACATGAATGCAATAAAGGAGGTGAAGCATAAGTTATCCTCCAAGTTCAACATGAAGGATCTCAGTACAACAAACTTCATTTTGGGAATGGAGATCAAGAGAGATCGAGCATCTAGAAATCTCTAGTTGAACCATAAGAACTATAATGAAACAATTTTGAAACGTTTCAACATGCAAGATTGCAAACCTATGAAGGTGCCAATTCATGTGGGAGCAAGGCTAACTATTGAACAGTGTCCAAGGACACAAAAGGAAACAGAGGACATGACACATGTTACCTATGCAAGTGTTGTTGGTATTCTAATGTATGCGATGGTCTATACTCGAATAGACCTTGCCCATGCAGTTGGAGTGTTGAGTATATACATGTTGAAACCTGGGAAGAAGCACTAGACAACTGTCAAGAGAGTATTCATGTATTGTTGTGGAAAAAAAGACTATTTTATATGCTATCAAGGAAAACCTGGAGGTGACATTGAATTAAATGTACATGGATTTGTCAATGCCAACTAGGCTAAATATATGGATCGACAAAGGTCGACAATTGGTTATGTGTTCAAAATGTTCGGTGGAGAAATCAATTGGATGAGTAAGCAACAAGAGATTGTAGCCTTGTCAACAAAAGAATATAAATAGATGGTAGCTACTCATGGAAGCAAAGAAGCAATATGGATAAAAAGGTTGTGTTCAAGAATTGGGTTTGAGAATAAAGATATGAAGATAAGTTGTGATACTCAAAGCACAATATTCCTAGAAAAGAACATAACTTATCATTCTAAGACTAAGCATATTGATGTACAATACCATTTCATGAGAGACATGGTGGAAATAAACGAGGTGTTGTTGGAGAAAGTAGACACGTTGGAAAACATAACAGACTATTTGACCATGTATGTGAGTGTTGTGAAGTTATCTTGGTGCAGAGAGGCAATGGGAATTGTTGCCCTGGGTCTGTGAATGAGAGTTCAGAAATTTCCATGTTTCAACAAAGAAAACAACAAATGGGAGAATGTTGGGTTGTTATATTCTTTGCAGTGAAATTCAAGTCGAGGTGGATCGACTAAAAGTTGAAGTTGAATATATCGATAACAAGTCAAAGGTTGAGGTGTTTTGACTGGGTAAAGTTGAATTCAAAGATATCGACAAAACGTCAAAGGTCGAGGTGGTTCGACCGGGTAAAGTCGAAGTTGAAGATATCGACAGCAAGTCGAAGGTCGAGGTGGTTTGACTAGGTAAATTTGAAGTCGAAGATATCAAAAACAAGTTGAAGAGGTAAAATTATAATAGGTCGATAGGTGGGTGCGTGGAAACCGACTGATTACCAAATGAAGGTCGACTGGTAATCCGACGTGGTAGTCGATTGTAAAAAATTCCCAATATTCAAAGGATTTGTAGACAATGATCTGTGTGCATCTGTAACTGTTTTTGGGCACTTTTATTTAGGGTTTTTCCTACTGTAAATCCTATAAATAAGGCACGTTTTAATGTTGTAAAGGATAATATCTAATCAACAATCATAGATTTTGTTGGTCATGCAGATGTAAGCCAAATTGGCTACAGGGTTGTTCTTATGTAAAACAAGAAGGTATGATGTCGATTGTGTCTTAGGTGTATACCAAGGTTAGGCACATAACCTTTTATTCTGAATGAATAAGAGAATAAGAGAGAAATACGCTCAATGAATTCTTGTTTTCTCGTTTGGGTTTCCAGGGTAAATTATTTGTGTATTGTGTGTTTTCTTTGTCATTTAGTTTCTAGTTTAAATATTTCTTCCTCTCTTTGACTAGGTTTAGTGTGGAAGTGTTCATCATTTCCTAACACCCGAGGGGTCCATGTGGATACAACTACTACATGAGATAACACATGTCATTCCATGTCAACATGATGCCATGTCACCAGGGTGCCACATCAACAAGTCTATATCATATTTTTGAAAATTTCTCTTAAGTTGGGGAAGGAGAAGAAAAACTTAAAATATCCATAACTCTTTGGTAGGATCTCAAAATTAAGTAACTGGTTATCCATTGGAAATATAGGAAGGAGTAGAATCAATTTTTTCACCTAGATTTCAGATATGGGTAACATAATTCATCAACAATTCAAAAGAAGGATTTTTTTTTTAGCCCTTCAGAAATTGGAATAGGATGTGAATTTCCCTAGAATATTTTTTATGCCAAATCTAACATATTTTTTGTTGGTTACACATTGTGCAGAATGGAAGTCACAAGAAAAACAATTCAATGTGAATATTAGTGAGATAGAATATAATCATGAAGATGAAGTTAGGGGGTTGAATGTCATCCTGGGATATGATGAGACTGAATCCAATGGACATAGAGAGGGAAAAGAAGAAAATATAGAGTTAGCAGAGATAGTGAAAAGTATGCAAAGAGATGTGTGGAGCTACAAAGTAGACAATGAGAGAATTATGACGGTTCAGGAGGAGCAGAAAAACATCAATACTCAGTTGTTGCAAAGTTTGAACATGTTACAAAGGAGGATGGATAAAGAATCATATTTAAGGGAGGGAAAAAATCACAAACCTCATGCTAGAAAATAAGATGATAAAAGTTCCACACACTTCAGAAGTTCTAGTAGACATCATCACCATTCACCAAGGAAATCAACTACTAGAGATCATGCATTTTTAGAGTCAGAAATCATCCCAAGTCTATCCCGTGTTAGGAATCATGGAAGAAGGTTTGAGTTGGATGAATTATAGGAAGGGTTCAAGAAGAATAATCCTCCTACATTTGATGGTGAGCATAAGAAAGATGAATATTGAGAGGATTGGCTGTTGGGAATGAGGAAATATTTCCAACCGCACAATTATTCCTTACAAGGAGAAGCTAGAATTGTAATTTACTCATTAAAGGGAACAACTTCAATGTGATGGGACCAACTCATGCAAGTCAAGCACATTGATGAGAAGAATATCACTTGGAGGAAGTTAAAAAGGTATTTTCAAAAGAATTACTTGTCACAACTTTGTTATGATAGGAAGATGAAGGAGTTCTTTGAACTCAAGCTTGGGAGCATGACCATTGATGAGTATGAGAGGATATTCTTAGATTTTTTGAGGTATGTTGACTTCATCAAGTATGAGAAGGTCAAGATTCAAATATTCTTGAGTGTGTTACCTTCAATTTACGGTGATATGATACACTATGATGAGCCCAAGATGTTGGAGGAAGCAATAAGGAGAGCCAAGTTCCTTTATGATCAGCATAAAGGAGGATTAAACTTTCAAAGAGCTTGGGTTGAAAAGAAGAAATATAAGTTGGAGCAGACAAAGAAAGGGTATAAGCCACCATTTTTCATAAATAGTTCTAAGGGAAAACCAACTCAAAATGAGCCCAAAATGAAATAATCATTTGGGAAAAGGCTAAGGAATTAGCCCATAAAATGTTGGCGATGTGAGGGATATCATATGTATAGACAATTTCTTCACGGAGGAGAAAGAATGAGGACTTTTCATAATGTACAACAAGCTGATACAGTTGAGGACATGGGAATAAGAATGCCAAGGATTTATGTAGCCTTGGACAAAAATCAAGCATAATATCAATCTCATATGATTGAGGTAGAAGGTAAGATTGATAATTATCCCATAGCCATTTTAATTGATTATGGAGATATCCATAGTTACATAGATCCTAACCTTGTTGAAATATTTCATTTGCAAAGAAGCAAACATGGGAATTCTTGGTTGGTTCAACTATCCACAAGAGATACAAGAAGAACGAATGAGTTGGTTAGGGATTTTCCAATGGACATGAATGGACTTAGCACAAAGTCAAAGTTTAACATCATAATTTTGGGTTTATATAATTTCCTAATTGGTATGGATTGGCTAGATAAGAATATTTTTTTCCTAGATTGTTACAAAAAGGAATTCAATTGTTTGGATGAGGAAGGAAACTTGAGAAAATTTCAAGGTATTCCAAGAGCACTATCTATGAGAGAAATTTCAGCCATGCATCTGAAAAGAAACTTCAGGAAAGGATGCCAAATTTATGCATCTCATATGGAAGAAGAATCTAAGGATAAAGTACCAAGTATTGAAGACCATCTAGTCTTGAAAGAAAATGAGGATGTATTTAAAGAGATACCAAGGTTTCCACCAAAGAGAGATATTAATTTATCCATTGATTTGGTGCTCGAATATGCCCTAGTGTCCAACACTCCTTATATGATGAGTACACAAGAGCTGAAAGAATTGCAAATTTAGCTTGAATAAATTTTGAAGAAGGGGTATATACACCAAAGTGTGTCACCTTGGGGTGACCCAATTCCTTTTATAAGAAGAAAGATGGAACCTTGAATCTATGCATGGATTTCAAGTAGTTTAATAAGGTGGCCAATAAGAACAAGTATCATTTTCCAAGGATAGATGATCTTTTTGATCAAATGAAAGATGCAAAGATATTCTCCAAGATTGATCTCAGGTCAGGCTACCACCAAGTGAGAATTAAATAAGAATATATCAATAAGACAACATTTAGAACAAGGTATGACCATTATGAGTTTGCAGTGGTTCATTTTGGGTTGTCAAATGCACCAGTTGTATTCATGTGTTTGATGAATGATAATTTCATAAATTACTTGGATATGTGTGTCATTGTCTTCTTGGATGACATACTTATCTATTCTACGTCTAAAGAAGTGCATGAGAAACACTTGAGGATGTTGCTACAAGTATTGATGAAGAATCAACTTTATGAAAAGTTGAGAAAGTGCTCATTTTATCAGAGGAAGATTCACTATCTGGGCCATATAATTTCAGAGGAAGGAATAATAGTGGATGT
Source organism: Picea engelmannii (assembly GCA_009831015.1). Lineage (NCBI taxonomy): Eukaryota > Viridiplantae > Streptophyta > Pinopsida > Pinales > Pinaceae > Picea > Picea engelmannii. Next base: position 748,172 of record ML788468.1, read on the forward strand.
TATCACTGAAATTTCGTCCGCACAGGGCGACAAGAACTCCGCATCGTCAAAACAAAACTGGAGTCATTCATGGCACAGGGTTAATTCCACAACACAGCAAAGGGTCTAAAAACTATACAAATGATAAAAAAATTCAAAAGCGCTTTACAGAACATGGTCTCGCGCGCGCGCGCGTAACAACAACGTACAAAGCGCACCTGCGCGCCCGATGCGCGGTTGTTGGGTGAAAAACCTGCGCGCCTGCTAAACGATGCATTTATGAAATTGGTTGGCCTCCTAACCACTAATGGATCAGCTCCCAAGTCGATTTGACACCAAATCCGAGCTCAATCCGTGTGGGGGGGCTATTCAAAGACCTAATGGTGCCCTAAAGAGCCCCTTTTCACATTCAAAAGAGGTCACATAATGACTCAATGCTTGGCTATAAAAAGCCATGAATGACCACCATTTTCTCAAGGAATTCTTCATACTGTTATGCTGCTGAGATTGCT